>JANZXR010000002.1:21920416-21988410 GCA_027575705.1 Erythroxylum echinodendron | reverse complement strand
ATAAATTCTTATATGCACAAAACGCACTATTCACAAATGCATGAGCATAAGATGTGTTGATTTACCACTCTTGGACCTGTTTCTCTGGTCCGACCCGTTCTCTGGAAACGGGATGTTACACTTTATCAGTCAAAAAAATAATTCCAATTTTGTTTTAGGTTGCTATTTTGTGGACGAACATTAAATTATGGTGGAATGTTGGTATGTGAAGGACATTTTGTAACTGAAAAGTTTTATGAAAATTAACATCTCAAACAAGTTCAACATTGCCATTTAAATCATCTGGAAGAGTTACCAGTTTAAGGTAAGATGCCTTGGTTTTGTTTGTAAAAAGTGTTAGGTTATGGCACATATGCATTGAGGCCCTTGAATCCACTATCCATATACAATAGTTACTTTTGTTACTACTAAAACTAAAAGAATTTAGATTCATACCTATATAGCTATTGTAAGCTACGTGATTAACATCAGCCAAGGATTTACCCTTAATCATGTGCATCAGGTCTTGAACTTGTAGTGCGAGGGCTATGATATCGAATTTAGGATTGGAATGTGGCTCCGTTTTTTGTTCCTCTAGTGAGCTACCTATAGTCATTACGGCATAATCTAGTTTACCCTTCTTCCTTCATAATTCTTTATACCACCCTAGTATTCCGTGCAATTGAAACATGTATCCTTTGTGTGCCCCTTCTCCTTGCAATGATCGTAGAATTTTTCATCTCTTCTATTTCTGAAACTTTTTTCAATAAAATCCCTTCTTCCCTTATTTCTTATAGTTGTTTGAATTAGCCATAAAAGCCACCCTATCTGTTTCGCATTCCTGACATTTACATTTTTTTGCTTTTCTATTACTGGAATCATGGAATATGCTTTATTCACCTGTGGCAAAGCTCAAGCAACATAATCTGACTAACTATTGTAGCATATTTTTCTCTAAGACCTAGCAGGAACTGCATTAGCCTATTTGTGTTAAAAACTCCCAAATTATGACCAACAGACTCACAACTACACATACTCATCAACATCAAGGAATCCAAATCGTTCCACAGCTTTTTTAATTTCATAAAACAGACGATTACAGTATTGTTACCTTGCCTTAAGTTGCTGACCTCCTGTATAATTTCATACAGGTGAGGTCTGCTACTCTCACTGTAGTGTCCTTTCAATTTGGCCTAGAGATCACTCGCTGCTGTCACCACTAAGAAAGAGTTAGTGATTTCCTTTGATCATGAATTGACGATCCAAGTTATGACCATATTATCTACTTTCCTCCATTTCTTCATAAGCTTCTCATTTTCAACGGGTGGTCATATTTCTCTATTCACAAACTGGAGTTTTCCTTTAACCTCTAACAAAATGGTCATTGATCAACTTAACAATAAGTAATTGGATCCTTTGAGAGGCGTATTTACAAGGGGATTTCCTAGGTTGTTCGCTGCCATAATGTTGTAAGCCTCCTTGTCAATTAGGGTTACTATATTTTCTTCCATCTCCATTTTCATAGTTAAAAGGTAGGTTAGAAGATAAAACAGAGACATTGCTTTGATACCATGAAACATTTTCTAATAGAAAAGAAAAGGATGATTTTTGTATTGAATAATTATAATAAAAAAGTGTTGCTGTACATAATTTATATACAGTTGTGATGAAACGATTTCACTCTCATGTAACAAACTTTGATTCTCTTATCGTTATTTACAGCCTGGTATTTATGGTTGTCTAGTTTTTGAGTGTGAGTTGTTTTAAATGTCGTGTTTGTTACAGTGGTTTTGTGTAGGGGTGAAAGGTGGGAGATTGATTTGTGTGGGCTACGAATTGTTGTCTTGTGATATGGAAAGTTTGTGCTTGGAGTTTGGAGTTCAGTGATTAATGATTATATGGGCCTTTTGATACTACCCACGATGTTCACATTCAACAAAATTAATCACATAAAATAAGTGAAAGATTCTAATACTCCCCTTAGTTATGAGAATCTAAAGCAGCATGGTGTAGATGGATATAAAGATGCTATATGACACATAATAGTATTGTCTTTTTTATTTCTCAATTAACCTCAGATTGCTCTTATCCGAGCATGCTTCCAATTGATAATAGTAAATATTAGAGTCTTGGATTGGCTTTTGTCATAGATTTAGCTCTTGCCATAATTTTATTGGATTATCCACATAAAAAATATTGTTGTGGAAAGCCATTGACTGGAATAATGGACTGTAAAGAGTTAGACATGTATTTGGAGAATGAATGGAATGAGTAGCTAGCTGTTGGTGCTTGGACACTTACATTGTCATATGTCATTGGACTATTGCTATATGCTGGAAGACAGGTGGAATGCTACTATAATGTTAGGGGATAGTGAACTACGAATTGATGTTTAAGGACTGATCTTGTTACTTAATGCATGTTGGGTGCTAGTGAGTGTTTTATTAGTAGGCTAGTACATTTGCTGCTCACCTGGGACTCTGATGGACATAGGCGTATGGCTGCAATAGACTAGTGAGTTACTGGAGAGTTGTTTGTAAACATTGATACCTTACAAGGTCATCCTGTAGACAAGATTCAATCGGCAAAATTGTCTAGTGAGTTGGGGGTAACTGGCTAAACTAAATTGCCTTACCTTAAGCATGCAAAGTAGTTGAAGGAAGAAAACTTGCTAGAGAATGCTTTGGATACATTTTCGATAGATTTCAACTTATTTACTTTTTTAAAGATTAATTTCATTTTTTTGTTCACAGATAAAGCTGAATATCGTCGATATCGACAAACCTGAGGTTTCAAACTGTGTCACTTCACTTTTAAAACAAAGGAATAAGGATCATCATTATGAACTGCATAAATATAAAAAACGTTTTCCTTTGAATGAGAAGGCAAGGAGACATGTTCCATAACAGATATCTCCAGAAAACTGAAACAATTTGTGTGATTATTAGGTCTCTCTCAACGTTCAGGTTTGTCTTCTTTCTCATCTCAATTGTTTCCATTAATTTTGTTACATAATTTAATGACAATTTTTTTTCTTTATTTAGAAAAAGTGTGAGAAAGCCTAGGTTAATAGAGGAAAAATGAAAACTTCTTACAATCAAGGCTCTAAATCATTTGTATTATTGCCAAATGAATATGCAGTTCTTTATTTAGAAGTTATAGTTATATTAGTAAACATAATATTATTTATTGTGTTATATATATTTTTCTCCATAAAATAGAGTCAAAAGGAACTACTTGGAGAAGAGTCTAATAGGATCACACTTCACAAACTGACACACTATCAGGAAAGTGAAGGCTAGATGTCTGCAAAAGCGCACAATAATTATATAAGTATAAAAATTTGTTTAAATTTTAAGTTTATTTATTTATGTAGTACTATCTAATAATATTTGAATTGAATATTGATTTTCATTTTTAAATTTTAAAATAAAATGCAAGAGTTGCTGCAAACATCAATGTCTAATAAAAATGAGCCAAATGTAGACGATATTTGCAACAAGGTGCTTAGTACATGATTTGGATACATCAAAGGGCTTGGGTTTGGCTCTAAGCTAGCTACTGTATCCTCATCAGTATTAGCATACATTCAATTTTTTGAAAAGGAAAACAAGTCCTTAAAACAAAGGTGGCTAAGTAAGAAAAGCATCTAAGAAAATTACTTTGCCTGAATTATGAAAACGTGAAGATAAAGACGGGTCTGAGTAATTATTTTAATATTTGTAAGTTTTTTTTTGCATACAAATATTTTTGAAGTTGTAATGAAAATTTTGTAAATGATCTAATTTAATATAATTTTATTTTTAATATACAGTGCTTCTAATTTTTATTTATTTTATTATATTTTGTATAATAAATTAACAAAAAATTGAAATATTATATACAACAATATGGATTTAAAATTTTATAAATAATTATAATTGACATGGTATAAACATAGCTAAAAAATTTTACCTACGTTTTGGAAAACGTAGCAAATAATATTTCACTACGAAAACATATCATAGTAAAAAAATATTCTGACAATTTTTAAAATCATTGCTAATACTTTCTTGCTACAAAGGTGAAGCATAGAAAAAATGTTTTAGTGACATATATGAAAAAATGTCATCTATATTTTTTACCTACGGGGATTTTACGATGATTCTAGCAACAAATTTAAATTGTTGCTAATTATTATTAGCAATAATCCTTTTCATCACCAAAAGTATGTTCTATTGTAGTGTTTGGCTGGTGTTGCAAGGGGACAATGGTGCTCGCTTGTGCTACGATGGTAAGGACAGAGATAGGTGATGAGTGTAGAACCTGGAAAAAGGAAAAAACAGAGTTAGAGTTTTGTTATTTTTATTTTGTTTTTATATATCTTAAAAAATTAATATTTTATTTATTTATTTATTAAAAATTAATTAATTCCTTAAAACAAAATAATTTACTAATATCTATAAAGCATGATCTCATCTTATGCATTTTAGTAATCTTGAATTTGAGGAATTTAATTTCAGAATCTTATGTTATTTAAAGCGTGATCTCACCTTATTCATTTTAGTATTATATAATTTAAAGGATTATTATCCTAAATCTAAGTTACATAAAGCGTGATCTCGCCTTATGAATTTTTACTGTTTGAAATTTAAAGTCTTTCTTCATAAAACCTAAATAGCATATCGCCTTATGAAATTTTAAAATATGCCCAAAAGACCAAAATGTTCCTTTATACTAATAAACATCTCCACAAAGACAGCCATCTTAAACCTATAAATAAATAAAAATTATAATGAAAATTATAATGTTTTGGTTTTTTTGTGAAATGAAAGGAATTGTATTAATACTAGCAAAAGCTACAAAACAACTATAATGAGACACTTCTTTGCCTACAAATTCATAATCCTCTTATAGTTACAAAGATAGAGTACATTAATTGACTATAGCATCTAGTTGTTTTTTCAATCCTTAGCTAAGTGTTTGTTGTTGTTATTGGCATTCAAATTACACATATTGAATTCACTTTATCATCTACTAATTGATATTTTCCTTCTTCAACTCCTTTAGACAGTCTCCTGCTCCTTTCCCTCCATATGGAGTAAATAGTAGTAGTAAAATCTATTTTTATGAGCAAATGATTTGATATGTCTTGATTATGTCAGTCCATAATCATATGGAATGACTCCAACTTTCAAAGACATGAGAATCATCTTTGATCCTACACCTTAAAAGCATGAATCGATCACTCATCATAGTATCTATCATCTCCATGTGTTTTCAATTATATAAGTAGATAATCTGACCATTATAATAATGTAAATGATTAGTAATTGTCTTCCATTGAGCACCCAAAAAAGGACAATCCATTCTTGGCATATGGAGCCTTTATTTTTGTCTTAAGGAGGCCTACCAGAATAGGCTTTTAATCCATTACCAAGTCTCTCACCATGGATTGTTTGAGAGGGTCACTAACCCTCTTGTATTCTATATTAAAATGATCATTTAAGGGGAATACCCATTCTTTTTAATTTCCCTCCTAGCTGATCTTCTTTCGGAATTAGAGGAACTTTCAAGAAACCTTTCTACTATCTCAATAAGTCTGTCATTCTCTGACTGTATCAATAGTGGGTTACTTGTTGGATCATTATCTAGTAAACCAGGTTCATCTTCTATCTCTTCTTTTACTAATTGTGAATCTTATGTATGTAGTAGTTACATCTTGGTTGCCAGCTAACTATAGCTGAGAGTTGTGTCTAGATGCTATATTGAGCTTCCCACCTTTAGTATCTAGAGTATCTACTGCCAAATTACCTAGATTCTCATTAGCATCAAATTTTATCCATTGGAAAAGATACAACCCCCAATAGCTCATCCTTCCATCCAGCTTGAAAAAGTTTCCTAAACCCATTTTTTGGTTGACTTATTCAGGGATATGTCACCTTAACTTTAGATTTCATAAGCTCTCCTGTTTCACCCAACTTGAGAATTGGTAAATGATCAGGTAGTCTATCATTCCTTTTGAAGTCCACATATATTTTTGCATGCCCAATTTGCTCCATTTTGGATGTTTGAGATCCATACATAGAGGCTTACCTATAGAACTTGCTAAAAAACTCAAACCTTCAATTGTCCAAATTCTAAAGGCAAATTATTAAAATGCACCCACTTAGGAAAAATTTTGACACATTTGCTATCAAATGTTATCCCAGGTTTCCATTTCTGAATAAACATAGGTTGGCCCCCTATATTCCAAGGTCCCATTTCTAGTATTTCATTCAAATTGCTATCAGTAGTAAATTTAAACAAAATAGTGCCATCATTTATAAGCAAAGATTTTTCCAAACCTTTCTTAACTCTATTATACAGTACCCTAGGCATTAGTGACTAGAAATGTAGGTTTCTTGCTCCAAAAAGAGCCTACTAAGGCAATAGACCAAGCCCTCTCTCCTACTTGCAACAATTCAATTGGTGAACTAACCAATCCATCCTTCATAACATCCAGGTAGTATTTCAGGTGTATCTTAGGCTACTACAATTAAATCTTATTCGTCCAAGGGCCAATAGTGGGTGAGGGTTTCTAGGAATCTGAATCTCTTGGTAAACTTATCCTCTTTCCAGAAGTAGATTTTTGACCTACCTTTTAGGTGAGTGCTAGAAAATCTTTCATTGATATGGGTAAAGTTGCCCCATCTACTTCTATGGAGGTCGATTTGGCATATAAAAGGCCCTCCCTGTAGATATCAACCTCCACAAAGTAATTTTTAAATAAAGATCATAAAGGAGCACCGAAGGGGAAAGCAGGAGAAACTAGTCGTCACTCTCGCTGGGTTGCCACTGTCTTCTTTGTCGCATGGGTTGCTAGGGTTCAATCACCACTTTCACCTGGGTTGCTATATGCCTGGGTCGTAGCTCACCTCCGTTTCACATGAGTCTCTGTTTCTAGTTTTGGTTTTTCTTAAGTTCCGTAACTTGTATGTTTAGGTTGCCTCCCAAAGAGTGCAATTGTTTAAGGTCGTTATGCTCAACATGACTTTCTCTTCTCAATCTTCTACTTAATAGGAAAATGCCAAATTAATATCCATTAAACTTGAAAATGCTATATCCTTGTAAAATGATTTCAATCTATGACCATTCACCTTGAAGATCTTTCTGGTATCTAAACTCTTTATTTTCAATGCATCATAAGGAAATACATTAGTGATAATAAAAGAAACAATCCATCTTGAACGTAATTTACTTGACATGATCTTTAATCAAGAATTATATAATAACACTTTTTTTGGATTTATCGTCTTTAACAAAATAGATTTCACTTTTCTTTTTAATACTTTTGCTTTTCTATTTTTTATGGAAGATATACAATGGATACTCAATGATGCACTCGATACTTTTTAAACAAAGCCTCCAAATATAATGAAATATTATACTTTATAAAATCCACAATAGTTGTAAAATCATCAGTCTTGGTAGCTTTTGGGACCATCTAAAAACATAATCAATTACCAACAGTATGTAAGCAAAACTACTAGATGAAATAAAAAAGCCAATAAAATTAGTGCCCTGTACATCTAATATATGAACTATAAGAATAAGGTTTTGAGGCATTTCATTTCTACGAGACAACGTACCTATCTTCTGACATCTATCATAAATTTTACAGAATAAGTAAACATCTTTAAATAAATTCTCCCAATACAAACCACTATCTAAAACCTTTCGAATCCATATGCATAATTGTAAAAAAAAGTTAAGATAGAGTGGTATTCACTCTCTGGCAGACAATGTCTAATAACTTGATCAAAGCATAACTTCCATAAATAAGGTTCATCCAAACATATTATTTTACCTCATTCCTTATCTTTTTCTTCCTAGACTTAGAGGGCGAGCCTTAGAGCAACTGGTAAAGGTTTCTCCTTTATGACCAGAAGGTCACGGGTTCGAGTTACAAAAATAGTCTCTTTGGAAAAAAATGCAAAGAGAAGGTAACGTACATTAATGACCCTGCCCTGACCCTCACAAAGTGAAGAAGCCTTTTGTAATAGGGTATGTTTTTGTGTTTATGTTCACTTACTGAAGTAGTCAAATAAAGTCTGGTAAATAAATAATTCATAAGGCATATGTTCCATAGAATCGTATTTTTTATTTAAAACAATTGCTTGCTAGAAAAAATTTAAAATTAGTTAAAATATCTGCATCAGTTACCAACTTACTTAAGTGGTTGACCAATAAATTTTTGGCTCCTTTTCATTCCCTAATTGCCAAATCAAATTCTTGAGGTAGTAAAATCTGTCGTATCAATCTTTATTTAGACTCCTTCTTACAAAAAGGTGTTCCAATACTACATGGTTAGAATACATAATAAATTTAGGGCTAAGCCATTAAGATCTAAATTTATCTAAAGGAAAAATAATTATTAAAAACTCCTTCTCAGTTGTAGAGTAATTTCATTATGCAGCATCCAATGTTCTTAAAGCATAATAGATGACATGACTTTGCTTCCCACTATAGAGTTTACTAATATCACATATAATCTCAAATGGTAGATCCCAATTTGTGCAATAACTTCAATGATGGAATATCTTTTTATAGTAACTTTAACAATGGTATAGTAATCTTTGCAAAGTCTTTAATAAGCCTGTAATAAAATCCTGCATGTTTAAGAAAGGATCGAATTCCCTAGCATTTGTATTGTATGGTAAGTTTAAAATTAAATCAACCTTTGCTTTACTAACTTCTATGGCTTAAGAAGAAATCACATCCCATCACGATGACTTGATCAATCATAAAATGATATTTTGCATAATTCAAAACCAAAATTGTTTTAATGCATCTTTTAAGAACCTTAGACAAATGATTTAAGCAATCATTAAATGAATCTCCATAAATAGTGAATTCATCTATGAATACTTCAATGTAATTCTTAATATACGCATAAAATATACTCATCATGCATATTTAAAATGTACCTGGAGCATTGCAAATACTGAAGGGCATTTACCTAAAAGCATACCTTCTGAAAGGGTATGTAAAGGTAGTCTTTTGTTGATCTTTTTGAGATATTGTTATTTGATAGTACCCTAAAAAACTATCTAAAAAGCAAAAACGTGATTCCTCCATAATTCTTTCTAATATTTGATCTATAAAGGATATTAGGAAATGATCCTTTCTAGTAGTTAAGTTAGGTTTCCTAAAACCTATACACATTTACCACCATTTTTCACCCTCATCAGCGTCAGTTATTTTTTAGCAGAACATGAATTGGGCTCATTCACTCACTCACTATCTGATATTGGATATATTATACCTACATCAAAAAGTTTTAAAATTTCTTTTATTACCTCATCTTTTATTGATGGATTGGGTCTCCTTTTTGGTTCCTTAATTAGTTTAGCATTTTCTTCCAAAAGAATTCTATGCATGCAAATTGATGGACTTATGTCTTTCATATCAAATAACATCTAATTGATTGCAGTTCTGTACTCTTTTAAATGTTTTACTAGCTTTTCTTGTTACTCTTTAGTTAACTTTTTTATATGATTACAAGTAATGACTTTTCTTGACCCAAAATAGACATATTTTAGGTGCTTAGGCAAGACTTTCAATTCTATTTTTAAAGCTTGGAAAACAAAAGGTAGCATTTTCTTATGAGATATAGCAATTTGAACATTTAAAGTTTTTAAATCTACTAACATCGTTGATAATGATTCTATAACTTCACAAGTTTCATCAACTCACTCATTCACTTTTAATTAACTTTAAACTCTTTACTCATTATCAACACTTTCTTCTTCAGAATTTCCTGTATCATTGAATCCACAACATCCATATTATAAATGGAGAGAAAATCGTTAAGGTACTTCATTGGTTCGAAAATATTAAATTTCACTATCTCTCTATCAAACTCAATGGAAATAGTATCTTCATCACATATATTTTTACTTTAGCCATCTTTATGAAGACCTTCCCAATAAAATAGAATCCAAATGTTCTAGACTATCTTTATCTATTTTCAAGATTTAAAAGTTCATTGAAAATACCAAAAGTATTAACCTGAACCAAAATATCCTCTACAACTCTAGTAGGATGTACAAGAGAGTAATAATTGAGTTGATTACTCACAATAGTTTCTTACAAAGAATTCAAATTTACAACTTTTTAAGTTGAGTATGGCATGACATTAATAGATGAACCAAGTCTAGTATATCACGCTCAATTTTCTTATCACCAATGACATTAGGAAGTGCAAACATACTGAGATCTTTGCATTTTTCTGATAGTTTTCAATTTATTATATCTGATACATTACTTAAAATTATTCTCTCTTTATCCTTCAATTTTATTTTATTTGTACATAATTCTTTTAAGAACTTTGCATGTTTTGGAATTTTCTTGATGACTTCTGGAAATAGTATATTTATTTTCACCTTTAAAAAATCTCTAATATATATATATCTCTCATTTATCAATAGAAATTATAGCATATTTTATGTTATTTTACACCCCTAGAAATGCATCTCATGCTCATGCATAACAGTAGCATACATACACATGTGAATTTGATTTTTTGTACACATTACAATGATTGTACATGCAATCAATTGACATTTTCTAGGTATTAATGATTTTAATGTGATTATGATGTGAATAGTGAGTTTTTGTCTTGATTTTTTTATTTGGTGAGTATAATTATTGATTTAGAATTTTTGGTGAAAGTTAAAAAATTTGTGAAATTTTGGGTATTTTTGGACTAGAAAAAATGCCAGGTAGCAAAATAATTGATAAATAGTAGTAGAAATAAGTGTCAAATGGCAATAGAAATTTTGATAAATGACATTAGGATTTAATGACAAGTGTCATAGAAAATTGGGGGACAATTAGAAATAGACTAGTTATTAAAAAAGGTCTAAATGGAACCATGGGGAGGTAACAAGTATCACTACCATTTACCACTTGATCGCAGGTTCTGATATGACAACGTTTTAATATTTCTATATTTCGTAAGCGTACGGGTCATTCGCGTAGTACCTAAAGTGTCGATCCCAAAAGAGGTTAATCTAATCCTAAAATCTAAGGCTAAACTAAATTCACAATAACTCAAAATAAAAAAAACTAAACAAGAAATTATTCAATCACACATTTAATCCCAATAATCAAATTCAGAAATATAAATAAGATAGTAATTTCTCACCCAATCACAAAAAAACCTAAAAGCTACCAATTGAGAGGAAGGAGATTTTTATCTGACTTTAATGAAAATCTAATTGATTATAAATTTAATGAATTATTGATTGTGGATGATCCTATAGTTAATTATTCTCTATCGAGTTATAATCATAACCCTAATTATTACCCCTAATCAGATTATGAGAAATTATAACCTCTCGATTCACATTTTATCCCAAGACCTAAATTAGATCTTAAGTTGTCCAATAATCTACCGAAAAACTATGCAAGAACTCTTGTTACACAAATTTATCTATTTGATTCAATTCTTGATCGATTAAATTGCCTAACTCTCGTTAGCCTAATTTAATGATTTTCACTCGGTTCACCTCTCAGTTTGTTATTGAATTATGAAATGCAAAAAGTAAATCACAAATAATTCAACAAAATTACAATAATCAAATTTCATTAACATCAAAGACAAAATTCTCGAAGGTGAGTTTAGACAAATCTCAACATTAAACAATCCTATTCTCAATGACTATACCAATTCTATACGTCAATAAAATTGAAATAAACTCGAAAAATATGAGTGGAATGGATGACAGAGGCAATAATGGCGAGAAACCTCCTATTTCGGGAAGTACTTCATGTAGGCTTCTTGTCCGTGTCTCTCTTCCTTCGTTTCCTTCCTCAATCTCTCTATAAGAACTCTATAGGGTTTGAGATTGTAACTGATGCAAAAGTTTCAATCTTCTATTCTTCATGTTCTTTAAATACCTTAGCAACCCTAGGGTTTTTCTTGGATTGAAACGGTCTGAAAAATTCCTTGAAACTTGACCCTTTCTCTTGTTTACGCATTTGCCCAACACATGTTATGATCGTGGCCCTGCATGCCACAATCATGGCTAGTATCAAACCTTTCTGTCACAATCATAACCCAATTGCCACGATCGTGGGCTGTGGCAGAATCTTCTGTTATCGTGGCTTTCTGTGGCCTATTGTGCCACGATCGTGCACTATAGTTTCAGCCCAAAAGTCTCCAAAACTTCTCCGTTCTTCGGTGTTGGCCCTGAAACACTAACGAACATATCAAAATACCTCAAAAACATAATATTTAAGCTCAAAGACTTATATTAACCCATAAAAACACTTAAACATATAAACTAACACAATTCTAACCTAAACACACACTAAACACCCAAATTAACACTTCATACATAACAAATTAAGCCCTAAAACATGATACAATTCACACCTATCAACATCCCCACACTTAAACGTTTACTTGTCCTCAAGAAAACAAAACAAGAAGCACATAACAAGCACAAAACACACAATGCATTAATGAGGCAATGGCTTTAACTTGATGAAATACATTAATCTTAAACTTAATCATTCAAGTATACCAAATCATTAACATGCAAAATCCGTATCTAAGTGCTTTGAACTAAATATATAAATTAATCCAGATCAAAGTGTTAATTTATTTACCCTTTTCAATTGCACACACACATTAATAATTCTTTAGTCATTCATACTCTCTAACTATTCCTAAGTATATTTTCATAAAAAGTCAAGCTTATTACAAGTTCGGTAGGTTTTTATTAAGAGCACACATTTATTTATTTAAACAAGGACTTAGTTTTTTACTCGGAGGCAAATATTGGTGATAAATGTCGATCCTGTTACTTGACTAAGTCATTTTATTAAATAGCTTGGTTGAAACGTCATCATAGTTTTTTAATGCGGAGGCATACATTTGTGACGCGTGTTGATTCAGTTACTCAGCAATATCACATTCTCAACTGGCTACTGACTCTATTCATAACCCAAACGTCAACGTGATAGTTATTTATTTAACAATTTTTTTATTTTTTATTGCCTACCTTGTTGTTTTAGGTACTCATTTCCATGAAAACTACTAGTAAAGCTACTTAAGTTGAAAGGCCTCAAATTATGAATGAATGTGGCAATTCAGAGGGTGCTAAACTTACACTAAATCCTAATTAAGGTGTATATTTATCCAAAGACCCCAATTCACTAATTTTGAGAGCTATAATTATTTACAACCTAATAGACTATGTTCAAAATTAAATTAATTTAACACCATCTAAGCCATTGACACATTCAAACAATTCACAAAATGCAACCTAACAGCTATCATACCATATGCAAAATCACATAAAAAGGAAAACACATAACCCTCCCACACTTGAACGACACATTGTCCTTAATGTGAGAAGGGGACAAACAACTATATAAAAGAAAAGAAGAAATATAAATTAAAGTAAATAGAAAATAAATAAAAATAAAATAAAATAAAGATTAATTTGAAAAAGAAAAATGGGTTAGACAAAATCTTATGGAGATGGAGGAGGGGATGGCGTCAAAGGTGGTAATTGAATGCCTTGAGACTTAAAATATCGATGGATCTGACAGATATCTCGGCTCTGGCGTCGTTGTGTTCGAGCAATCTCCTTTATCATTATAGTGTGCTCCGCTAGTATATCAATAACTAGCTTGTTGGTTGTGGAGATTGCCTCCAGAACTTTCTTCCAGCCTTAATCTTCAGCTTCTTCCTCTTCCTCAGACTCTTCATTGGTTGAGACCTCTTCTACCTATTGAGGCGATCCTGAACTCGAATTTGCTTGACTGACTCTAATATTGACATGTGTCTTTTGGCTGATATCCTTAAGTACCATGTTGTGGGACCTAAGGATTTCAATCCCCCATAAATGGTGATGGTTTAAGAAGTCAGGGAGGTGAATAGTTAACCCACTACGGTCCACGTCATAATATTAAGCAATGGTAGACACTAGGTACCCCATACCTAAATTATTGCTCCTCTTGCGTAGTCCCAACAATAGCGTTTAGCATATATGTGGATGTGCACACTGGAATGCTATGGTTCATGCACCACAATATAAAGAGTTCTTTTGTGGAAAAGTTGTTGTTTTCTAATTTATCAAAAACCAACTATCACATGAATTTGTGCAGTAACAAGTGCTTGTAGGACCTTATTACGTTGTTGTGAGCACTCTTGGCATGAAATTGCTCTATTCCAATGAGTTCATTCCAATATCGAGAAGGACAAAAATCATCATATTGATTGATGATGGAGGATCTGGATAACCCACACATATCACGCATGATTTCTATGTTCAATTCATAGGTTCTTCCTCTCAGCCTAAACCACAATTCCTTGGGATTCCTAGGGTTGTAGCATAGGGATGTGAAAAATTCCAAAGTGAGCTCCTGGTAGATAAGAAATTGGAAACATATAAATTCGGCCCATTAGATTCGTTCAGCTAAGTTTTCTACGCTTTCTCACAATTCTAACCTATCTAGTATTTCAAAATCAAAATATTTAGGAACTACTATTTGTCTAGTATTTAAGGACTAGAAACGAATACCTTCCTCCTCTATGTAGACCGGGAAGGGTGCTCTGAAATCTGTTGCTCTGTTTCTTCTCCCATATCTTGCAACTTGCTTTTGTCTCGATTGCTCCCGTCTGTCTGATTGCTTAATACGTGACATATTTCTTAGGAATTATGTAGAATTTGGAAGAAATTTAGAGGTTTGAAATTTTGTAAAGAGATATGATAGCTTTTGTTGGTTTCAATTCTAGAGAAATAGAGTAAAATTGAAAGTGAATGAAAAAGGGAAGTTCGAAATGAATATATAGATAGTTGGAGGTAAAAATGGTAAAAAATTTCTTTTAAAAATGTGTGTTCCCCTTTTTGCCCAGTCGCAAGCCACGATGGTGGCCTGTAGTTTTCCACCAATTCTTCAGTTTTTCTTCTTTTCTTCTTTTCATATTTCGAAAAGAATATGAAAATAAGAAAAGAAGAAAAACTGAAGAATTGGTGGAAAACTACAAGCCACGAATAACTTCTTAATTTTTTGGTGGCCCTTTCTCCTCTCTTTTGCTTGCTTGATCGATCATCCAATTTATATCAAAGTTTATTCCTTTTTAATTATATTTGGAAACAAAATAATCATAACTATAGAATTCATATGTTCTAGCAAAAATAATCAAAGGAAATAAAATTCCATAGGTTGCCTCTCATACAGCGTTTCTTTTAACTTAGATGCTCGACACTCTATTCTTGGAAAATCAGCTGGGATCAATTATGAGCGGCTTGCTTCCAACCTTTTCATTTAAGATAAGTGTTGTAGCCTATAAGTAAGCTACAAATTGCAACATAACTAGAATGACGATGTTGATAACATTATGAAAAAAAATTAAGCTCAATAATGTCCTTTTTTAAGTAAACTGTTAACTAAACAGGGAATAACAAAAGTCCCTGAATCTCTTATTGAATCTAATAGTTAGTCCTGTACGAAAGGTGAGTTGCTCTCTTTCTTCCTTAATCACCTTCGTCTCCTCTGCTTCTTCCACTTCACGAATAAAGACTTTCATAGCTTCTTCAAACTCACTATCTGTTGTCATCTGTTCTACATGCTCTTGTCCTTCATAAGATTCGAACATATTAATTATCCCCAATTAGCTACTATCCTTCGGATTCTTAACTGCATCATTTATATTGAATGTCACTTGGTCATCATTAATTCGAAAGATAGGGTTCTCTTCATGGACAGATACCTAATATTTTTTGATATTCAAATATGGTATATCAAGAAATGGTGAGTAAAAGGGAGGGTAGCATTCTTTTCTTCATCCTCTTACTTGATTTCTTGGTCTTTTATAAGGTCTAGTTTAACCTTATTTCTCACTGGTTCTTCTAGCTCTACCCTATTCCTAAGTGTGATAACCTGACATGGCTCTATTGAATTTATTTTCATGTTATGCAAACAGTTTTTCATACTTTGCTTACAAAATTCCTTAGAAAGCTGGCTTATTCAAACGTCTAGATTATGAATAGAAGAGGCATGATCTTCTGCTACTCTTTTAAACTTCTCTTCCAATCTCTTCTAGTTCTCTTCGATATCCAAGAGCTTATCTATGATTTTGTCTAGCTTGGAATCCCATGAACTGGATTCATCATATTGAAATTCAAATAGGTCTTGATGTCCCATGTGAGTACTTACATTGTTGGAACAATAGAAATCTTGGTGGTTCTGCCACCCAAAAGTGTACAAGTTCATATAAAGATGATAATTTTCCTAATTAAATTGGAGCTCATTGAAATCTACAAGATTCCCTTCCTCCCTATAATATATATCCTCTATGATCATTCTTTTTATCTCTTCTTAGCATTCAACTCTTTAGATGTCTCATTCTTATTCTAAGATATCTTGATGTGTCTCCACTTTACGCCCCAAAAATATTTTTTGAAAAAAAAAAGATAGTGAAAAAGCCTTAGACTAAAGAACTAAAATAATCGCCTCCCCAGCAATGGCACGAAAAACTTGATCGCAAGTTTCGATATGACAAAGTTTTAATATTTTTAAACCTCGATATTTCGCAAGCGCACAAGTCATTCGCACAGTACCTGAGGTGTCAATCCCATAATCTAATCCTAAAATCTAAGGTTGAACTAAATTCAGAATAATTCAAAATAAACAAAGACTAAACAAGAAATTATTCAATCAGACAATTAATCCCAATAATCAAATTCGAAAATATAAACAAGTAGCAATTGCTCACCCAATCACAAAACAACCTAAAAACTACCAATTGAGAGAAAGGATATTTTTATCCGACTTTAATGAAAATCTAATTGATTATGAATTACTGAATTAATGGGTCTAGGGGGTACTAGGGTTGATTACTCTATCTCGAGTTATAATTATTAACCCTAATTAGATTACGAGAAATTGTAACCTCTCGATTCACAATTTATCACAAAACCTAAATTAGATCTTAATTTTCCTAATAAACTAAAAAAAATCTATACAAGAACTCTCGTTACACAAATTTACTGGTTTGATTCAATTCTTGATTGATTAAATTACCTAACGCTCATTAGCCTAATTTAATGATTTTCACTCAGTTTATCCTCTCAGTTTGTTATAAATTATGACGTGTAAAAATTAAATCACAAATAATTCAATAAAAACATGACAATCAAATTTCACTAACATCAAAGACAAAATTCTCAAAGGTGAGTTTAGACAAATCTCAACATTCAACAATCTTATTCTCAACGACTATGCTAATTCTTCACATCAATAAAATTGAAATGAAATCAAAAAATACCAGTGGAATGGATGAGGAAGACAACCACGACAAGAAATCTCCTATTTCGGGAAATACTTCGCATAGGCTTCTTCTCCATGTCTCTCTTCCTTTGTTTCCTTCCTCAATCTCTCGATAAAAACTTTCTAGGGTTTGGGATTATGGCTAATGCAAAAGCTCCCAGCTTCTATTCTACATGTTCTTTAAATACCTTAACAGCCCCAGGGTTTTTCCAAGGTCAAAATGGTCTGAAAAATTCCTTGAAACTTGACCTTTTCTCTTGTTCACGTGTCTGCCCAACGCAAGCCACAATCTTGACACATCAAACCTTTCTGTCACGATCGTGACCCAATTACCGCGATCGTAGATTATGGCAGAGTCTTCTATCATGATCATGTCTCTTAGCTTACAATCATGGGCTATCTCACATGTTTCTGTCATATTCGTTGCCTGTTATACCACGATTATGGGTCGTGGTTTAGGCTCGAAAGTCTCCAAAACTTCTTCGTTCTTCAATGTTGGCCCTAAAACACTAACAAAAATATCAAGGTACCTCAAAAACATAATATTTAAGCACAATGACTTATACTAACCCATAAAAACTTAAACACATAAACTAACATAATTATAACCTAGACACACACTAAACACTCAAATTAACACTTAATACATAACAAATTAAGCCCTTAAATATGATGCAATTCACACCTATCACCACTCATCCCTCATGATTCTCCCCTTTGGAAGACACGTTCTTTATTCTCTTTCATTTTAATTCATGCTTTCATCTTCTTCGTTCATTTCGTCTTTTCTTTTCCATCTCATGACACTCTCTTCTCCAAGCATCACATGTTGAACTTTGCTCTCATCCATCACTTGCTACTTCCATTTTGTTATCTTCATCATCTTATCGCTAAAAACTTAACCTACTCCACCCTCTATCATGATGATCATGTAGCATAAGGAGTTAGGGTTCTTAGAGATTTTGAAGAAGCTTTGAGTAAATCAAGTAAGTTATACATAAATCTTCATGGTTTGATGTAAATGAGACAAATATGGTGATTAGTTTGAGATTAAATGATAATGAAAATGGAGTTGAATAGTGATGACACGTTGATGAGAAAATAAATAGGTTTATGTCATATTTTTTGTTATGATGAGTAATAAATTATGAGTTGTATTAACGAAGTTTTTTAGATAGATTGGTTATTAAAATGGAGTTATAATGAAAGTTGAAAGTTGATGAATATAAAGATGTGTTTATGTCCTGTTTTGTGTTAATTAAATAAGTGCATAAATTTGATGAATAAATGCATGTGATTGTATTTTGTTTTAGAGAATATGAAGACCATAAGTTATAAGTTGTAAAGTTCGGAAATATATTAAGATTGGAAGTTAAAGAAAAGACTAATATTGTATTCTTAAAATGATAAGAACTAAGATGATAGTGAATGATAAAGAATGATGATGTCATGTTTTGTTTTTGTATGATTGTTGAACCTTGAGTTATGAATTTGTCTTATGAATGGCACTGAGATGAAATTGAGGTAAAGATGATGAGGTTATGTAATCTAAATGATGAACTATGGAGATGACTTGTTGAATATATTGTGAATGGATATAGTATGGAAAGGTAAAGAATAAGGGATAGAGTTAAGATTATAACATGAATGGTATCAAGTAAATGATAAAGGGAAAATTGAGTAGAGTTTTGTGAGTTGAATGAAATCAAAATGGTAGCTAGATTTGTATAAAATGAAGTTGTATAATTGCATATGAATGCTGGAAAATTTGGAGTGTAAATGATGTTATTATATATATTGAATTCGTGGAAGAAATGAGGAAGAAAATGCAGGGCACGATAATGACATAGTGCCCACAATCGTGACCTGGCAAAATTTTGGTTCTGTTACGATTGTGGTAGAATCCCCACGATAGTGGCCAATTCTATGAGTTTCTGTCACGATCGTGGGAAGGACCACTTTGATCATAGACAGGTACAAAGAGAAAAAGGTTGTGTTTCAAACGATGTTTGGAATAACTAATGCTAAGGTACTTCTTTATGACGTATTTAAGCTTGAATGAGGCCTAAAATGAACCTAGTTGATGATGGATTAGGTGAGAAAGTGAGTAAGGTGTATTAGGTATAAATGAATGAATGAATGATATTAAATGATTATAAGATGTGAATTAAGGAAATATACCTAGAATAGTAAAATTGAGCATGCATTATACATAACACATATACATATGTGTATGATTTAGTATTAATGTGATTGTATGAATTTAGTAATGTGTAAATGTGTATGTGTTGCATGAGATAGAAGCACAAATAGAACAAACACATCCAGACATTGCTAAGACATCGAAGCAATAGCTATCTGGAGCATACTATGAGTAACCTAGATGTTCTCACTAAGATTGTCTTTATTTTGCTTAAGTTTTAATTATTGAATCATTATTGATATGAATGTGTTGATTCTGGACATTGATAGTCCGAGGCATTTGATGAATGAGATTAGCTTTAGAAGTGCTCATTGAATGTAAATGAGAAAGAAATATGTTTACTCAATATTATTGTTGAATGCCAGGCTTAGGTTCGATGAAATTGAAATATGAAAGCGATTGTACATGATAAATGAAAGTGAATGATTGCATATGACATGATAATTGATGCATTTCATTACATGATATGCATGATTAGATAAAGGTAGTTGTGATCAGAGTAGCTACCGAAAAAGAGCTTAAAGCTCATAATATGTAAAGAGCCGCAAGCTCACTATATAAAATGAGCCCAACATCTCCAACAGATACGGTACAGTATCAATGAGCCCGTTATCCATAAAGGATATGGGACAGTTAAATGGCACTCAATCATAACAAAGCAACAACTGAAAGTGAGTCACGTGTGCATTATATATATATATAAATTGATGTGTATTAAATGAATGATCGAAATGAGTTACATGTACTGTTTCGAAACTAAAATGTGAAATGATGTGCAATAGCTGAATATGTGAATTGTTTCAAATCTCAATATGTGAATTATCTGTGAATCTGAAAATGTGAACTGCCATTTTGTTTAATATGAGTGAGCCCATGGATGAAGATTCACTCACTGAGTTTTTAAAACTCATCAAAATTACAACGTGACTTTTTAGGTATGAGAGAGAGGAGACTTAGCTTATAAGACAAATTAAAAGAAACCTAATATTGCTTTTAGACTCAAGAAATGGCTCAAAGGTCGGTCATCTGAAACTGAAGAGTTAGATAGAGTTTTTTATAGTTCCTTTTTCATATAGAATATGTAAAAGGAGTAGTAGATTCTTATAGTTTTTGATGATGATGTGTGTGTGTGTATATATATATATACATACATGAATTGTGTAATGTAATACTACAATGTATATTATGTTTTATGAAATGAACTAAGGAATTGAGTTATAGATATCTTGTTATGTATGTTTTAGTTATGATGCCATGATAAGTGAATGTGACTGCTCTAACTAGCTTACCGGTTTATGAGGCATGTTCCCAAACGTCAAGTAAGGTTAAGGTATTGTGCCTTATGGATCAGGACGCTATAGGTTTTGGTAGTAGAGCATAGTTTGGGATCTATAGGGACAGATATAAGTATATAGACATCATATATAGTGAGAAACTTGGATAGAAATTGTTATTATTGTCTATTATAGGTCATCCGTAATAGGTGATCAAATTGGACAATCAGCTAACCTAAAGTCTGTAGGTGCCAGTATAATGTCTTATATACCTCCAAGAATCCCTGAGAGAAGGGAAAGGAGGTATGATAAATTGAGAAAGCAAGGGGATTTAGACTTCTACTAAAGTACAGATCCTACTGAGGCCGAAGGATGGCTAAAGAAAATGGAGAGAGTATTTTACTAGATGGACTGCGAGTCTAATGAGAAATTTGACTACGCAGTCTCATTACTACAAGGTCTAGTATACCGGTGATGGAAGACTATTCCAGGTAGTACCACTAGACCTTATGGGTTAATATAGGAAGACTTTCTGAAGATCTTCAAAGAAAACTATATGCCGAAGATCTACCTGGATAGAAAGATGAAAGAGCTCTTAGATTTCAATCAAGGGAGACTTATAGTAGCTGAATATGAGATAAAATTTAATGAACTGATGGGGAATATTGCTGCCTTGATTCCTACTAAGGAAGACAAGTGCATGAGATTTGAAGATGGGTTGAATATGGAGATTAGGATGAGGCTAGCTATAACAAATCTGAGCAGTTTCTCTTAGTTAAGAGCAGCCTCGATCCGAATAGAACAACTACTGAGAGATGGTCAAAGGGAATGCAGACAAAAGTCTAGTATAAAAAGACCTAGTGAATCTCAGTTTGGTTCTGGCAGAAGGTTTAGCAAGCTCCAGAACAGATCTTTTCAACCACTGGCTAGATCAAGACACTCAGGTTTTAGATAGAGGGGTAGTTATATGCAATCTAGTAGTGGAAGAGGTACAGTATCAAGACAGTTACCTAATCATAATCATTGTGGGAAGAAGCATAGTAGAGAATGCTAGAAGTTGACAGTAGCTTGCCTTCATTGTGGCTCCTATGAGCATCAGATTAGAGACTATCCTGTAGTTTTCGGGGTATAGTCGAGAGTGAAAGGAGGAACATTGACTGAGACAGCTGTCCAATAGAGCCGAGCTAGTGGATCTGGACAGAGAGGCAGAGGTGGAGGCAGAATGAGTTCAGGAAGCCCTACTATCAGGACTGAGGTGCAGAGCAACCAACTGCAATCTCAAGCCAGAGTCTATGCTATGACCAGATAAGAGGCTTAGGACTTCCCAACTGTCATTGCAAATGTGTTGCATATCTTTAATTTTGAATCTTTTTCATTGCTAGATCCAGGATCTACGCATTCTTTTATGGAACCACATCTGGCATCTAGGCTGTATTATGATAGAGAACTATTAAAATATGGATTGAAGGTGACTACATCAATAGGTAGTGCTACAGTAATAGGAAAAGTGTATAAGAGGTGTTCAATTCAAATTGACTAGGCAAAGTTAGAAGCTGACCTGATTGTATTGCAGTTACAGGAGATAGATGTTATTTTAGGCATGGATTGGGTCATTGCTCATAAGGCTATGATGAACTACTATACTAAGGAGGTAATACTAGAATTTCCTAATCAACCGAGAGCAGTATTTCGAGGTGTTAGTATAGCAATGCTAGTTAGATTAATTTCATTCATGAGTGCATTAAGATTAATTAAAGGTGGATGTGAGGCTTATTTATCCCACGTAGTCGATACTCGCACTGAGCAGATAGCATAGGATATTCCTATTATTAGGGAATTCCTGTATGTGTTTCCCGTCGAGTTATCTGGTCTACCCCAAATAGGGAAATAGAGTTTACGATTGACTTCATTCCAAGTGCTACTCCTATATCTATTCCTCCATATAGGATAGAACTTGTGGAACTGGAGGAACTTAAAGCTCAGTTACAGGAGTTATTGGATAAGTGTTTCATCAAGCCCAGTGTATCACTTTGGGAAGTCCCAATTTTGTTTGTGAAGAAGATGAAGTAAATCACACGTCAATATAGAGATTACGTGCAATATATGATACACACAGGAAGAGGGGTTAAATTATGTATTCTTTTCTCAAATACAAAATCTTTAATATTTCTGTAAGAACTTCTCTAACTTGTTAAAAAAATATCACAAAATTGTTATCTAGTTAAATCACAAATAACTTCTAGTTAAATTATTATCTAGTTAACTTCTCTAACAATCACAAAATTGTTATCTAGTTAAATCACAAATCAAGTAAAGTTATCGAGGTTGCTGAGCCTAGTTCAGTTGAGAGCATTGAATGTTGAATTAAATCTAGAGCAGAATGATGATAGCCATACTAAAACTAAGAATAGCTTTGCATGATAGAATTAGAAAAGCTCGAAGTAAAGATCCCGAGTTAGTAAAGTTAATTGAGAAATTGAAGGTGAAATTTTTGAGTTTGAATGGAGAGATGAGACATTGTGGTTGAAGCAGAGGTTGTGTGTGCCTAATATTGATCTGAGGAAAAAGATTATGGAGGAATCACATATAGCCTCTTATGTTATGCATCATGGTACTACCAAGATGTATAACACGTTGAAGCAGCATTTCTAATAGCTAGGGATGAAGAAACAAGTGGCTAATTATATGGCTAAGTATTTAACTTGCCAACAGATTAAAGCTGAGCATCAAGCTCCGCTTGGTAAGTTACAGTTACTACCTATACTAGAGTAGAAATGAGAGTAAATTACAATGGATTTCATTATGGGATTGCCAAGGACTCTAAGCCAACATGATGCTATATGGGTTATGATGAACTGATTATCAAAGTCGGACCATTTCTTACCTATGAGAGAAAATAACTCACTAGACCAGTTATATAACATCCTGTTATCCCATGTTAAGGGTTAGAACCTTATAATAACTGTACATGAGAGAAATAACATTGAGAAATTAGGAAAATTCATTTCATGCTCATGTGTAATATAGCATACACACACAGGTGAATATTAATATTGCAACATACACGTGAATTTGATTTTTGCACATTGCAATGACTATTCATACATTCAGTGAAATTTTTGAATATAATTGATTTATAAATGTGATTTTGATATGAATTGTGGTTTATATGTCCTAAAAATTTTATCTGGTGATAATAATTGTTGATTTAGGATTTTTGGTAAAATTTAGGAAATTTCTGAAATTATGAATTTTTTTGGGACTACAAATAATGTCGAGTAGCAAGACAATTGGTTTATGGTAGTAGAAATAAGAGTCAAATGGCATTAGAAAATTTTGATAAACGATATAGGGATTTAATGACAAGTGTCATTGAAAATTGTGAGACAATTGGAGTAGAAATTGGAATTAAATGGACTAGTTAATAAGAGAACCAAATGAAACCTATAGAAAATGGACATGTGGCAAGTGACAAGTGACACTTGCTAAACCATTCCCTTCTTACTTTTATTTGTCTTTCACTTCATTATGTGTTCTCATCTCTTGTTAATCTTCTTCTCATCTTCTTCATCCACGATCTTCTCTTCTTTCTTTCATCACAGTGAACCTTGTTCTCACTTTTCATTTACTACTCCCATTTTCTTGTCTTCTTAATATTTGTCACCAAAGACCTAACCCCACCACCTTTGGAATGATGATGTTCATGTGGTTTTGAGATATTAGGGTTAAGATTGATTTGAATACATTGAAACTAAACAAGTAAGTATAAAGCATTACTTTTCATGTTTTGTTAAATGAAACAAGTTTTGATGATAGTTAGAGGTTAAATGTTCATAAAATGGTGATGTATATAGGTGTGAATCGCAAGTGATGAAATGAGCATATAAATGTCTTGCATTTTCATATAAGATGATTAACCTTTCATAAGTTGTTGTAGATATGAGTTTGAAATTGAAAGATCATTAAAATGGCGTAGAAAGAAGTGCAGAAATTATGACTTGTAATTGGATGTTTATGTTCTATTTTCTTGGTAGATTACGTGTCTCTCTTTGATTGTTTTAAATATGAACTAATATAAGTTTGTAGATAATAAAAAGGAGTACTATGGTGTCTTGAAATGAGATGAATTAAGGTGATAGATAGAAATGAAATGAAGGTGAAATTTTAAGTTGAATATGTGCAGAAAATTGAAGATGAATGTGTATATGAATATGTTATGTTTTTGGTGTTTATGATCAATCATGGATTTTTATTTGTGAGTAGATGATATTGAACTGAAATGGAGTTATAAATGAAGGGGAAATGATTATGAATTAAGTTAGAAATGTTAGACTACTCATAAGAGATGATAGGTGTAACTTGTAGTGGTTGAAAGACCTGGAAAATTGGAGATAATGGCTGGGATTTTTTGGATGGAAGCATCCCACAGTTGTGGGAATAGCTCATGATCATGGGAAAGCCTAACAAAGGCAAAAAATCTCTGCCAACAAATCCCACGATCGTGGGAAGTTGTCAATGATCACAAGAATTGGTTAAACACCAAACATGCTTCTCTTATGTATGGGTTGAAGTATCAATTGGTTAGGTACTTTCATATAAAGCATTTAGGCTTGAATGATACTTAAATTGAGCCTAGAATGATGCTTGAATAAGTGATAAAATGAGTGTTATGTTTAGGATGAGGATTGATGGTATAAAGTAAGAATGAATTGTTATATATTAAGTGTTCAAATCTGAAATTTAGAGCTATCTTGGGAATGAAAGTAAACCTTTGAAGGCTAATGTGATCCAAAGAAGCTGAATGTTATGTATTAGTAAGTATGAATGATAAATAGAGTATTTTGTGATCTTAGAAACGCTATAATAACCTTAGTAAATGATTAAATGGTAAATTTAGAATAATATTGAATAATTGAGGTGTTAACTTAAGTTCAATTTAGACATACATGAGCTTTGAATTATGAATGATCTTGAAATGTGAATTAAGAAAATATATCCGGGATTGCCATTGAACATGCATTATACATAACATATATACATGTTCTATGATTGAGTATTCATGTGAATGTGCAAATTAGTAATGTATAAATGTGTATGTTTGCATGATATAGAAGAGCATTTAGAGCAACTACATCCAGACAGTGCCGAGACATCAAGGCAATAAGCTATCTGAAGCAAACTGTAAGTAACCTTGATGGTCTCACAATGATTTATTATTTGTTTAGATTCTGTATTGAATTATTACACGATTTGGATATGTTAATTTCAGACATCAAATGTCCAAGGCATTTGATGAATGAAAAACATATTGGAAGTGCTCATTGAATGTGAATTTGACTGAATAAGTGATTCTCAACTTAAATGTTAAATACCGGACCAAAATTCGATGATAAATGTAAATGAGATTGTGAACGTGAACATGAATGTGTAAGATTGAGCATAATTGATTGACTGTATACGTAGGGTGCATTTCATTACATGAATTCATGATAACATAAAGGTAGTTATGATTGAAGTCGCCAATGAAAAAAGAGCTTAAAGCTCATAATGTGGCAAAAGCCTCCGGCTCACTATGTATAATGAGCCCTGTATCCCCAACAGATAAGGGACAGTTATTAATGAGTCCGATATCTACAATAGATATGGGACAATAAAAAAGGCACTCGGCCACGACAACGTAAAAAATGTGAGTCTCACGAGCATTACATACACATTTTATATGTATGTTTTGAATGATTTCAATATATTGTTGAGTTGTGTTGATTGAAAATTGTGAAAATTGTGAACAAAGTGTTTTATGATGCTACACGATGATAAATGAAATGATGTGAATCATATGATCATATGAATTATGGCACAAAGTGTCGTTTGCCTCTATATTGGGATAAAGAGGGACTAAGATTTGTTAAAGGCCCAAAACTGATACAATACACTATAGATAAAGTGAAACTGATATGTAGTCGAATTAAAGCAGCTCAAGATAGACAGAAGAGTTATGTGGATTAGCATCGGCGAGATATGGAATATAAAGTAGGACATATGATGTTTCTGAGAGTATCACCTTGGTGACGAGTGCTGAGGTTCGATAAAAAGGGTAAGCTCAGCACTAGATACATTGGATCTTATGAGATCATTGAGAGAATTGGACCATTGTCATATAAGTTAGCTTTACCAATTGAGATGTCTCAGATACATAATGTGTTATATATGAGTATGTCAAGAAGATATCGGTCTGATCCGATGCATATATTACCAACCCAAGAGATTGAAGTTGCTAGTAATCTGAATTATATTGAGAAGCTAGTTAAGATATAGAGGATATCAGATGAGATAGTAAAGAAACTGAGTAATTCTATTGGTGAAAGTCCTTTGGAAAAATCATTCGAGTGAGGAAGCTACATGGGAAATGGAGGAGCACATAAGGAAACAATATCCCCACCTATTCGATCAATCAAGTAAGAATTTCGAGGACGAAATTTCTTAAGGTGGAGAATTGTAGTACCCCATTTTCCCATACTAAGGGTTAGAACCCTAGATTTTTATAAATGAGAAAAAGATTCAAGAAATTAGGAAATGCATCTCATGCTCATGCATAACAGTAGCATACCACACAAGTGAATTTGATTTTCTGTACATATTACAATGATTGTATATGCACTCAATTGACATTTTCCAGGTATAAATGATTTTAATGTGATTATGATGTGAATAGTGAGTTATATGTCTTGATTTTTTTTATTTGGTGAGTATAATTATTGATTTGGAATTTTTAGTAAAAATTAGGAAATTTGTGAAATTTTGGGTATTTTTGGACTAGAAAAATGTCAAGTGGCAAGAAAATTGATAAATGGTAGTAGAAATTTTGATAAATGACATTAGGATTTAATGACAAATGTCATAGAAAATTGGGAGGCAATTGGATTAGAAATTAGAGACAATATATTAGTTATTAAAAAGGGGCCAAATGGACCCACAGGGAGGTGACAAGTGGTAGTGACAAGTGTCACTACCACTCACCACTCATGCCTCACGATTCTCTCATTTGGAAGACACATTATTGTATTTCATTTTAATTCATGCTTTCATCTTCTTTATTTCTTTCATCTCTTGTTCTCCATCTCCCGACACTCTCTTCTCCAAGTAGCATGTGTTGAACTTTGCTCTTATCCATCACTCGCTACTTCCATTTTGTTGTCTTCATCATCTTGTCACTAAAAACTTAACCTACTCCACCCTCCATGATGATGATCGTGTAGCATAAGGAGTTAACGTTTCTTGGAGATTTTGAAGAAGCTTTGAGTAAATCAAGTAAGTTATACATAAATGTTCATGGGTTGTTGTAAATGAGACAAAATGGTGATTAGTTTGAGATTAAATGATAACGAAAATGGAGTTGAAGAGTGATGATACGTTGATGAGAAAATAAGTAGGTTTATGTCATATTTTTGTTCTATGATGAGGGGTTTATGTCATATTTTTGTTCTATGATGAGTGAAAAATTATGAGTTGTATTAAAGATGTTTTTAAGATAGATTGTTTATAAAAATGGTGTTATAATGAAATTTGAAAGTTGATGGATATCGAGATGTGTTTATGTCCTATTTTGTGTTAACTAAATGCATGCAAAAATTTGATGAATAAATGCATACGATTGTGTTCTGTTTTATAGAATATGAATACCATAAGTTATAAGTTGTTAAGTAAGGAAATAGATTGAGATTGGAAATTAAAGAAAAGACTAATATAGTTTTCTTAAAATGATAAGAACTAAGATGATAGTGAATGATAAAGAATGATGAAGATATGTTTTGTTTTTGTACGATTGTTGAACCTTGAGTTATGAATTTGTCTTATAAATGGAATTGAGATGAAATTAAGGTAAAGATGATGAGGTTATGTAGTCTAAATGATGAACTATGGAGATGACTTGTTAAATCTATTGTGAATGGATATAGTATGGAAAGGTAAAGAATATGGGATAGAGTTATGATTACAAAAATGAATGGGATCAAGTAAATGATAAAAGGCGAATTGAGTAGAGTTTTGTGAGTTGAATGAAATTAAAATGGTAGCTAGATTTGTATAAAAATGAAGTTGTATAGTTGCATATGAGTGCTAGAAAATTTAGAGTGTAAATGATGTTATTATGTATGTTGAATTTGTGGAAGAAATGAGGAAGAAAATGCAAGGCATGATCGTGGCATAGTCCCCACGATCATGGCCTAGAAAAATTTTGGTTCTATGATGATCGTGGCAGAATCCCCACAATGGTGGCCAGTTCCGCGAGGTTCTGTCACGATCGTGGGAAAGACCACCATGATCGTTGGTAGGTACAAAGAGAGAGAGGTTGTCTTTTAAGCGATGTTTGGAACAACTAATGATAAAGTACTTCTTTATGACGTATTTAGGCTTGAATGAGGCCTAAAATAAACCTAGTTGATGATTGATTAGGTGATTAAAGTGAGTAAGGTGTATTAGGTATAAATGAATGAATGAATGACGTTGTTAAATGACCATGAGAAGTGAATTAAGGAAATATACTCGAAATAGTCAAACTGAGTATGCATTATACATAATACATATACATATTTGTATGATTGAGTATTAATGTGATTGTGTGAATTTAGTAATTTGCAAATATGTATCTATTTCCTGAGATAGAAGCACAAATAGAACGACTATATCTAAACATTGTCGGGACATCGAGGCAATAACTATCTGGAGCATACTGTAAGTAACCTAGATGTTCTCACTAAGATTGTCTATATTTTGATTAAGTTTCAATTATTGAATCATTATTGATGTGAATGCGTTGGTTTTGGACATTGATAGTCTGAGGCATTTGATGTATGAGATTAGCATTGGAAGTGCTCATTAAATGTGACTGAGAAAGAAATACGTGTACTCAACATAATTGTTGAATACTAGACTTAGGTCCAATGAAATTGAACTGTGAAAGCGGTTGTACATGATAAATGAAAGTGACTGATTGCATATGACGTGATAATTGATGCATTTCATTACATGATATACATGATCAGATAAAGGTAGTTATGACCGGAGTAACCACCGAAAAAGAGCTTAAAGCTCAAAATATGTACAGAGCCACATTCTGAGCTCGGTATCTCTAATAGATATAGGGTAGTATCAGTGAGCCTAGTATCCACAATAGATACGGGACAGTTAAAAGGTACTTGCTTACAACAAAGTAACAACTGAAAGTGAGTCACATGTGCATTATATATATAAATTGATGTGTATTAAATGAATGATCGAAATGAGTTACATGTACTGTTCCGAAACTAAAATATGAAATTATGTGCAATATCGGTATATGTGAATTGATTAAATTTTGAATATGTGAATTGTCTGTGAATCTAAAAATTTGAATTGCCATTGTGATAAATATGAGTGAGCCCGATGGTTCACATATATTAAACTCAATGGTAGTTCACATTTTCATAATTGCAGCGTAGCTTTTCATGTATGAGAAAGAGGAAACTTAGCTTCTAAAACAAATTAGAAGACACGCAGTACTGCTTTTGGACTTAAGAAATAACTCAAAAGTCGGTTAGTTGAGACTAAAGAGTTAGATAAAGTTTTGTATAATTCCTCTTTCATGTAGAATGTGTAAAAGGAGTAGTAGACTCTTATAGTTTTTGATGTTGTATATATATATATATATATATATGAATTGTATACTGTAATACTACAATGTATATTATGCTTTATGAAATGAACTCAGGAATTGAGTTTTAGCTATCATGTTATACATGTTTTAATTATGATGCCATGATAAGTGAATGTGACCGCTCTAACTAGCTCGGCAGTTTATGAGGCATGTTCCTGAATGTTAGATAAGGTTCGGGTATTATATCTTATGGATCGGGGCACTACAGTTAAAGTTATTTAATTCTTTATTTTATTTCTAAAAAAGGTTTAAATTGTATTAAATATTTTGTTGTAGGCTTAGTGGACTTGAGGAAAGGAAGCTAAAAGAAAATATTACCGAAAAGGAAGGCCCAAAACAAAGCCTAGTAGAAAAATCACGAGCAAACAACCTAATAAAAGAAAAAAAAAGCAACAGAAAAACTCCATCAGTAGAAGAACAAAATGACAACATCCAGAAGAAAACTATAGCAGCCAAAAGAGGCACGCTAAAGGATTATACCAAAACGACACAGTAGAGAGCAATAAGCAAAACGCAATAGTAAAATTAAAGACAAAAGATAGCGCAACAAATTCTAGTAGCCAGAAAACAAGACTATGCAACATGACAAACAGCCAGAGGATAAGTAGTAAAATAACAAAATGTGAAAGAGGAAAAAAAGGAAAGAGTGTAGAGGAATAAAATGCAAAAGCCAAAGCAGAGTAAAATGCACAGCAGAGGAAGAGAAAATAAATGCAGTAATATAGGGGGGAGAAGGAGACTCACCCACTCAACGTCTTTATCTCCATCTCAAAATCTTGGCTCCAAATCCTTTTAAAATGGGAGAAACAAAAGGAAAAACATCAAAGATCCAGTAATGCACGACTCTTGGAGACATTTTTTAGGCTATAAAAATGTATCAGTAAGGAGGAGAAGATGAGCAAGCAGTCACATGAAGAAGGGGTTGGTCTGAGAGATTTAGCATTCTTTCAAGGTTAGTTGAAACTAGGAATCATTCCAAGGAGTGATTAGAGGTCATAATGAACCAATTCCTACTTGTTTCAAGCTGGTTCGTGACTGGTGAAGGAACAAATTTTAGATCTTTAGGGCAAGTATGAGGTATGTGAAGTCAAACACATCCAATGAGTTTTCTTGAAACCTTATTCCCTTTGTTTATGATTTCCTATGCATGGTTGATTCTAATTGTTAAATTTAGTTTAGAGATGCACTTTGAATATTTAGATTATTAATTTTTTGAATTAATTAACTTATTATCGAGTTAATTTAATACTTATACAATGTATGAATTCTTTGATTTCTAATTCACATTATTTATAGGATTAGAGATGTCCTTAATTATGTGAATGTGATTCTTAAAACATTAATTCAAAATGCATTGTATGAGCTAGAATTTATTTGTTCTTTGAATAAATTATCGATGGTTGAATGTATCTCTTAGTTCATAATGTGCTTAAGTTGGGATTGGGTTGGTTCAATTCTAAAAATTGTAAGCAGATAAGTAAGAGCTAGCTGGTTAGTTTTCTACGCTTAACCTATTAAATAACTCAAATGATCCAATTATATCAAATAACATTGATAAACTGAAACTAAAACATGTTTGTTCATTTGTAAATATTATATTAGATTTATGTTTTATTTCTTTCATTTCTTGACTTGATTTAGACCACAAAACCTCGTTTTATATATATATGTATTAGTTTAGTTAAATTTATAGGTTTTATTATTATTGTTATGGTTTCAGATTTTTTGCTAATTTCATGTCATTAATAAAGTTAATATTCTATGTAAAGTTAGCTTTATGAATATGGACAACCCAAATTAGTTAAGATAATTCTCTCTTGAGGCTAAATTACAAGTGATATACTTGATTAGCTTAATAGGGTGAAAGAGTGGCATTGAGCATGCCAACAATATGACAATGGCTTCATACAACTTTTTGGGCTTCTTATTTTAGCAACTATTGTAGCTCTGATACTTGGACTATATGTTCATTTCTACATGTCTTATAGTTGAAATTTTCATATTTTTATAATTTGATTTCATTATTAAAAAATTCAATATTATATATTTTGAATGATTAAGACTCTTTGACAAAGAAAGTAAATTTCTAGCTTTTAAATATTGATTATGTGATTCTAAAAACGTATTATAAGTTTATTTGTTAAGTTTTGATGTTATATCTTATTTATGTAAGTTAAATAGGATATTATGTTTTTATATTTTGTTTGGAATTCCTTTCGTATAAGTGAAACTATTAGGATGTAATTGTTTCTTTTAAAATTATTATAATTAATAAATCAACTGTCTTTGTGGGATCGACTCTTATTTGCTCTATACTAAATTGATTAATAATTTGAAATTAAAATAAAGATTTAATTTGTATATGTCTAACGACATGTATCAAATTTTGGCACCATTAATGGGCAAAGTTTTATTTGCTTAGTTTATTTATTTATTTTTGAATCATAATTAACAATTCTTTTTATTTAAGTTAAGGTGATTTTTTATGAAATTAAGAAATGGAAAAGAAACTGAAATACAAATCAAATTGGAAAAAGAAGATAAAAGGGTAGAAATGTTCATAGCTACTTTAAAACAACTTTCAGAGCCAAACTAAAAAGATCAACCTATATACATTGTCTTTTCAGTCTTGGAAAGACCCTTGAAACTGAATTCAGATTTCTCAAATTTATTGCCTAAATTTTATGGACGTGCAGGTGAGGATCCTTATAGGCATTTAAAAGAATTTTGCGTTGTTTATTCTTCTATAAGACCTAAAGGAATTGATGAAGAATAAGTGAAATTACGTGGTTTTCCATTTTCATTACATTTTTTGCTAAATATTAGATATATTATTTGCCTTCTAGATCTATAAACATAATGAACAAAATTGCATAGAGCTTTTGTTGAAAATATTTTCCTGCTAGTAAAACAAGATCTATTAGGAAAAATATGTGGAATTAAATAAAACATGAATGAGATATTATATGAATAACAGGATATATTTAAAAAACTATGTGCTAGTTGCCCCAATCATGTGATTAGTGACCAACTATTAATACTATATTTCTATGAGGGATTTTTAACATACGATAGGAGCATGATAGACGCAACTAGTGGCGAGGCATTAGTTGATAAAACTCATGCACAAGCTAGACAATTAATCTCTTAAATGGGTAAAAATTCACAACATTTTGGATCTAAAAATAAGATTAATCAAGTTAGGAGAGTTAACAAAATTAATGTGCATGCTATTCAGGATCAATTAAAGAAAAATTCTCAAGAAGTAACTCATTTGACTACTTTAGTGTTAAAACTTATAGGTGGTGGTATTATCCAAGCTTGAGCTTGTAGAATTTACGTTGATTTTACTCACACTACTGATGCGTGTCCTTCTTTACATGTTCAAAATGTGAATGTTATGGGTAGTTATCCATGTCCTTCTTTTCACCTTTATAAAGCTCTCTAATATCTTTCTCTCTCTCATACTACTCTTCTTTCGATTTAGCCAACTTTCAAAGTAAAGGAGGGACATGCCAATTAGATGGTATAGACAAAGATAAATCAATCTTTACCTTTGTTGCATCTTGAGCTAGAGATTCATCTTTCTTCTCTCGTTTGTCATGCTTTTCTATATTCATTGGCAAAGAAGAGTTAGATTGGATTTCCTTCCCACTTCTCAACATTATTACACTCACATTCTCTTTAAGATTCACCATCATTTATAAAGGTAATTTTCCTAATTCTTGCACTTCTAATTTATTAACAAAGCTAGCTAATTGAGTTATCTAATTTCTTAAATTCTAAAGGATTGCTCTTGCTTCCAATTGAAATTGTTGAGTGTTAGCAAATGCCTTAACAATTTCATCCAAAGACATAACTAAATTTAAAAGTTGAGATTGAGCATGTACATTTGCTTGAGTTTTTCTATTGAAATTTTTATATTGGTATTTTTATTGCCCTCCTTGATTTCCATAGCTAGAATTTGGATGATTCCTCCATCCTGAACTATAATGATTTAAATAAGGTTTCTGTTAAGGTTGACCAAAAACCCCCTATTGCATTAACTTCTTGATTGGATTCTTATTACAATGTATTGCATATATCTGTAAGATACCTAAATAATGAGCATAGTTCACACACTTGTGTGAGTTGTAATTACCCTACAACTATTTGACAAATTAAAGAAGTTAAATATTAAATTTTATCCTCAAGGTTTGTAGTACTTACCTCATTTACTTACTTAACATCACCATACATCCTTAACCTAAATTGTTGAGATTTTTTTTCTATATTTGAAATTAGTTTTCTGGTGTTTTATTTAGCAAAGCTCCTTAATTTGCTACATCAACCATACTCCTATCTATTGGTAGTAGCCCTTTATCAAAATATCGAATCAAAAGTTTCTCAGGAATTTGATGATGTGGGAAGCTAACACATAATTCCTTAAACCTCTCCTAATATTTGTACAATGTTTCTCCAGGAATTATCTTACCCACATATATCATTACTAATATTAGCTGCTCATGATGCAGGAAAGAACTTCTTTAGGAATGACCTTTTTATTTTGTTCCATGTTGTCACTGAGCTAGAGAGAAGATGATAAAGTATATCCTTTGCCTTTTGTTTCAATGAGATTGAAAAGGCTCTAATATTAATTTATTGTTTTATCACTCCCTGTGGATTCATTCTAGAGCAAACAATATAGAATTCTATCAAGTGTTTATATAAATCTTCACCTAAAAGACCACAAAAATAGGGAGTATGTGAATTAAACCAGATTTTAACTTAAAATATACCTTAACATTTGAAAATCCTATGCATAAGGGATGCTAATTCAAATTTGGTGCAGTTAACTCCCTCAATGTTCTAGCGTTAAGATTTATCATTTTTTCTTTAACTTTTTGAAAATTAGAGTCTTCAGTAATTGTTAGATCTATCTCAACTTTCAACATTGAAGGTGAAATAATTTTTCCTTTGTCTCTTTTCTTAAATAATACAATGTCTTCTCAATCTCCAAATTATATTGCAATTCACTTTTCTGAGAAGAGCAAGTCAGACAAGACAAGATACCAGCAATCAACTATAAAATAAAATAAAGAAACTAATAAGCTAAAATAGTTTCCCAACAAAAAAACCAAAATTTTGAACAAGATATCAAAGCCCTAAAAATTAATCTCCAATTTGCTAAACTTTTGTAGTAGTCATAGGACTAGGTCAAATCCTAAAAAAACTCAAAATTAGTTTTTCAATTTCAATTGAAAAAATAGAATGAGGTTTATGATCAATTAACTAATTAACTAAAATTAACAATGAATCAAAATAAATCAACTGAGTATAAAAGTGAGAGATTTAAGTTTACTTAACTCTGATTTAAAGAAAGGATTTCATAACTTTGATTCAAGGAAAGGATTTCATCCATTTGTAACTTTGATCATTGGTATAAAAAGAATAATTTTTATAACTCAACTTGTTAGTTTAAAACCTATTAGGATATCCATAATAAGTCCTAATTTTTCCTAAATTAATTGATTTAAAACTAGCATTCAAATCAAAACTTACCATTAATTGATTGTGTATGATAACATTTCATATCAATTAAATGATAGCAATAAGCATAATGAAAAAGAATAAGCCAAAAATTAAATATTTGAGATAGCTACAACTATTAAATTTAGTTTTCTTGTTTCTCTTAAGTTAAAAATGCAAATACATACCTACTTGTTACTTGTAACAATCATTTATGTCACTAAATTTATAGATAACAATAGAATAATCAACATTGAAATAATTTGTCAAATCAATCTATATTAATTATTCATGAAATATAAGAACAATAAATAATAAATACTTGAACTAAAATAAAAATGTAGGTTTAGAATAGATCATCCTAAAGTTATAACTAGAGTTTTGATTTCTCTTAATTCGAAAAAATATGATTTAGCAACTCTTAGCTTTAGCTCCACCAAAAAAATTAGAAAGAAGAAGAAAAGGCAAAGAAAGACAAAAGGGAATTATGGAGAGTGTGTGTAACGTTCTCTTCTTTTCCTACCAAAAAAACTAACTTCTTTCAGTATTCTAGATATAATTCTTTTAAAAAATCAAAATCCTTACATAATAGTGCTAGGATTAATTCTTTTAATCGAACTGAACTTTTTAGACTGAATATGGCTCTATGCGTGATTTAGTACTCTTATCTGTTGTCTTTGATGTTATCTTTCAAAATTTTGTGTATTTTACCAATCATGCTCCAATTAGACATTTTAATTCAAATTTGGTCCAATCTCCACTTATCACCTCCTAAAATAATTTTTTTTATTAATTAAGCACCAAAAATCAATTCAAAACTAAAGAGATAAGTCCAATTAATATAATGTAATCAAATCTTGTCATCAACTAGGGTGCAAAGCTTTTCATAATCAGCCTCTTGATTCTCTTCACATGCCATGTCTAAGGGTGCACATACGCAACGCCATTTCTCCAGTTTCTCATTGAATTGTTTGCATACTGATCTGTGGGTTTCTCTCTATAAGTAGGTATACATTTTCCATGCATTAATTTAGTTAAGACACATGCTTGCTTCTATAGATGTCAAATATCTTTGCAAAGGGTGCAACGCTAATGGTGGGGCTTCCAGTAGTGTCCCTACAACTGTCGAACCCCTAATGCTGAGTTCTTTGACTACTGCATTGCCACAGACGGGAAGAGAACACAACTCTTCTTTTGATTTCCGCAAATGATGTCAATTGATGTCTTTAATTTTACTGGATTGAACTTCAACTCTCGGTATGAGACTAGTGATTCGAGTTCTTCGTTGAATTGTTGCTATAGGCTTATAAAAATAAGAGAACGTCAGAATGATATGAAGGTAAAACTACAATACAAGATTTAAGAAGTCAGAAAGTTTGAAGTTTAGAGAGAAACATTATCTTCCACTTAGATGTATACAAACCTTTATATAAGTGTGGAGCTGTACGGTTTGGGGCAACATGTGTACCCATTTCCTTTTCATGATAAAAGGGTGAAAAGGTTTTTGTAGGCAGTTGAGGGGTTGTAAAAATGTGTTTTTCTCTGAAACGTACTGACAATCAGTTATCTTTTAAATGCATCGGCAGTATATTATCTCTTAAATGCACTACCATATTCACTAAAAGGTTTTTGGTGGCATTATAGGGTTATCACTGGACAATGTTATTCTGTTTAAATTAGAGTTTCTGACCTCAAACACTTTCAATTTGTAAAATAATTTTTTGCGCAATCTACTGAATTTGTATGGCTCTTTAAAATAATTGTTATGTCTATGATTATAGAGACATGGCCTATTTTAATATTTTTTTCCAGTTGTACCAATCTATAATAAAACCACCGATTGCATCCAATTTTGTATTCCTCTGATATAAGTTACATATAACTTACACTGTTCTTATCCTCCATCCTTTTGTGATGGCCTATCTATTGAGCAAGATAGTCTAAAAAACACTCCACAACATTTCTTCCAAGGTGCAGCCTCGTATGTTTGTCGGCTAGGAAAGGATGGAAGAAACAATAAAAAACTAATTTCTTAAATATGTTTTTTTTTTCCCCTTTCTTTTGCTTAAAGAAATCACCTAAACTAATGGTTTGAACAAACAGTTCGTGCATTGTTCTAATATGTCTGAGATGTATAACGATTTTTCCGACTGACTCGCACAATCACAAACAAGAGAGTTAACTTTCGAGCAGGAAAAGAAGGGCAAAATGAAACAGAGGACTTGCATGAATAAAAGCAGATATAGAATTTATAATACAAGGGGAAAAGTAGGAAACAGAAGGCATAAGAGGACTAAACAGAAGAAGTGACAGGGCAGGTGCAATACTTTGGATTGCATTGCATTCCAATGACATCCCAAGTTCTGTCAACTTTTTATTGGTCCCACCCACAACATTGTATTAGATTTTGGAACATGGGAATTTTTATGTTTTACCGTTAGCTCAGCCTAATATAAAGAGGTCAAACTCTATATCAATTACCTGTACAAGTGCCGTAAGCACCTCCTGTAATCATCATCATCACCATCCTCAACTCCCAAGCCAAAGAGACCAAAATGTTTGAAGACGTTTAGCCTACTTGTACGTGTAAGCTAAGATATGAAAGGGCATTATTAATTATTCTATTTTATGGTGGAAAGTTATGTGGGGACTCCTATTCCATCCACATCAAATTCACTTTGATCATCTAGTTCAAGTATAATTTGAATATGGGCAACACAGATGATATGATGAGTATGTGCTAGAGATGCAACATATCAAAAATTGTTCGATCGATTGATCGGAACAAGATTCCTGTTCTCAGTTAACGTTATGCTTTAAACCTCATGGATTAACAATAATTCAAAAGAGAGAATATGTTAGTCAAATGGCATTCAAGTAATCTATTTATATAAGGGTAAATCCCATTTATGGGGAGAGTGATGAAAGCCTTATGCCACTTAACCAACTATTGAATGATCAACGTCATCATCATTATTCCCAATGTAGCTCATACGCACTTCCCTTTCTGATAACTGCAAAGCATTTCTTTTGGAAATTGGTTACAAAGGATTTCTATGGCTGTCAAAATGATCATGAAATTGAAATCACCTTTGAAGTCCTATCAAGACAAAGTAAAGTTCTGTTCCCTACTAGAATTGGGATCTTCCTCAAAACCATTTTCTTTCCTGCCTTCCTACAAATGAAACCAAAAACTCGAGATAATTACTTGGTTTCTCTTAGTTATTTCTTGCAAAAAGTAAAAGCTTTTCATGTATTTCTGCTCTACAGACCAGAGCGACTGCTTATAACCATATATATAGAGTACCAAGATCCCAAAACGACTGCTTATATTAGGCAGATCATCATTGTAATTAATCCCAATTTGCGTTTTTTTTTTTTTTTTGTGCCTGCCTATATATATACACTAAAGGCAAATTCTATAGGAAAAGACAAAGATAGAAGAAAATTGAATAATAGACAGGTTCCTGAACCCTAATGGAGAACTTCCAAAATGAAGTTTATCACAAAAAGAAAAACTATTAACTGATATATATCAACCCTTTTCGCTAGGCATCATTTTGTGACTCGGATATGCTCTCTAAATGAGGCCTCCACACTCCAACACGTCCTCTTCTCCGATCTCTCTGAGTTGATATCCTCTCCGAAAGTATCTCGCTCAAGTACTGATCAGAAAAGAGAAGATTTGTGGTAACTGAAACGGAGTTGTTAATGTTACTGCCTAAGTTGTTGCTTCCGTCATTAGCTGTGCTAATAGTGTTACCACTCTCTCCTCTTTTCCTTCTCGCACCAGGCCCTCTTGATGAGCGAATACTACTCTTAGTGTCTGGAGTCGATGGTACCGGCATGAGAAAATAGATCTTCCCACGTTGAAGCTCTGCATCTGGAGGGACTATAACGATCTTTGGGGCCATACCGTCTTCTGAAGGTGAGGAGGGTTTCTTCAGGACGTGTCTAGGATGTGCTTTCATGACCTCACTTGCACGAATTGTGCCACTGATCTCTTCTACACGTCCATTAGTGTGTACTATTCGTATCACGTCCAAAGCTCCACACGGTAGAATGCAAGAGACACAACATCTAACGGCGTTCTTCATAGCTGCACTAAATCTCTCTTGCTCTGTCCTCTATCTATGTTGTCTATGAGTGTTTCATGGGGCCAGAATAGGAAGAGTTTTAAGGGAACGGTATATGAGGATAAAGAGAATGGACTTTCTATTTTTTCTTCGGCTAACTATTACACTAAAAGAGAAAACTTTTGCACCAAATATCCTATTTTTGTGGCATTCCATCTGTTTGTCTGTATTCTTTTCCTATTTTCTTTTCTTTTATCTAGCTTTTGGGTGTGTGGAATTTAGCTCATCGCTTGCTTAGGATGAAGTTCATGGCATGAATAATTGCACCTCACTCTGTACTTAAGGCTTTTGGATCATGATTCAGGGGGACCCCCATCTCTCTCTATATACTTTTGGGGTTTGGGTTTCAGCAAGGCTGTGGGAGGGGGTGTACGATTGGGACTGCCAAGTAGGCTAATTGCACCTCACTCTTTTTTAGACTTTTGGATCCATGATTCAGGGGGACCCCTATCTCTGTCTATATACTTTTGGGGTTTGGGCTTCAGCGTGGCTGTGGGAGGGGGTGTATGATTGGGACTGCCAAGTAGGCTGAAACAAGAACCTTTTGCAAAGTGGACCGTAATAGACATGGCTCTCAATCATTATCTGACACGTGTCAAAACCCGCTAAATAAGCCATGTCGTTAGGTGGAGAGGCCATTAGAAAAGTAAATAGCATTGTCTGGATTGAAGAAGTAATTCGACGTCGTGTTGAGTTACCGCAACGAGAAAATCACCTGGTTTTGTGGTTTTCATTGGAAAGTGAGAGACGGTAAGCTTCTTTTTACCTTTCTCATGGGATTTAGGCTTGTGAACAGCTCTGGCTCTAGCTATGCCTACCAACAAAGTTTTACCTGCACTGTCTAGTCCTCAAATAATACAAAGCTTCCCAGAAATTTTTAACCAAGTTTGTCTTCATTAGTATAATCATAGAGTTCCAACATTTTACTGTGATAAAATTAAAAAATGAAGACAATATGATTTTTATTTGGATATTAGGCCAACGGAATTTGTCAAAGTATAGGGTCGCTAAAACTGTTTAAAAGAGCTTCATCGCACAATTGACCTTTGGTGATGTCCCTTCCAAGGCATGGCCCATCCATTAAATGGTTCAGGTGTAGCTGTTAGTGGGAAACATGTGAAGTATGGGAGGGGAAGGGAGGGTCCATGTAAGTGTTTTATTATTGCATCTGCTCTGTGTAACTCTTAACGGAATAAGTGTTTTATTATTGCATCTGCTCTGTGTAACTCTTGACGGAATTTCCCAACAAAAAGAATTATTTAATTAGATATTCCAAACCATTCCATCTCATTCTTTTTTATATATTTTCTTTTTAGATGCGAGACAACCACACACGTAATTAAGTTGTTTCGACCAATATTGAGTATCAAAATTGCAAATTTTAATTTTTTTAAGAAATAGGAAAACTTAAGGATCAGGTTAAAACAAAAAAAAAGGAGGAGCAAAGCCTATTGTCACTTTGAGGTTGAAACAGTAACTAAATTTTGTTACTAGAGTTAAATGCAATTTTAAAAACTACATAATTCGTTGAGAAATTAATTAGGATTAAGTAGCGAAACAATTTACTACAATTATTTATACAATTTTTTAATAGAATAATTTGAAATAGGAATTAGCAAGTAAAATGGTTAAAAACAAACTTAATTTGTTCAATTGTCTAATCTCTAATGATATTCACAAAGTAATAAAAAAAATGAGAACTCAATTTTTAATAAGGATTAATATAAGCACTAGTTCTTTTTAGTAGATTTCTTTTAAATTTAATTATAATTATAATTATAATTTAAAATTAATATAATAAAATATCTTATATTTGACTCTTAAAATTTTTAAATGTTATAGTTAAGTTTAACTTAATTTAAATTTAGATTTATTTTTTAATTGCTCTTTATATGTGACACTATAATATCCTGTCTCCTAAAATATTGAGGGTTGGAAGATTTAGAAGATTAAGTTCGTGTATATCGCATTAAATAAAATAAGTTATATCACTAGATGATTAATTTGGTGCATTAGGATATGAAATTTGTTATTCTATGTACATGCATGAGATTAGGATACACATACATAGATTATTATTTATAAATATGAGAAATAAGTGACAAATGTTTTATATGCACTTAATTGACATATTCCGGGATGCTTGGATATGATTTTGATGAATTAGAATTAAATTAGAAATTGATGGATTTAAGTTAGTGATTTGGGGTTAATTGTAAAAAAAATTGGAAGTTTGAGGAATCAATGTATAAATTGGCTTAGTAGAATTCCTAAATGATAAGATTGCTAACAGGCCCTTTAAATTTGTGACAAAGGGCACTTTAGACTTGTGACATGTGGAGCTTTAGAATGGTGACATGTGTAGCTTTCAAATTGTGACATATCTAGCCCTACAATTAGTGACATGGGTAGCCTTGCAAGTAGTGACATATGGAGGCTTAAATGAGTGAAATGTGGAGCCTAAGGTTAGTAACATATGGACCAATAGAAGAATAATACATAGACCAATAGAATGGTGAAACATAGACCAATGAAATGGTGACACATAGATTAGTTTGACTTTCTTTGAACTTTCTAAAGAAAATAGATATAAAAGGCAACATAAGGGAGAGTGAGGGTCTGCTGTAAGGTTAAAAGAGGGAGAAAAATAAAAAAATCGAGAGAGACAGAGAGAGAAATTAAAAAGAGAGAGAGAGAAGGAAAGAAAAAAGGGGAAGAGAAGAGGAGAATGAAAGAAGTCACCAAGGTAAGTCGAAATCCTGGCTTCAATTTCATATTCTCCTTTTTGATATGTTTTACACACCTTTAGAGCATGAATTTGTAGAAACTCAAAAAACAAAAAGTTGTAGATATAGGTCCTAGCTTGACCTCTACAAAAGGGGCTTGATAAAAGAGTGATTATAGCTTAAGTTATGCTTGTTTCCCTAATAATGTCCGTGACAGACCTATGTGCAGGAACCTTGTATTATTTCCTAATTTTTTAGGGCCTTAGAGCCCAAATTAGTCAAAGTATATAACATGAAAAATGATTATTCATGCCTTATTAATGATTTTGTGAAATGGTTTGGCTAAAAGATATCTTGATAATGATTTATTGTTATTTGAGCAATAGATGGGGGTTGTACTCCAAGGGAAGATTTTGTTCATGCAATTTTTAGATATAGTCAAACTAATGAAGTCTAGTCTCAAGGGGCATAAGAATCATGGTATTTGGATTTTTGTAGAGAGAGTTATAATTAAAATAGGCCAGCTTGTTCATAAAGGAACATTAGGAAGAAAAGGATATAAACATTGTACTTAAGAATTGCATACATATTCTCTCTATTCGTTATCAATGATTGATGTTCATATACATGTCTAATAGGCTTTCAGAGTGATTTTCAATACCTAAATATTGTCAGGACGTTGAGGCAATAGCTCGTTGGAGTGTTCTATGAGTTAGCCTAGATATTTCTCATTATGGTTTATTTATTTTTAGTTAAGTGTCAATTATTGAATTATTGCTTATACAATTGTTACAATTCCAGACATTGTTGGTTTGAGGAGTTTGATATTTGGGACAATATATGGAAGTGTTTTTTGATTTTATTGTTAATTACTGACTATGTGAATAATTGTGAAATGCTTATTTGAATTGAATTGATTGTGAATTTTGGACAATCAATTATTGATTGAAGAAAATGATATATGAGATGATTCATTTAATTGCATTTGGAATTCATGATGAGATAATGGGATTTGTGATCAAAATGACCAACATGTAGACATTCACAACGAAAAGCTCATAATCAGAGCCTTAGGCTCGTAATAAGAACTTAGGGCTTAATGCTCGTAATGTGATCAAGGCTATAATGCTCGTTAAGTTAGCTAGAAGAAATTTGTTTAAAACTCGGGGCCCGAATTGACATATTTGATCACAAAACAAGGAAATAAGAATGAAAGCATATTTGCATTTTCATATATATGTTTGATTAAATTGAATTGTGATTCTGAAATACATTTTGATATTTTTTTAAATGTGATACGATTTTCTTTAGTTCCACCTAAGTTGATGTGTGTTATTGAAATACAACTTGATATTATTAGTTATGTGGTGTGTTGATTTGAATGGTCCTATTTGATATGGTTTGTTAAGTGCATCGATGATGGTTCACTCATTGAGTTTCCAAAACTCATTAAAATTGTAACTTTTTTTTCAAGTTCAGGAAAGGTTTAGAGTTAGTTGGAGTATAACTCCAACGTTTTGGAAGTCATAGCTCAAAGGTCCAATTAGCTGAATCTGTAGAGTCTAGTAATCGTTTTGCATTTGTATATCACAACACATTGCTACATTGTATATAGTGTGTTAATAACTTTATAACTAATATATGTAGCTTGGTCTGCTGTATTTCTGTATATTGATGTTTGCGATATATGTATATTTGTGCTGAGACTAAATTATTCCCTAATGTACATTTTTGGTAGAAATATAATGAAAAGTTTTATGAATTTATTCATTATCAGATACTGGAAATGTCTACGAATATGAGAATTGATAAATGGGATAATAGAAATGTTTTACTATACATCTTTACTGAGATCAATAAAGACGAAAGCTAAGCTTCCTCGAAATGTTTTCACATAGGTTGAATGTGGGAAAGTTCTGAAATTTAGGTTGAACTCTGGCAATTTGTTGATTCAAATGCCTCTGTGCTATATAATATTATATGTAAGGTGAAAAAATCTTTCTGAATTGTTTGCTAACATATCATGTCCGTAGAGTATATCCCAATATTCTCTGATGCTTTTGGGAACATGTCCTATAGGTATGGTATGTTACAGACACACTAAGTTCATAATATATTGATAATGAATACAAATTATAAATATAATTCATAATTAAAATTACATAAGGTAAAGCTTCTTTTATTTAATTTTCAATCCTCCAAATAAAAAAATTATAATTATATATTAAAATTAATGTTTATTAACATGTCATGATCACCTAAATATTATGATTGTTAAGGTATTTTGACTAAACATATTTACATATAATCTATAATTTAATCGTTTCATCATCTAATGTTTCAATTCGAAATAGAGTATGAAATTAGTGTATAGTCAACTCAAATATAGTTATGTTTGTTCTTACTAATTAGTAATTATTTTATAATTGATATTTGAAAATAATTTTTTCAATTCTCAATTTACTCTAATTAGAGAATTTTCTTAAATCATTATTAATTAAGAAAAATAGAAAATTCTCCCTAATTACTTCAGAGTAATGAATTCTTTATCAACTTACTCAGCTATCTCTTTAAAGTTCATACTATATTCAAGTACTATTGACTAAGTTATCCTTAACAAAATAGGTCATAAGTACTACCAAAATTTAGTAATGTTGATCATGTTTCCACTATCTCCCTTATCAAGTAAAAATTCTAGATTATATGCTTGGACCGCTGATAAGATTTTAGCTCTTTTTCCTATGCAATGGCATTGTTTTTGTCATAGTATAATATTATTAGCTCAATAATGCTATGAACCACTCCAACTTTAGTGATCTAAACAACTTCCTTTACTACCTAAAACATCAAGGTGTACTCTATCTAGGCCATAAAATCAATAATGGTTGGTTGTTTAGAACTTTTCTAATTTATTAAACCATCATTTAGAATAAAGATGTATTATATCTATGATATGCTACTATAGTGATCAAAGTGAAAAGCATTTGAATACTAGTAAACTCTTAGCTCAAATCCTCTATATACTAAGAAAACATCATTAGTTCTTCTTAAATACTTTAACTATTTTTCACATCCATCCAATTATTATCACTAGGATTGATTTGAAATCTAATTGTTATGTTGAGAGTATAAGAAATATTTAGTATTATATATAGCAACATATATATGATTGATCCAATATTATAAGTATAAAGGACACAATCTATTTTATCTTTCTCTTTTTGTGTCTTTAGATATATGATCATTAAGAGAGAAATCCTATGTGATATAGGTTTAATCCTCTATTAGAATTCCCTTTAATACTTTGTCTATATATGCGAATTAGGATAAACTAAGAAACCTTTTTTTTAATCTATCATTACAAATATTTATTTGTAGAATATAGGTTGCTTCTGCCATATTCTTCAAAAAGAAGTTCTTAGATAACCAAATCTTTAAAGATTAGAGCATCGATTTATCATTTCCAATTAGCAACTTTTCATCCACATATAATATTAGGGATATGAATGTACTCCCACTAATCTTCTTATAAATACAATGTTCATCTATATTTTTAAAAAAATTAAACTCTTTAATAGTTTAGTCAAAATGAATGTTTTAATAATGTGACAGTTGGTTAAATCTATAATTGAACTTTTGCAATTTACAAACTTGATAAGGAAACTTTTTAGATGCAAAACCTTTAGGCTGTGTAATATCCATATTTTTAAAAAAATTCTTATTAAGAAATATATTGTTTTGGCATCTATTTGTTAGATTTCGCAATCATTGTATGAAACTATAGCCAATAAGATCCTTATATACTGAAGTATTGCTACTCGTGAAAATGTTTCATTAAAATCAACTCCTTATTTTTTATTATAACCTTTTCCCATAATGGATATGATTTCTCTCTATTTATCCAACTTATAAATTTTTGTATTGCTAATCTATTAACCATAACTGAACATTTTGTTAGTGATATGTGTAAAATATACTATATTTTTATTATGATCTTTTAGAAATTATTCTTGTATTTTTATGTCTTGATGGGATTTGGAACCTAAATTGAATTATATTTTATATTAGGTCTTATTTTAGCACTTCAAATGAAAAGGAATGGATTTGGAGAATATTTGAGTTAATTTTGGGTGACTTTGGCAAATTTTAAGTGAAGGATTCAAAACACAATAGTGTGTTGGGGCCATATTGGAAAGAAAATCTAGGGTATTACATTTTAAAATTAGAGATGGCTAAAAATAAAAGGATGAGATTTTAGGAGCTAAAAAGAAATAACTAGGAGCCAAACTAAAGTAGCTGATCTTAAGGAAAAGAAATTTTGGAAAAACTAATAAGCAAATCCATCAAGATTCATCAAGGACTATAAGAATGATTTCTTTAATCTTTTTTCTTTCTTTTTATAATGGTTTTTATTTATTTTATCCTGCACTAATTTAGATGTAGTTCTAGGTAGATAAACCCTAAAACTTAATGTTTTAAACTAATGCTTTGATTTAATGAAAGATTCTTTTTAAGAATTATTAACAATTATATTATATTGAAATAAAATTTACTTATGTTTTAAATCAATTTTAGATCTAGTACATTGACATCAAGATATGACATGTATAAATAGGAAATGGATAATAAAGGCTGAATAGGTTATTAGAGATAAAATTACATGGTCTTTTTAGGTTAGGACGAAAAATATCATAGTAATTCATAAAAAAAGTTAATGTATTCTTAGGTTGTTTTGATTAAAAAGAGATTTTGATTAATTCAATTTAAAGACAAGAATTGTATTACTCAGGATATTATATAATTACAACTTAAGAATTTCTAACATTATAAGAGTTAGAATTAATCATTAGGTGAGTAAATTCAAATCCTTGGAAAGTTTCTAGGTGATTCTTACTTGGATCTTATTTAATAAATGGTTTGAAATCTTATTTATTATTTTTAATCTAAATTAGTTTTTTTACTTTGTTTAAATCAATCATTCACTTTATTAAGTACACTTGCCTATGTATTTTTGTATTGTTTTTTTATGTTCATTTTACTTTTATCATGTTAAATTTTTAGCATTATTATTGTGAGATGTAATATTAAGAAAACTTTATTTTTATTAGTATAATTTTTTTGTTTCATTTTAAACCAACCTTTCTTGATCATATAGTATGTGGTTGTATTGTAGAACTAGGCTTTTTGTGTTTGAACAGTAGTACTGGAGTATCACTCGAGCCAAATCTAGAGACTGAACTAACATTACTTATAAATATTAGAGAAAGAAATTAAGAGTTCGAATGCAATTACTATTTGCAACGATATGATAAAAAAATATAATGTGGGATTATGCTAAACCCTCACTAATTGGGACTAAGTCTGGAATAGCAAAGCCAAGACTTAAGTAATCAACTTTGAAATTATACCAAACAAGATCTAAATGATCTAGAAGTTGGTACAATTTGATGAGTTACTAGATAAAGATTTCAATGCACACACTGTCAAATTCAAGCTAAATAGAGTTTTAAAAGATGTCGTTCGATTGAGATTATTCCCATTCATATTAAAGGACTAAGCTAAATCATAGTTTAAGTCACTACCTTTTAGATTAATCGTAACTTAAAATAGAATGGTCAAAAAAACTTTTGGCCAAATAATTCCCTCCAACACGTACGATAATGCTTAGGAATAAAATTTTCTTCTTTTAATAGTTAGAGGGTGAGACTCTATATGACACTTATGAGAGAAGGATGGAGCTAATGAGGAAGTGCCTATGTCACAATTTTGACTTCGGTATGTAGATAACATTTCACAGTGGATTAAGTTACCTAACCAAATAGCCGATATATGCATCTTTATAGGAGACCATCATCTTTAAGACCCCTAGAGAACTACAAGAATTTATTAAGAGCATTTCCATGAAAACTATTAGTGGAAAAATCTAATACTAAAGTTGAAAATAGGTGGTATCCATTCTATTGACATAAGGATGACAATAGAGGCAAAGTTGGATGCATTGAGTAGAAAATTGATAGCATGAGTGTGGTAGCTTAACTGATGCAAGTAATGAGTGAGACATTTATAGCTGATGACACCTTAATCATTAGTGACAAGTAAACTAAAGTTAAGGGAATTAACTTAAGTAAGTTGATTTTGTTGGGAGCAAGTCTCAAAATAGCTCTAATAGCAATACATAAAATCTTGGAGGAACCATATGAATTTCTTATGGAGTAGATAAAGATAATAAAGACCAATGCCTCCTCCCATATTTCCATAACTATAACAGTAGTAAAGGAAGCCGAACTTCAAGGATTTATGGCTAAGTTCATTACTACATCTAAAACTCACTTATAAAATCAATATTCGTTTATCTATAACTTAGAAATACAAATTGGACAGGTTTCCAAGCTCGTCTCTAAAATGAAGTCAAATACCTTACCTAGCAACATTGATTTTAACCAGAGAGAACAAGTGAACTCGATCACCTTAAGGAGTGGAAGGGAGTTGATGGTTAAGAATAAGGAAAAGAAGGAGAAAACAAATACTTAAGAGAAGAAGGACAAAGAAAAAAAGAAAGAAATAGTTCAAAAAATGAAGAAAAAGCCATTAAAGAATATAAACCACCAAATTGTAAGGAAGATTAGTTTAGTAAGTTTTTGAAGTTTTTTAAACAGCTTCATATTAATTTACCTTTTATTGAAGTTCTATTGAGATGCTATATTATCCCAAATTCCTAAAAGTTCTCATTTTGAACAAGAAGAAACTTAAGGAAATGTTGACAATTGCTCTAAGGGGAGAATTGATAGTTGCATAATTGTTTATATTGTTGTGATTACGTTTAGTGAATTTGGCCTATTTATTTCATAGTTTTTAAAATTGTTGGTACTTAAACTCATTTATATTGGGTTTTTAGGTTAAAATTCACTTATTTGGAGCAAAGGGAATGAATTGGGATAAGTTTGGGGGTAATTTGGAGTTGCTTTGACTAAGTCATGAAGAAGCTAAAAATAACACGATCATTGGACACACCATATTAATGGCTACACGATTTCAGAGAGTTATAGGTCATTAGATATGCTCGTGTCATATGGACACATTCGTGTTTTATGCGAATATGCATATTTTAAGCTTGTATTCATTTTATATTTGAGAGTTTCATGATTTTTAATCAACACAGTCACCACATAGGCTCATATTGGTGGCTATGTATCACCTATAACCAAAATTTTGAACTATAAAAGGCAAAATTAATATGAAAAGTTATATGATAGGATTGGAAAACATAAATTGATGGCCTAGGATGATATAGAGAATGAGAAACATGCAAGAAACCCATTTAAAGTATATTTTTATCGATCTAAAGTGGATTTCATCAAGATTAAATGGGATTTCATCATGTTTCTTTTAATTTTCTAGTTTTGCTTTAGTTTGGTGTTATGTCTTCCACGACTAAGAACTAAACTATATTGGTACTTGGATTAGATGAACCTTGGGATAGACCTTGCAGTAATTTAACTTTAATTTAATTTATTCTTTATATTCATTGAGATTTAATTATGTCTTTATTATTCTTAAATTAACATTATTGGCTTGTTAATTCTTGTATGATATAATACGATTGAGAATGAGAAATCCATTGTATGAATAAATATAGTATAATTGAAATGATTTACAAGCAAATATAGAGGTAGATCAACATAAATCTTCCATATTAGAGTCAAATATAATAGTGAAATTCACAAAACAATTAATGCAATTATAAAGTATTAATTATATAGAGATTTAAATTAATCAACCTAAGGTTAGATGTTAATAGTCTGGCGAAACATATTAGCATAATTGATAAATTTCACAGTCTAATAAACTTTAGAATAAATTAGTTAGTGAAATGATGATTTTATGAGAATTCCTTAGAGGAGTTGTATTATAGGTACCACTATCTTCTTCTTTTTTGAAAATTAATAATAATATTATATTACCTTAGCAAAAGCTATTACATATCTTTGTACAAAAAAAATTTCTAGCTACAATATACAATCTAGTTAACTAGTACACCACTTAACTCACTAGATGCTATAAAAGAAAGCATCATAGCAACCAATTCCTTCTTACTTCATGGCTAACTAACCTTTGTTTGTCATTGGCAATAATGGCCGCTCGGACCCAATCTACAATAAGTTTTACCAATTGCTGACCACTTGTTTCTACACCCTTATAAATTCTTCGATTACATTATCGCTATATGGAGTAAATCATATGAAAAGCAGTCTTAATAATTATTCCATTTCAATGAACAAGTTTCATACACCTTATGATTAAATTCAACATTTCTATCCACTCAAATGTGTAGCGAGGTAGTTACAACATAACCAAAAGTCTGCTCAAGATTGCTTTATTATATTGACAATAAAAAAAACATGGTTCAAACTCTCATTGATTTGCTTTGAAGGACACAAACGGGGTTAAGCCTCCAAACCATCAGTATTTTGTTTAGATTCAATTCTTTATCACCAACCATGTGAATATCACAACTTTTGGAATTGAAATAGCTTTCTAAGTAATTTCTGCCCAAGGTAAGCTATCCACAACATATACCAGCAACTTGTGATAAGAGTCGTTGTTGAATACACAACTGGAATGAGGCATCCAGACTAATCTATCCTTCCTCGATCGTGTAGTAATATGGGGCAAGTATTTTTTTAGTAGATTAAAACCTCAAAATGTTCCAGCCCATTCACCATTATGAATTAGCATCAATACCCTAGCATCAGAGGGAATGTAGATTGTGGGACTAGAAAGCTCATTTCGTTAAATAAGAAGACTGAAATTGGTCTAATAATCATTCCAAAACTAGATATCATCGCCATCACCCAACTGATATTTGATGTGGGGATAAATCATATCTCGCAAGCTAAACAAATGATTGAAGATCGAAGAAAAGTCCCTAAACTATTGGAGTTGATAAAAATTTCGATTATGAAAATGATAGGCATTAACCCATTTGATCCACGATGCTTTTTTATCTGTAAATAGTTACCAAATCCTCTTGAAAAGCTAGACATGCTGCATTTGAGTGATAGGAATCGTCTCAAGTACCCTTAATTATGGTGGAAGAGTTAGATCACACCATTTCACCTTGGCTTTCTTTTTATTCTTAGTTTTTCTAGACCATAAAAATGCTTTGAGTATTCAATCCATCTCCTTAATGACCCTTTTAGGAAAAACTACATGTGCCAATTAATGAATATGTTGGGTTAGCCATGGTTGTATACATCACATGCATGCGGGTGCAATAGAAGTGTCGGAATCAAGATTCCGACACCATGATAACCCCAAATCCACAAGATCAAACACGCATGCATAGATATGTATAAAAGAACATGAAATATAAACCTTTTACTTTGTGTATCCCCTCCTTTCTTAATTCTTCTCCTTGTTTGGGTTGTTGCAAAAACCAAACCCTTCCTTGATCACACAAAAACATAAAAAGAAGGAAGATGAAACAATGTGTAAGGGTTTTTTAACACCAAACTTGATGGATTCAAGTAGATGTTCAATATGGGAGATAGATCAAGGATATCTTGCATGCATGTAAGATTTATACAACAATTGCATAAATTTACATGAAGGTAACTCAAGAACATGTCTCACTCTCTCTAGAACATTTCTAGAACCCTTTCTCTATCAATTGAGTGTGTACGAAGTGAAGGACCTCATGCATATAAGTGAAGAACTCACTTATATGTCACTTCGCAGCTTCTGTCACGATCGTGGCCTTATGAGGCATTATTGTGGCCTGTTTAAAATAGGCTATACACACTTATTTTTCATCCGATCTTTTATGCGTGTGACCCTTAAGTTCCCGACTATTTTAGGCACTTGAATTAACTCTTAATTCAAACACATCATGAAAGATGCCTATTTGCCAGAATATAAGTAGATTAACACACAAAATCTTTGATAGTTAATTATCTAACTTATGAACCTTTCCATAGACAATTACCGTGCAATTCGTCCTTTCACCATACTATACCCCACTTGGTTCGGAGTATAGATTATGTGTCGACTGCCACTAGACCGACTACGTCACATCTAGTCCAAATGATTTTAGTTCTTGTACTGGGATCTCATTATTTTATGTGTCATTAAAGACTCTCTTTATGACACATTGCTTTGGCTAGAGACCCCCGATTAATAACCCGACAAAAGGTCGTATGTATCATCTCCTTCTATCAGAAGTGGTGAATCCTTTATTGGCTACCCAATTACCTTCAAATACAAATAGTTGTACCCAATCACCACCTTAAAAGCGAGCTCGTCTTGAGGTAACAAGGAATGGTGTCAAAGCAGAGGATTTATATCCAAGACATCCTTGAATACCTCAAGTCTAAGGATATTTTCACCATTGCTATGATGAGATTAATCATTGACATTCGATAGATCATCCATATGAGAATCTCATAGCAAGTCATCCGATGTACTTATTATCCTTAGTAAACATCCACATATTAACTCTAAACATCTCATGCTTATAGTTTATGAGATCCACTGATTGATCAAATTAAGGAGTATAATATGTGTTAGTCTGTCTTATTAATCTTATGACTAGGGATTATTTAGATACTAATATAATTACACATGATAGGAATCTCATTATCATAATCTCATTATGATTTCCTTCATGCTATATTTTGTATCATAAACTTTATTAATTTGATTTAAATTCAATAACAGTTCATATATAAATGAATATCAAATCAATGAAAAAGGCCTTTTGTTTATTAATCAAAATAAAGTGTGTACAAAAGTGCTAAAGGTGATTGTCTTTAAAGAACTACTCTAACAATCTCCCACTTGCACTAAAGCCAATCTCCTTTGTATCTAATACCATGGGCGAGTACACAAGAATCAAATTTTTCTTGAGGAAGGGGCTTAGTCAAAGGATCAACGATATTCTTATCTGTAGGCACTCTTTCTATCTTCGCATCACCTCTATCAATTATCTCTCTGATAAGGTGATATCTCTTGAGTATGTGTTTGGACCTCTGATAAAACCTTGGTTCCTTGGTTTGAGCAATAGCCGCATTGTTGTCACAGTACAACAATATTGGGTTTACTATGCTAGGAACCACTCTAAGTTTCATGACGAACTTCTTAATCCAAACAGCTTCTTTTGCTGGTTCCGCAGCTATAATGTACTCTGACTCGGTCATCGAATCTGTAGTCTTCTCTTATTTACAACTCTTCCATTTCAATATATCAAGAATACATCCTTGGTCCTTCCCAAGTACTTTAAGATATTCTTGACAGCCACCTAGTGACCCTTACCAGGATCTGATTGATATTTGCTCGTAACACTTAGAGCATAAGATACATCGGGTCTTGTACATAACATGGCATACATGATTGATCCTATTGTCGAAGCATACGGGATCATGCTCATGCGAGTTCTCTCATCTTGCGTCTTGGGACATATAGATTTCGAGAGTTTTATCCCATAAGTCATGGGAAGAAACCCTTTCTTGGACTGCTCCATTATACCCTTAATTCTCAACTTATATAACTCATAGTTTTCATACTCCTAAAAAACAAAACATGAACACACACTTATTTATTCTTAAATGCTCATCACTCATTCATCAACATTTTTGCACACTTTCATATACTATTTGCACTATCAATCCATCTCAAAATCATCTTTAGTACAACTCATAATTTATTACTCATCATATAAATGAAAATATGACATAGATCTACTTATTTCTTTGTTTACGTATCATCACTCTTTAACCTCTATCATGATCATGCTATCTCTAACCCATCATTATAACGTTTCTATTTAGCACAACCTATAAAGATCAGTAATACACTTAATTGTTTTAGCCCTAAAATCTCTTCAACTCATGTGATCATGGCTCCCAAGCATCACACAATTATCAACCTTTAGAGAGGAATAAGGCTCGGTCTTTTAGTAACAAGAAGAAATGACAAGGATATTTAAGTAGCTAAAGTGGAGGATGATAGCAACTTAACATGGAGAGTATGGTTGGTGAGAAAAATCGTGAATGGAGAAGAAGAAATAAAGAAGATGAAAAAAAGAAGCATTTACGAAGGAGTGGGAAGATAACAAGTGAAAGACAACAAAAGACTTGTCTTTCAATAATAAAAATCGTATATATGGTGAGTGGTAGTGACACTTGTCACTGATACTTGTGTCACTACCACTTGTCACTTTCTTATGGTCCCATTTGGACCCTTTTTAATAACTAGTCCATTTAAATCCAATTTCTAATCCAATTGTCTCCCAAATTTCAATGAAATTTGTCATTAAATCGAAATTTCATTTATCAAAATTTTCCAGTGCCATTTGACTCTTATTTTTACTATCATTTATCAATTATACTGCCATTTAACCTTTTTCCTGGTCCAAAAAATACCCCAAAATTTAGAAAATTTTCCAAAATTCTCCAAAAATTCTAAATCAATACTTATACACACCAGTTCAATTTTCAACACATAAAAACTACAATTCATACCAAAAATCACTTTTATAAATCCATTATACCCAGAAAATGTCAATGATGCATGTACAATTATTTTAATGAGTGTCAACATTATTCACGGGTATGAGTATGCCATATGATGCATAAAATGTGCTTTTAAATTCTCAATAAACTCTCATAAAAAGAATCCTAGGGTCCTAACCCTAATCATAGGATAATGGGATGTTACAATTCTCCCCTTCTTAAGAAATTTCGTCCTGGAAATTCTTATCTTATTGATGAAACAGGAAGGGGATATTGCTTTCTCATGTGCTCCTCTGTTTCCCAAGTTGTTTCCTCACTCGAGTGATTTTCCACAGGACTTTGACCAATGAAATTATCTCAGATTACTAGCATCTTCAATCTTTTGAATCGGTAATACATGCATTGGATCTAATCTATATCTCCTGAGCATACTCACGTGGAATACATTATGTATCTGAGACGTCTCAGTTGGTAAGGCTAATCTGTACGCCAGTGTTCTTATCCTCTCAAGAATTTCATAAGGACCAATACACCTAAGGCTCAACTTACCCTCTTTTCAAATCTCAGCACTCCTCCCCAAGGTGAGATTCTCAGAAGTACTTTGTCACCTACATTGTATTCCATATCCCTTTGGTGCTAATCCACATAGCTCTTCTGTCTATCTTGAGTTGCTTTTGTTCTACTTTGGATCAATTTTACCTTGTTCACGGTATCCTGTATAAGTTCTAGGCCTTATATCATTCTCAAACCTTCTTCATCCCAATACAGAGGCGAGCGGCATTTCCTGTCATACAGCGCCTTATATGGTGCCATTCTGATACTACTGTAGTAGTGGTTGTTGTAGGCAAATTCAATCAAGGCTATATACTGATCTCAAGTTCCTTGGAACTCTAATACACATCTCTAAGCATATCTTTTATAGTCCTAATTGTCATTTCACTCTGTCCATCTGTTTGGGATGAAATGCAATACTGAAGTTCAACTTTATACCCATAGCTGACTGTAGACTCTTATGTTCGATACTATAAACACCAGAACCCTATATAGTCTAACTACCTCATTCACATTCCTCCATACCAACTGGTTTAGTGAGCTATTCTCTCTCACTGGTAAAAAATGGGATAACTTAGTCAATTGGTCCACTACAACCCATATAGTGTCATGTTGTCTCGGAGTCTTAAGCAATCCTATAATGAAATCCATTATGATTCGTTCCCATTTCCTCTCCGGAATAGGAAACAAATGAAGCTTCCCAACTGGAGCCTAATGTTTAGCCTTAATCTGCTGGTAAGTTAAACACTTAGCTACATAGTCAGCTACTTGCTTCTTCATCCCTGGCCACCAGAAATGCTACTTAAGCATATTATACATCTTAGTAGTACCAAGATGCATAACATAAGTTGTTATATGTGCCTCCTCCAGGATTTACTTTCTTAATTCACCCACATTAGGCACATACAACCTCTGTTTTAACCATATTGTTTCATCTCTCAATTCAAATTCAGAATTAGAATTCATCTTAATTTTCTCAATTAGTTTCACCATTTCAGGATCTTTACTCTGAGCTCTTCTAATTTTATCATGCAACATTGATCTCAAGTTTAGTGTAGCTATCAATGCTTCATTTTGCTCTAAATTTAACTTCATATTACAAACCTCTCAACTGAATTAAGCTCGGTAATCTCAATAACTGAATCTAAACTACACTACTATTCGACTTCCTACTCAATACATCTGTCACTATATTAGCTTTCCCCAGATGATACTTAATCGTACAGTCATAATCCTTTAACAGCTCGATCCATCTTCTCTGTCTCATATTCAACTTCTTCTGACTCAGTAGAGACCATAAGCTCTTATGATTCGTGTATATTTGGAATGTCTCTGCATATAAATAATGTCTCCATATCTTTAGAGCAAAGACTACTACTGCAAGCGTTAAATCATATATCGGATAGTTCATCACGTGAGATCTTAATTATCTCTATGCATAGGCTATCACCTTGTCATACTGCATCAACAAACATCCCAATCCTTGATGCGAAGCATCACTGTATACTACATAACCCACAGTTCTCGATGGAATAGTCAACACTGGCACTGCAGTTAACCGATGTTTCAGTTGCTCAAAACTTCTCTAACACTCATCATTCCATTTGAAAACCACATTCTTCCTCATAAGTTTAATCGGAGGGGCTGAGATAAAAAAAAACCCCTCGACAAACCTCCGATAATATCTAGCTAATCCTAAGAAACTTCGAATTTCATACACATTATTCATAGCCTCCCATTTCATTACCACCTCTATCTTCATTGGATCCACTTGAATACCTTGCCCATTTACTATGACCCAAAAATACTATTTGGCTTAGCCAAAACTCAAATTTACTAAATTTGGCAAACAGTTGCTTCTCCCCCATAATCTCTAGTATCTCAAGTGCTTAGCATGCTCTTTTCTATTTTTCGAATACACCAAAATGTCATCGATAAACAGTATCACAAAGTGATCCAGGTAGGCTGAAACACCTTATTTATTAATGTCATAAATGCAACTGGGGCATTAGTCAACCCAAACAGCATTACTAAAAACTCATAATGTCCATACCTACTCCTGAAAGCACTCTTTGATACATCAGCCTCTGCTATCTTCAGCTAATAATACCCAGACCTCAAATCCAGCTTAGTGAACACCTGAGCTCCTTGTAATTGATCAAACAAATCATTGATTCTAGGAAACGGGTACTTGTTCTTCCTTGTGACCTAATTCAGTTGCCTATAATCAATGCACAGTCTCAACGTTCCATCTTTCTTCTTCACAAATAGGACTGGAGCTCCTCAGGATGAAGCACTAGGTCTAATAAATCCCTTATCCAGCAATTCCTATGACTGAGTTTCAACTCCTTTAATTCTATAGGAGCCATCCTATATGGGGGAATAGATCTAAGAGCGGCACCTGGAACTAGATAAATTGTGAGCTCTGTTTCCCAATACTACACCTCTACTATTGCCAGACTGAACAAAACTACCCCTTTAATGCTTGTTGAACCTTTTTCCAGAACCACCCTGAGATTCACTAGGCTTCTTCTGTCTAGACTCTGATCTGTACTTAGACTAACTGTCCTTTAACAATTGTTCAATACAGATTAAGGTAGCTCGTAGTTCCGTAAAACTACCAAGGTTAGAAATATCTAACCTCATCTGAATTTCCATGTTCATTCCATCTTCAAATCTCCTACACTTGTCTTCCTCAGTAGGAATCAAGGCAGTAGCATATCCCATCAGCTCATTGAACTTAACCCTCATACTCTGACACAGACAAACTGCCCTGCTTTAGATCCAAAAATTCCTTCATCTTTCTATACATGTAAATTTTGGGCATATAATTCGCCTTAAAGACCCTTAAGAAGTCTTCTCATCTCAAACTACAAGGCCTGATGATATTGCCCGGAACAGTTTTCCACCACTAGTAAGTTAGGCCTTACAATAGAGAAATATCATAGTCAAACCTCTAGTCTGACTTACAATCCATCTGGTCAAAGACTCTCTGTTCTCTTTATCCATCCCTCAGCCTCAGCCGGGTCTATACTTCCGTAGAAGTCCACAACCCCCTACTTTCGCAGTTTATCATACCTCTTTTCCCTTCTCTCAAGAATTCTTGGAGGCATTCCCTCAGGTCGAGATATAGATGACGCTCTACTGTATCTTTCTAATCCTAGGTCAACTGATTGTTCCATTTGATCACCTATGGCGAATGACCTACAATAAACAATAACTTCAATTACTATCCGAAATTCTCACAATATTTTATACCTAACATTCCTACATATCTCTATAAATTCCAACTATACTCTGATACCACCAACTGTAGCACCCCACTCCCATCTGACATGAGCATATATGCCCTTCGGACGAACATGCACATGCTTGACAAAAATGACGTGCTAACGATCTCACTTTCAATATATCGCATGGCATTATAATTAAAATCATAATTAACACAATGTCTAAATCCAAAATCTCCGCATTTCATTTCACAAAACATAATTTACAATTCAGCATGAAATCCATCATTCATGTTTATACAATATCAACCTATCAAAGTCACAGCTTTGTCTACAAAATATGCTACATACATGAGGATTTAACAAAAATTAAGACTATTCCTTCAATCCCAGCTGACAGACCTTTGAGCCATGTTCTTCTATCCAAAAGTTGTACCAAAAACTCTTCTAAGTAGTCTTAGGAGTTAAGTCATCATTCTCTCGAACATGAAAATGTCAACGTTACAATTTGGTTGAGTTTTGTGAACTCAATTGAGTAACCATCATTGACGGTTCACTCTTATCATGCAACACAACAATTCATATTATCATATAATTCACATCATCTCAATTATCATCATGTAATATCACGAAATACTTTGTTCACAATTGTCACATTTCACAATCCATACAATTTATCATTGCATTGTGATCATCCAGAACATATTCAACGATGAGCTTTCACACATTTCATACAGTAAAAGTCCTCAAAACATCGCAATTGTTCATTTTGTTCATATCATATGTGTATGCAATGTTTATGAGAATCAAATTTATTTATTATATTATTGTGACCGAGGGCCTTTTTTATTGTCCTGTATCTGTTGTGGATATCGGGCTCATTCATACTGTCCCTTATCCGTTGGGGATACAGGGCTTATTACTCAGACTGAGTCATAGGCTCTTAGCACAGATGTCTACGCAACTCTTTTTCATTAGCGACTCCAGTCACAACTTCCTTTATATTTCATGCATTCTTGGAATGAAATGCATTACACATATTCAATCATTATGTTCATTCATTCACGCTTGCTTTCACTTTACAATTCACATTCATCGTTGAACTTTTAGTTCAGCATTCAACATATAAGTTGAGAATACATGTAGTCAATCACATTCACATTCACATTTAAGGAACATTTTCAATATAGTCCCGAATATTAAAATACTCAGACAATCAATTGTCCAGAATCAGTACACATACATCACATGCCAATTGAATTCAAACGTTAACAAACAATCAAGGTGAGACCATCTTAGGTTACTCATAATTGCTCCCTCTAGTTTATTACTTTGAAGTCCCGGCAATATTTAGAAGTGGTCGCTCAATATGCTCTTCTATATGCAATCACAAACATTTTCACATTACTACATTGCACATTGAGAATAATAAGCACATCTATAAATGTTTCATGTATTATGCATGTTCAACTTTAGAAACAATTTACAACTCCTTCCAAGAATTCTTTACTCCAAAATACACTTTACTTACCTTAAACCTTTCATTCAACATCAAATAAATTCAATGACCAAATTGATTGCATTTAACTCTCACACCTCTACTCATTTAATTCAACATTGCCCACCTCATTCAAAATGCATCAAACAGTCTTATCACACATTTAACCAACTTTTTCTAGCTTTTCTCAGGAAGATTTTGTGTCAAACTTATATGACCATTTTGACCTAGAAATTGAATTTTTGAGATAATAATTTCTTCTAAGAAAATATTCCTCTATGGCGTAATTTTCAAAAGAAACAAAAATCATTCAATTTAGTTCATGATTCCATGAGTTATGCTTAAAATACCACAGACTGTGCACGTTCGAAATTTTGGCTAGTATAACTCATATCTCTCAATTAAGATATCCAAAAATTACAAAATTTATACCACTAGAAATCTAAGAGAATAAGCTACAACTTTTCTGAAAAAAATTTGTCTGATTCAGCCTACATCAATATAGTTTATTCAATCAAAACAAGACACGATTTCTATCAAGGGTAGTGCTGCAGTCTATGTCAGAACTCAACTTCAAGCTAAATTTCAAGACCGTAAGGATATAATTAAAATTCAATTCCTTATGCAAATTGTATCCATATGTCTCTAGTTTACCTTGAATAAAAATCCATCCAATTTGGATATCTACAAATCAAGATATGGCTAAAATACAGATGCATGTTCAGTGAAAAAAAAAACTCCATCTAACATATTCCAGCACACTTCATTATTATTTTCAGCCTAGTTCATCTATTTTCAAGACATCACATAAACATCTTTCTTAAGCAAAATCTTCACCTTCATTATACCCTTAATTCTTAACTTACATAACTCATAGTTTTCATACTCGTAAAAACAAAATATAAACACATACTTATTTATTCTTAAATGCTCATCACTCATTCATCAATATTTTTGCACACTTTCATACACCATTTACACTATTAATCCATCTCAAAATCATCTTTAGTATAACTCATAATTTACTACTCATCATATAAATGAAAATATGACCTAGATCTACTTATTTCTTCATTTACGTATCATCACTCTTTGACCACTATCATGATCATGCTATCTCTAACCCATCATCATAACATTTCTATTTAGCACAACCCATAAAGATCATTAATACAATTACTTGTTTTAGGCCCAAAACCTCTTCAACTCACGTGAACCTGGCTCCTAAGCATTACACAATTATCATCCTTTAAGGAGGAATAAGGCTAAGTCTTTTAGTAACAAGAAGAAATGACAAGGATCTTGAAGTAGCTAAACTGGAGGATGATAGCAACTTGACGTGGAGAGTATGGTTGGTGAGAAAAATCATGAATGGATAAGAAGAAATAAAGAAGATGAAGAAGAGAAGCATTTACGAAGGAGTGGGAAGATAACAAGTGAAAGACAACAAAAGACTTGTCTTTCAATAATAAAAATCATATATGATGTGGGGAGTGGTAGTGACACTTGTCACTGCGACTTGTCACTTTCCGATGGTCCCATTTGGACCCTTTTTAATAACTAGTCCATCTAACTCAAATTTCTAATCCAATTGTCTCCCAAATTTTAATGACATTTGTCATTAAATTAAAATTTCATTTATCAAAATTTTCCAGTGCCATTTGACTCTTATTTTCATTACTACTTATCCTGCTACTTGACATTTTTCCTAGTCCAAAAATAGCCCAAATTTTAGAAAATTTTCTAAAATTCTCCAAAAATTCTAAATCAATACTTATACACACTAATTCAATTTTCAATAGATAAAAACCTACAATTCATACCAAAAATCACTTTTATAAATCCATTATACCCGAAAAATGTCAATGATGCATGTACAATTATTTTAATGAGTGTTAACATTATTCACGTGTATGAGTATGCCATATGGTGTATAAAATGTACTTTTAAATTCTCAATAAACTCTAATGAAAAGAATCGTAAGGTCCTAACCTTAATTATGGGATTATGGGATGTTACATTAATCTCTTCTATTCTTTGTAAAAATGGATTATTTAAATGTTAATGATGTTATGGAGACTATGTTAGGCTGATTTTATTTTAAGGATTGCTTTCAGAACTGTTATGTTGAACTCCTATTTTATTGGATTGAATGCAATTGTCTTTGTTGATTACTGTTTTTAATTGTCATCTTGTAACAAATCGAGAGAGTGAGTGAGATGAAATTTGTGTAGGATTGTACAACGAGAGTTGGTGACCTATAGACTAGCAATCGTCACGTTAATTGAATAGTTAGAAGAGAGATCTCGACTAGTCAATTGATCACACATAGGTTAGTCTGATAACTGATTAAATCAGTAGAGTCATTGGGTAGGTTAAGAGATCGTCCAATTGATTCCCATTAATTCGATTAGGGATAAATATTTACACTTTGAGAGAGGTTAATTAGTACGTTCGAAAATCTAAAGCGAGTCATAATTCAATCGATAAAATAGGAGGGAGACTAAATAGGAAAAAAAGTAATCTCTAGTATTTAGATTCTTGAATTCAGATTTTTTGCAATTTTGGTATTATCCATTGTTTACATTAGTCTTTTAATTTTAATTTAATTTTTCAGATTATTTGCATTTCATAATTTAGTTTCTTAAATAAAGTTGTATCTAAATTAAGCAGTATCTAGGCATCAATCCCTGTGGGATTGATATCTGCTCCTTTTACTACAAGTCACGACCGTTCACTTTCAGTTTTTGAGCATAAAATAAGTAGATAGGTTTTACCATCAAGTTTTTGGAGTTATTACCAGGGATTGATTGTTGAGTATCGTGTTTAATTTAGGTTACTTTGATTTAAGACTTTTTGATACTTTTCCTTATGTATTTGCAGGTGCATGAACATAAGGAGTACGAAAAGATCGACAGAAATTAGTAAAGAAGAAGTTTGGGGTGTAAAGTAGAGACACATCAAGACATCTTAGAATGAGGAATGAGAAATACAAAGAGCTAGATGTTGAGAAAAAATAGAAAGAAGAATGATGGAAGATAATTATTATATGGAGCAAGGAACTTTTGCAAATTACAATGAAGCGCAGTATGGTTAGGGAAGTACCAATTCTTATTAGAACACATACACTGTGGGATGGTAGAACCACCCAAATTTTTATTGGTCCAATAATGTAAGTACTCACATGGGACATCAAGACGTATTTGAATTTCAACAAGATCGAATTGAAGCAATAGAGAGTAAGTTGGACAAGTTTATGGAAATGTTTGGTTCCAAACTAGCAGCTCAGGAAGAGAACCAGAAGAGGATGTTTTCCAGCTAGGAGAAAAGTCAGAAGAGATTGGAAAAGAATTTGATCAAATTCTTGAAAATCATGTCGTTTCTATTCACAACCTAAAGATTCAAGTAAGACAACTTTCCTGTGAATTTTGTAAGAGAAGTGTGGAAGAATCTCTGAGAAATATGGAATTATATCAACTATAGCAATATGAGGCTATCAAACTTAAGAATGAGGAAGAGCTAGAAGAACTAGTGGAACACTATGCTGAATCCTACTTTATTGAAGAACAAAAGATGAAAGAAGAGATTGAAGAAAAGAATGCCAACCCTCCCTATTATTCACCAGTTCTTGATATACCAAAGGTGAACATCGAAAAAGATTGGGTAGATGTTCATGAAAAGAATTATATCTTTTGGATTGATGATGATCAAGAGACATTTATCATGAATAATGTTTTTAAGAATCCAAAAGATAATAACTCATTCAAGACAATTGACGTGTTCAAATCTTCTAAAGAACAAACAGAGATGACAACAATTATCAAGTTTGAAAAAGTTATGAAAGTCTCTGTTTGTGAAGAGGAAGAAGCAGAGGAGACGAAGGTGATTAAGGAAGAAAGAGAGCAACTCACCTTCATATAGAACAAACTGTTTGATTCTATGGAAGATTCAGGGAGTTTTGTTGTTCCCTATTTTATTGACAGTTTGCTAATGAAAAGGACATTGATGAAATTAATTGGTTTGCTCAACTTTATCAATATTGTCCTTATGTTCATTTTTCAATTTTTAGCTTACTTACAGGCTACAAAATTGATGTTGAACAAAAAAGGTGGAAGCAAGCTACTTATAATTGATCCTAGATGAGTTTCCAATGAAAGAAAAGCGTCGAGCTACAAACGTTAAAAGAAATGTTGCATAGAAGGCAACCCATGGAATTATATTTCCTTTTGATTGTTTTGCTTACCTGTTTGTTTGCTTGCCTTCTTTAGTTATAATCATTTTTTAATTGAGTTTGATTAATGTTCATGTTGATTTTGTTTAAATTTCAACTTGTTTTCTTTTCAAATTTCTTGTTGATGATATTATCTTGAGATGTTGTAGGATTTGGGATCATAGAGAATTCATTTAAGCTTGGAAGAAGATTTAAAATTATAGGGATCACTAATTTCTATATTCGTGGGAATTGAAGTGAATCCCATGAGCATGGGAAATCTCTTCAGAAAGTGTTTGGAAAGAAAACCCACGTCCGTGGGAATTATGGGAATTCCCATAAGTGCGGGAATCCCATTATGAGGGAAACTTAAAGTTTCCCTCCCTTTTTTTTTCTCTCACCCTATCTTCAAATTTTCACCCCCTCTCTCTCTAACCTATGAAATTCTCTCCTCCCACTCTCTAACACTTTTCAATTTTCCTCTAGATTCTTGGTATTTATTTAACTCTTTCATTATTCTTACAATCCTTTCATCTTTTCATGCATTAATCATTCAAAAACACAAAGATTTGAGTAAGATTTTGCTCTCTTTCTCTCTCTCTTAAATTTGAATTTCACTCTCTCATTTTTTTGCAGATTTTCTTCTTACAATGGCAGCACCAAGGAAGATGATGGCTACAAAATCGATTGACGAACTCCAACTTTAAGTTTCCAATGAAGGTAAGCTCAACTTAGCAACAACCTAATGGGCCCTATTTTCAATTTACTCGGAATAAGAAGGTACGAGATTTCGCAACTTTAGGAATAGAGAAATAGTCACTCCTAGGTATTTTGATTTTGAACTATTAGAAAATATAGGAGTAAGACACCGACTTGAACAATTAGTTGCAAATATAGGGTGAAATAGAATTGTTCAGTACGATGTCCTTATTTATGCAACCCTAAGTTTAGAATTTTTCACAACAGTTAGGTACAACTCTAAAATGGATCTGTTTTGGTTTAGGATGGGTGGAAACGTTTTTAAACTTGATTATTATGTCATGTGTGAATTGTTTAATTTATCGAATGCAAAAATTTTAGGTATATGGTCATGCAGATTTTGATGTCAATGCTGATTGGAACACTCTCTCGGGTAAAGAACATTTTGATTCACGCAATGCACCGAATTCTTTAATCTTTAGTGCCAAACATTTGTCGTTGCATAAATTTATTTGTCTAACTGTGTTTAATAACATGGAAAGCAACAAATGCTTAACCAAAGAAATTTTCTTTTATGGTGCATGGATCGAAAAATTAAAATTAACACACTTTATAGGATTTTTTGATCACTAGTGAGTGTGGTTAACAAAAAGAGTTCGTCTTTTAGGATGTCTCATATTGCTTCTGCTTTGGGTGTGTTTTATAATATTCATATGGAGAATTTGGGTACTACTTCCCATGATATTATTTCATATAGCCTATTTGAGACACTCTGAGATTATGGAGGTCCATTCTATAGAACTCCATAATCCTTAGATGTGCATTACAGTGAGGAGCAAGAGGGGCACTAGTACAGTAGCATCCCAACCCTCCACATCCCACACAGCTCTAGAGCCCGAGGAGGAAGCAGTAGAAGCAGAACTAAGTGTATTGGTAGAGGTCGATCGACTTTAACAAATCCTCGACCAAATGACCGCCAACCAACAACAGATGACATCCCAACTTGATGCGCTCGACACTCAAATGCGGCAGGTTCATAATGTTAAGTCAGGAGGGCTTTACGATAATTAATTTTGATTACAATCAAATAATAATAATGTTAGAAACAAATTAACTAGTTTGATGAGTGTGTTAAGTTTGCAGAAGAAAACAAAATATAGAAGAAGCAGAGAATACAGAAGAAGCAAGATACAGAACAAGTAGAAGACAGAAGAAGCGCAAACATACAGAAGAAGTACAAATACAGAAGAAGTAGCGACACAGAAGAAAAGTACAGAAGAAGTATGAATTACAGAAAAAGCGAAACACAGAAGAAACAAAGTACAAAAGAAGTACAAATTACAGAAGAAGCGAAACACAGAAGAAACAAACCACAGAAGAAGTAAAGATACAGAAGAAGCGAAACACAAAAGAAATATAGCACAGAAGAAGTAGAAACATAGAAGAAGTAGAGACACAAGAGAAAAGTACAGAAGAAGTAAAAACACAAAAAAAACAAAGCACAGAAGAAGTAAAGACACAGAAGAAAATACAGACAATACAAAGCAGAAGATACGCTAGTACGTCGAGCAGTTAGTTAGTTAAAGTTAGTTACAGAACTTAACTAAATAGCGGTTATCAAGAATCAAGAAGCGATTATCAAGACTTAAGAAGTAGTTATCAAGATTCAAAAAATTAGTTGGAGACTTAGACTGTAAATACGAGTCACAGTCGAAGATTAAATAACTTTACAACTTTACAATTTTTCAACCTTTCGGAAAACTTTTGATCTTACATCTTTTGAGCATTCAAGTATATACTTAGAATAGAAAAATTCTGTAATGCGATACTGCAGAGCTAAACCTACTGTAACAATAGCTCACGATATCTTTCTAGTAAGCGAAAGAAAAGGCTAAGAGCCTGGAGAGGCTAAGATAGCTGAAAGAATACTTGGTGTAAGAGACCTGAAGAGGCTCGAGAAGAAAGAAAGAATACTTGTAATTTTTTAAAGTATAGTGAATACTTAGACGAATTCTGAGGACTGGACGTAGCCCACAGTTCAGTGTCTATCTTCTATCTCTCAACTTATTCTATTTTGTTCTTAAACAAGTATATAGAAGTTATTTGCGATTTAACTAGATAACAATTTTGTGATAGTCTTTTAACAAGTTAGAGAAGTTCTTATCAGATATATTAAAGATTTTGTATTCAAGAGAAGAATACATAATTTAACCCCCCCCCTTCTTGTGTATTTTGTCTATTATAAGTAATTTCGATATTAACGTGTGATTTACTTCAATTGGTATCAGAGCTCGGTTTCCAGCAACCACCTTTACAAAGTGAGGACAAAGATCCATGGCTGAATCATATATTTTTATAGCTGAAGGTGCCTCCATCACAAGACCTCCTATGTTCAATGGTGAAGATTATCATTATTGGAAGGACAGGATGCAGCTCTTCATAAAATCCACACACATTGATCTTTGG
>JANZXR010000002.1:21874752-21920316 GCA_027575705.1 Erythroxylum echinodendron | reverse complement strand
TTGGCCATAATCTAGTTTCATGGTCTAGTAAGAGGCAAAGCTCAATTGCTCTATCTACTACAGAAGCTGAATACATGACAGCTGCAAGCTAATGCTCATAGACATTATAGATTAAGTATCAATTAGAAGATTATTCAATACAAGAAGAACAAATCTCAATCTTCTGTGACAACACAAGTGCTATCAACCTATCGAACGATCCAATACAACGCTCAAGGGTAAAGCATATCGAAGTTAGGCATCATTTTCTTCGAGATTATGTACAGAGGAGAATTGTTAGTCTACATTTTGTTGAGACGAATCATCAATGGGCAGATATATTCACTAAGCCCTTGAATGAAGAAAGATTTAAAGAAATCAGACGAAACTTGAATATGGTAGTGTTGAGTGATAAATCGTCTTACACGTCATGACCTAGAGGATTTTTACAGAAGGAAGATAAAAAGTCGTAAGTTCTCAAGAGCACAGTAACTGAAAGTTACAAGCGGTAACTTTTGAGAAGGTTGTATAAAAGACTTTAGAATACTCTTGAAATCCTCTGAAACTGACTCTTGCAGAAGCTCTCAAACAAAACGGTTCATTACTCCTGATTGCAAGCCCTTTCGCGTACAATCTCATCTTTAGAGACAAATCTCATTACTTTGAGAAAGTTCCTACTGTCTAAAGATCATAATGGATCAAGCTATAATTTATGAAAGACTCGTTGATTTTGACTCCTCGAACAAGAATCAAATGGACATTGAATCAGAAGTCGATGCAGCGAGATGAAAAAACTTCTTTCAGGTTCATGAAGCAGTTTATCTAAATGAAGTTTATAAGTTTTGGAAGAATATGAAAGTAGTAGACGATACTGTAGTATCAATAGTGGATAGATTGTCAATTATTGTGATATTGGAGCTAATCAAGAAGGTCAATGAATGTCCATGTGCTGGAGCAAAAGTATCTCAGAACAGTAGATGGATGACTGAAATCTTTGTAGAGAAGGCACATATCAATCGACAACTATATAGATGTAGTGACCCAAAGGACAAGAAGGCGACAAATCATGTTCCGAAGGCTAGGGTTCTACATACGATACTCTTTCACTATATTCTACCAAGAGCAGGATCGAAGAATGTTGTGACAAGATGAACAATAGTTGTTCTATCTTCTCAACCATCAGCTAATAAATCTTCCATACCTAATTTTGGGGTATGATGAATACAAAGAGGGATTCCAATGCCTTACCGTATGGCATGATGTTAACAAGAGTCTTTAGAGATTCTGGAATTCTTCTGGACAGAGGAAACAGGGTGAAGATGCATCGACTATATGTAGAATGGGATTGAAAACTCAAGAAATGGAGGAGATAATTTCTATAGTGAAACCAAGGACTGAGGGGGAGCGCACAGTCAAACGTAGTGGAAATGTTACTCCCACAGAAAGGAAGAAACCTCAACCCTTAGAAAGAATGGTTACAGAAGAAAAGATGTAACACCACCTCACCGTAGGGTACGCACTGGGACGCCCGTAGGTCATTCCGATACATATCCTATGATAAGGGAGCACTACGTGCGATCACTACAGCACTCCACATGGCATCACATCAATTTGAATAATTAAAGCAGTAATTGTAAATCACAAGATTTTTAAAACTAAACTCTTCCTCTTTTCATTACTCAAAATCAACAGTTTATACACCATCAGACTGTACAGTCTGTACATACATACAAGAATCCTAGTACAGATGCTATATGAAAGAGGAAGAAATACATCAAAACCTAGCTAGGTCATCCCAAAAATCCAGAAATCCCAGCTGACCGACCTGTGAGCTATGACCTCTCTCGCCAATCTGATCTACACAGTCAAAGAAGTCCCTCTGGAGCTAAGAGTCTAATCCCGGTCCTAAAAAATATGTTACAATATTGGGTGAGTTTGCGAACTCAGTGAGGTAACAATCATCGATGGTCTACTCAATTCATGCAACACATTGAGCATATAGCATAATATTTCACATAACCATAATTATCACATTAGTCACATAGTAAAAGGCATTAAGCCTTATCACAGGTATTCTACAATCTCACACGATCAAAAGTATCACCTTAAATCACACAAGTATAAGGCTTTCAGCGTTTCACTCAATCAAACACAGTCAGAAAATGCATATGAAATGCTCATGTGACACCTTTCCAATTTATTACGGTGTTGTGACCGAGCGCCTGAAATTTTTCCAATATGGGCGCATTAATCGTTGAGCCAGAGGCTCTATATCACTGTAGAGCTCGAGGCTCCAAATCAAATGTTGAGCTTAAAGCTCTAATCGGTGGCTGCTCCAGTCACAACTGTTATTAATCTGATCATACATTCATGAATGAAATGCATACAACACTATTAGGCATGTATGCCTAATTCTCAACAAATCACAAGAAACACCCAATCATAATTAATCATATAAATCACATCAGTCATGATCACAATTGATCATGATCACAATCACATTAAATACATACGTCACAAATAACACTTCTATGTCATAACTCCCAACATGCAATCATCGGACCTCCTGTCCGGAATCCACAAACAGAAACAACCACAAATCCCACCATTATTCTCCACAATTAATAAGAAACATAAGAAACACAAAGATTGAGGATCCATCTAGGTCACTCATTAATAGCTTCCGAGCTAATGCCTGGAAGTCTCGGTAATGTCTGTATGTTGACGTTCTAACTTTGCCTCTATACAAATCAAGTTTACACACATTATAATTTGAGCAATCAAAAATGTATAATAAATGCACATGTAAGAATTAAATGAGTACTATGCATGTTCATGACGATCCCGGTGTCAATCAGAAATTTGATCCTAAAATTATGCAGTCCACTCATTTAGGGTTTAATCCAATTTCTCCTAAAAATCACATAAAATTCAAAAATTTGGTATGGATTGGTAGAGGACTGTTTTAGAAGTCCAACGCTTCGAGAACGGGGTCAATCAGAGGTCGGATGCAAAAGTTATAAGCAATTGAAGGTCAAAGGTTTGGATAAAATTACAGAAATGCCCTTGGAAACCCCTCAGCCGCGTCCTGCCTCGCGGTTGCGAGTGCGATTGTTCCGCATAACGATCCCAACGGCAACGTTTTGTGCTGCTTTGTTACGATCGTTCCGTGGAACGATCGTAACCTTCACCTTTTCTTTTTCCACTTCATTTTCTTCATCCGAAACCTATATTCTTCCAAAATATATAACTTTTTACATAGACCTCTAAAATTCACAAATTTGATATCAATGAAACGCTAACAAAAAGACCTACATTTTTCATGAAGGACTCACAACCAAATTTCACCTTTGTATGGGTTTAAATTCACTTCAAAGAGGTCTTCCCTATCAATCATACCACAAAACAATAACACAACTTTCAAACCTTATAACTTCTTATTCTGTTACTCAAAAATTCTATGCTTTATAACAATGGAAATATCAAAACAATCTCTACACTTAATATGAAGCACTAAAAAGCAGATTCTACCTCTAACTAGTTCAAACTCTCAATCAAATCTTCTGCCCATATAAGTGTCATCCTAACAGTAATACTATCTTCCAAAAATCCTAACTTCCTATCCCATTGTCCAAAAATTCCATACTTTACCTCACTGAAAAGATAAGAAAACAAGATACAATTCTCATTGAGGACTTAAAAGCAAATTCTACCTCTAACTAAATCAAATTCACACATGATTGTGGCTGCCCTATTACAGAGTATTAAAACAACATATCACCTAAACCATATCCAATCTTCACAAATTCATATCTTTCAATTATTACATCCAAAAATTACATATTATACATCATTGAAAAGCTATAACTTTACTCTAAAACTTTCATTTAGGACACTTTCTCCAATTCATACCATAAAAGTCCAAAATTTCCCTCAGAATCAGAAATCACAAAACTCACACTTTTAGGCAATTTCCACACAACCAAAGCACCTAATCTTTCAAATTATATCCGAAATTCAACAAGTCATAACTTTCAATTCCTATATCAGAAAAATTCAGAATTTATGGAAATAGAAAGCTAACAAAAATATCTCTAACTTTCATGAAGACCAATTTAACAAATTCTGCCTAAATCAACCCCAATTAATCTCTAAAGTTTCAGATCACAAAATTCAACCTTAGTGTCATTAAATTATACTGTTCATGCCTACACAAATGCTTACATTCATGTCCAAATTAAGAACTCTTAAGGCCAGAATTAGACTTCACTTCCTTCACATGAAATGTAGCTAAACTCTTATAGTTTCATTCAAGATAAAAATCACCTCAATTGCACATCCACGTAAAAAGTTATGGCAAAATACTGAAAATACATACAAACACAATTTTCCAGATTTGCTCCTAACTCTCATTCTACAATTTCCATACCATTTCTACACCATTCAACACACAATTCACTTCAAAAATTCACCATAACCTATCTACAACTTATCCTGAACCATTTGGCTACAAAATCACAGCACACACACACTCAATTTTCCATTAATTCTAATTCATTTTAAAACATCCTAATTCACCTAAACAACACAACAATTCATTCATTAACTTCTAACTCATCCTTCATCCATCTTCTAAGACATAACACACCCAATTTAACCAAGACACAAGTTCATGCAATTCATTCATGTCATACTACAATTCATGTATGTAGCTAGTAATTAAGAGCATAAAAGATCATAAAAACACTATTCTTACCAATTAAGCTCTTAATTCTCCAAGTCTTCAATCTTCCCAATTTCTCTCCTTTCTCACCATCACTCACGGCATCCTCATCTTAGTAGGGTAAGAGTATGAGGTTTAGGTTGTATCTTTAGTGAACCAAAGAAGAGGGAAAAAGGTGTAGAAGAGTAGAAGAAAGTGAGCAAAATTTCGAGGAAGAACAAAAGAGAAGGCAACCTTCGGATGGAGCAAAATCTCCTTCAAACACACATTCAACACTTAACAAAAGAAGATACAAGAAGGGTTAATGGAGAGAGTCGTGAATGACCAAGTAAGTGGGCTGATTTTATTAAAGAATAGACCAAGTGGACATGTAGGCAAGTGACATAGAATAAACCAAGTGGACATGTAGGCAAGTGACATGTGTCACTTGCCACATGTCACACTCTCATTTTCTTACTAAATTTTCTTCCCAATTCAATTCCAATTTATATCCAAATTTCCAATGGCTCAATTCAAAAATTCCTAATTTCATGTGTCTAAGTTTTCAGTGCCATTGGACAGTAAATTTCACTACCGGTAGACCCCTATTCTGTCACTTGACAATTTTCCGGGTCTTGAAACAACTCCGAAAAATTCCTATAATTTTCTAAAAATTAGAAAACCCATATAACCCTCTCCAATTCCAATTTTACACATAAAAAGCCTATGTTTCAAAAATCACTGCTATTCACAATGAAACCGGGAAATGTCATGAATGCATGTACAGTCATTTACATATGCAAAAATTCACTATTTCCTATTCATGTGCATAATTGAATGTATGAACATAGCAAAACACTTTTAGGCATTCCTAACCCGTTCCAATTTACTAAATTACCCTTCCTATAGGTGAGTGGATGTCACAAAAGAAAAGTAAATCATCTGAGGTAGCAGTTAAAGATAAGACGATTCTACAAAAAGAAGCAAGCCAGGTGCATCTATCTGAAAAACAAGTGTCATTGAAAAGAAAAAGGAGAGACACTTGATGCTGAGCAAGTTAAGAAATTAAGAAGATCACCAAGATTATAACTCTTCAACAACAAGAGCAGAAAAGAAGAAAAGAATTGATTCCTGGTGAAGATTCTGAGAAGGTAGGAAAAGCACCTCAGGCTACTAGGTCTTTGGTCTCAATCTTGCAACAACAGTAGCCAAAGTCAACAAATTAAGAGGAAGTTGGGGTTTGAGAAGAAGAGACCTCAACCACAACTACCTTCTAAATTGGTAGAAGAAAATAAGAAATTAAAAACCAGTCAGAAAGAGAGTACTTCAACTGGTGTTAATCAGAAGGAAAAATCAGTTGATTCTCTTAGTCCTATCAGAAAAGAGGACTTGAAAATGAAGGTGATAGAAGAAATGGTACCTATAAGAAGCAGAAGCTCAACCATAATAAGAGAACCTGTGAAAAGGATAATCAAGGTACAAGTTGAACCTATCTTGGTCAATAATCGGTCTATACATCTTCTAAATCATGAAGAGAGAAGATTATATGGGATTTTGAGAGATAAAAAATCAGAACCATATCTGTTGAAAATGACAAAGGATCGATATACCATCTACCCTGCTACAAGTAGAACACTGATCAAGATTGTACTTGATATGCAACCTAGAGCTGTAAACATTGTACACAATATAGAAAAAGGGAAACAAAAGATGTACCCTAATGGGAAAACAGGTGACCTTACATATGAGCAGATACAAGAAGCTATGAGAAGCACAGATGATGCATGCAATGCAGAACAACCATGAGGCATCTATATTTCACACCATATTTCAAAGGCATTAGGAAGTCATTATGGACGCTTCTCCACAGACGCAACTTCTCAGGTTGTTGGAAAGGTGACTAAAGGACGGTTCAGAACTATCATAGTTGGAGGTATTAGTTGGAGGAAAGCAATTGTTCAAACCCCCTGTTTTGAAAATCATTGAACTAGATGTGTTACCTTCAGAAACACATGTTGAAATGAACTTCTATCCACCAAGTGCATCTCAACGAGTCCCTACAATTGGGATGGAAGAAGTTAGTTATTCTCAGCAGTGGAGTCAAGAAGCCTTAGTGAAGGAGATTGAAGAAATTCATACTAAGGTTGATGATTTGACGGACTCTGTTGGTGACTACATGAGGAAGTAGCTTATCTTCGGGTGACAGTAGAAGAATACATCAAGTTGATCAGGACTGACATGCAACGAATGTTTTCTGAAATCATGCAGCATATAAGAAAACCTTTTTAATTAATAACAAATAAAGGGAGAAGAGCAGAAGAAAAGAGGAGAAAAGAAGAAGAAAGAAGAACAGAAGAAAGGGGGAGAAAAGAAGAAGAAAGAAGAAAAGTATAGGGGAAGAAGAACAGAAGCAGAAGGAGAAGAACAGAAGCAGAAGAAAGAGAAGCTGAAGCTGAAGCTGAAGAAAGAAAGGCAGAACAATGAAAAGAAGATAGTATATGTGTATTTTGTTCCAATTCATTATTCATTATCTGAATAAAAATAATTCATTCAATTTTATCTTTCTAAATTATGATTATTTGTTATTATCAAAAAGGGGGAGATTGTTAAGTCAAGAGAAATTTACGATAATTAAATTTTGATGACAATCAAATAATAATAATGTTAGAAATAAATGAAATAGTTTGATGAGTGTGTTAAGTGTGCAGAAGAAAAGAAAATATAGAAGAAGCAAAGAATACAAAAGAAGCAAGATACAGAAGAAGTAGAAGACAGAAGAAGCAAAGAATACAGAAGAAGCACAAACATAAAGAAGAAGTACAAATACAGAAGAAGTAGAGACACAAAAGTAAAGTACAGAAAAGTACAAATTACAGAAGAAGCGAAACACAGAAGAAACAAAGCACAGAAGAAGTAAAGATACAGAAGAAGCGAAACACAGAAGAAACAAAGCACAGAAGAAGTAGAAACACAGAAGAAGTAGAGACATAGAAGAAAAGTACAAAAGAAGTAGAAACACAGAAAAAACAAAGCACAGAAGAAGTAAAGACACAGAAGAAAACTCAGACAATACAAAGCAGAAGATACGCTAGTACGTCGAGCAGTTAGTTAGTTGGTGTTAGTTACAGAACTCAACTAAATAGCTATTATCAAGAATCAAGAAGCGATTATCAAGAATCAAGAAGCAGTTATCAAGATTCCAAGAAGCCATTGGAGACTTAGACTATAAACACGAGTCGCAGTCGAAGATTGAATAGCTTTGCAACTTTACAACGTTTCAACCTTTTGGAAAACTTTTGATCTTACATCTTTTGAGCTTTCAAGTGTATACTTAGAAGAGAAAAATTCTGTAGTGTGATACTGGAGAGCTAAACCTACTGTAACAATAGCTCATGATATCTTTCTAATGAGAGAAAGAAAAGGCTAAGAGCCTGGAGAGGCTAAGATAGCTGAAAGAATACTTGGTGTAAGAAACCTAAAGAGGCTCGAGAAGAAAGAAAGAATACTTGTAATTTGTTGAAGTATAGCAAATACTCAGCTGAATTCTGAAGACTGGACATAGCCCACGGTTTGGGGTAAATCAGTATAAAATCACAGTGTCTATCTTCTATCTCTCAACTTATTCTATTTTGTTCTTAATTAAACAAGTATATAGAAGTTATTTGCGATTTAACTAGATAACAATTTTATGATAGTCTTTTAACAAGTTAGAGAAGTTCTTATCAGAAATATTAAAGATTTTGTATTCACGAGAAGAATACACAATTCAACCCGCCTTCATGTGTATTTTGTCTATTATAAGTAATTTCTATATTAACATGTGATTTACTTCACATAAGGAGCAACACAGCTTGAAGAAAAGGTTCCTCAACTTCTGTCGGTGGAACAACTTTGAAGCTCCTTCGCCTACACCATCACAACCATCATCTCTGTAAGCCACTTCTTACCTTAAACTTTTCATTTGTGTCATTTTCTTTTGTTTGATTTCCTGTCATTTCTGTTTGGTTTTATTTTTGTGTATGGTTTTATGTCTTTTGTTTATTTTCGTGTCATTGTTTTTGTTTATTTTATTTAAGGTCATTTTCCCTTATTGGTTGTTGTTTTGTCACATTGAGGACAATGTGATCTTTAAGTGTGGGAGGTGTCATTGACTTTCTTAATTGCATTGTTTGCATTTTGTTAGTTAGGATGCATGCTTAGGCATATTATATGTGCTTTGTGTTAGTAATGATATTTTGTGTTAGCAATGGAAGTGTACCTAAATCACTCCGATAAATATTGCCATAAAATTCTGTCTTGCTAGCTGAAATTAGATTGAATGCATACTTGAACTCGGATTAGGCTACTTAAGTAGAAAGTGAACCATATAGAGTGATGAAAAGTAGTTGGTTACATAAGCTTAGTCACAAATTTACATTTGAATAATGAGGCAGTGTAGAGATGCATAATGAGTTTTTATTTGAGCCAAAGTGAGGATTGAGCCATGTGACTCCGTCTATAGTCATTTCATTTCTTTGTTGAGTGTTACTTCCTTAGGTTACTACCTTCAGAACTTGCTTTGGAGTAGTTTGAGTTTACTGGATGCATGCTTAATAGAGATGATCTAGGCCTTTTTTGTGTTAACCCTTGGCTTAAATGACCTACCCATTATTATCCCTTGTTATCCTTGTTGAGCCTTAACTTTCTATTTTGTGAAAACACCCAAAATTTAAAAACTTTGAACCCCTTTTATTCTACCCTTTCACAAGCTTAGTAAAGTATTAAGTAAAACATTAGTTAGGATTGTGTGAAATTTGCACCGAGAAAGGTTAAGTATATTTCTGCCTGTGGATTACATTGTATAGACTGCTAGTTTTAATTCATAGTTCTTCCTTGTATGAAGAAAAAGAGAGAAAATTGAATATATATATATATATATATATATATATGAGAAATGAAAAAAAAAATATATATATATATATGAGAAATGAAAAAAAAGAAAAGAAAAGAAAAAGGAATAACAAGTGAGTAGCATCAATAAGTGTAGAATATTGGTTATATTAGTATGTCTTAGGGTTATGTTTTATTATCCTGTTTTATATGCTTTTTACTCTACTTATACTTGTGCTTCACCCTCTTCCCTTTCTTTTAACCTACCTTAACCCTTACCACATTACAAACCTGAACAAGTCATTTTGATCTGTTTATGCATGCAATCATTGTAGAGGAGAATTGGCGTATTAGCAAGCCTATGGTAGTGTAGTTTCCTATAAGAAGTTTGAGCGAAACACTAACCCTTAAACACTTGAGAGAAATGAGTTAAAACTGTGAGGAAAGTTCATTTGTGCATCCTTACTTATCTTTGAGTGATTGTGCCAATTGTGAGTTTGTTGATGTACACTAATGAAAAAGTAATCATGATATGTGCATTAACTTGATATTTGAGTTGGCTTGAATTTAAGGGATTGTATATGTTGATTTATATGAAAATGAAGTGGTAGAATTGATTGGTTGTATTTATTTTGCTTGAGGACAAGCAAAGATTCAAGTGTGGGGATGTTGATAGGTGTGCATTAGGATATGTTTTTATAAGTAATTGGCATGCGTTTTCTAGCATAATTGTTGATTATTGTTCTAGTTTAAGATTCATTTTGTATGTTTTTGTTAAGTTTGATTTTCATTGTTATTCTTGTGTGTTTGATGTTAATTGAGGGCAAGAATTGACTATTTTTATGTCAGAAGAAGGAAGGAGCAACTTAAAGGGTGAATTAAAGATCAAAGAGGAGAAGAAATGAAGAGTACATCTATAACAAATTTTTTGGCGTCGTTACCAGGGAAGGCAACTTAGTTCTACAGTTTAAGGCATTAGGATAGCTTTTAAGTTTTGGTTTTGTTTTTCGTAGTTTTATGTAGGAATCGTGCTCTTGCATGAACACAAGAGTCACGAGGGGTTCGAGTCATAAAATTGAGACTTTAGAATTAGACATAACACGTTTAGAATGAACCCTTAAGAAAGCTCGGCGAGAAGAAGAAGAAGAGTTCGAGAAAGCACAAATAACTGAGGAATTCCAAAGAAACATGGATCAAGCAGCCAACCCTGGTAGGCAACAACAGAGGACCCTCATGGATTTTATAAGGCCAGGGTTCAATCCTGCAAACCAAGGAGTGCCTAGACCACCTGTTCAAGTAGTTTCTTTTGAAATTAAGTCAGCCCTTCTGAACATGCTTCAACAGAACGTCCAATTCTATGGACGTGCAAATGAAGATCTGAATGCTCACATCATGAGTTTTCTCGAGATCTGTGATACTTTCCGGTATTACCAGATGTAGGAAGACGCAATGAGAATTAGGTTGTTTTCCCTTTACGCTTAGGAATAGAGCGAAGGCTTGGTATCATTCATTGAGCCCTACTAACATTATAACGTGGGAACAGTTACTATGTGCCTTCTTGGTTAAATATTTCCTACTAACAAAGACCACCAAAATTATTAAGGAAATTACAAATTTCCAACAAGGTGATGGGAAGTCCATTTATGAAGCGTGGGATTATTACAAGGATTTGCATAGGAGATGCCCACACCACAATCTACCCAAGGAGTTCTTACTGTAGACATTTTATAACAGAGTAAACCCACAGACTAGAGGCTCCATCGATGTTGCGTTAGGAGGATCTTTAATGCAAAATACGGTCGATGAAGTAGAGGAATTAATAGACGAGATGGCCAGCAATAGCTGCTTATGGGCTAGTGAACGTAGTAGGCAACCTACTAATTTTAGGGAGTAGAAGGGAGTTGTCGCTATCGATCAGATGACGAAAATGCAAGCTAAGTTCGACAACTTGACGCAACAACTTAGTAATATGAAGGCATCATCCTCAGCTAAGATAAAAGCTACGCAATTGAAGCGCGAGCTATGTGGCCAATTTGATCATGATACAGTGGAGTGCTTTTTAATGAGAGAAGATAACCTGGAGCAAGTTCACTACATGGGAGACCAATTTGGACATAGAGGGGGTAATAATCCCTACTCCAACACATATAACCATGGATGGAAGAATCACCCAAACTTCTCTTGGTCTAACAACAACAATGGAGGCAGTTCAGGCCCCCAAGGACAATCGAGCTTCCATTAGGATAAAAAAAGTTCGATGGATTCAAAATTGGACAGAATTTTGGCTAAGATAGGAGGAATATAGGAAGCACATAGGAGGCTCGAGAGTAAATTCGAGCAAGCCACGAAGAATCATGCTTCTTCTATCCACAATTTAGAAGTCCAAGTGAGGCAGCTCGTAGAAGCAATCTCAACTCGGAACGTTGGAACTCTTCCAAGCAACACGAGTTGAACCCGAAGGAGCGTATCATGGTTGTAAGCCAGACTCGAAACGAGTAGCTAGAAAAGGTAGACAAAGGACAAGGTTAAGTAGTCAAAGACGATCTTCCAAGTGAGATTGTGAGAAAATCAGTAACTCGATGGGTATTCCTGCACCAATTTTTTGCTCAGAAGGAATTATATGCTAGGAGGGGAGCAGGAACATTATAAGAAATCAACCTAAACAAAATCGCGGAAGTGACAGACCGAATGCAATCTGAACTGAAATTACAAGAGACTGTCACAAAGAAGGGGAAGGAGCGGATACTAGAAGACACCCCCAACATCGTGAAGAAGGATGATCCAGGGACTTTTTCATCCCCTGTAGTATCAACAAGATCATTATAGATCAAGCATTCACAGACTTAAGCACAAGCGTAAATGTGATGCCCTACCCTCTTAGTCTTAAATTAGGATTATGAGAGTTAGTTCCCACAAAGTTTTTAATTAAGATGGCTGATATGACCTCACTTATATCGATGGGAATTATACGAGATGTGCCAGTCAAGGTTGGTAATTTTATCTTTCCCATGGATTTCTATATTTTGGATATCAATGAAGATGAGGATACTCCGATAATTCTTGAAAGTCCGTTTTTAGCATGATTGATGTGGATGGGGGTGAACTAACTCTACGAGTAGGGAAGGAGTAACTGACGTTCAAAGTGACTGTTAGACAGTACAGAGCTCCTTTAACTCTAGTGGATCTCAACAAACCCGAACCTCAAGGAGAATAGGAAGACTTTAAGAATCTTGCAAATGCCTTCTGAAAGAAGTGCTCGCAAAGGAGAAGGTAAGGTAAAGAAAACTCCACTGAAAGTGGTAGTCGTAATATCTAGCAAATATTCAGACTTTGAGATTAATAACGAAGCTATCATCAAATCAGTCATTCCAACCACCGTGAGTTTTACAAGAAGCATCAAGCTACCGACATTAAATGAAGCACTATATGGGAGGCAATCCATGGAAATTTTAGTTTGTTGTTCAATCTTGTTAGATTAGTTGAATTTCATAGTTAGGTTCATGCTTGTTTTGGTTCAATAAAAGCAAAAAGAGGAATAGGATTTCGGAATCATAGGGAAGAGCATGCAAGCGTATTAAGAGAAGCGAAGAAGAACTATGAACTGAGAGAAGAAAAGAAATGGGAGAAGAAGGTCTTGGTGTCAGAATATAGGCACTGGCCACAGCCGTGACCTATCAGGTCATGATCGTGGCCTGCGATTGGGAATTTCTTCAGTGGTACGCCGCATGCCATGATCTTGGCATGTGACTATGCATAAAAAGGGAAGGATGCAAATTTTAAGTGACAACTTTACCATTTTACACTTTTTACCACCTATTTATTCAATTCTTACTTAACTTTCACCTTTACTTTCATTTTTACTTTATCTCTCTAGAATTCCAACATTCAAACACTCTCACTTCTCTTTAAAAAATTTTCAATCTCTAAATCATTCCAATTTCAACCCAATCATGCCTCGTATTAAGCAAACCGCCCAACGGGAGCCTTATGGAACATAACAAGTCACGGGACGGGGGAGACGAAACTAACCAGCAAACTTTGGATCTTCATTTCCTATTTACACCAAGGAGGAAGGTATTCGTTTCTGTTCTCTTCATTCTAGGCAAATTATTGTGCCTAAATATTTTGATTTTGATACATTGGATAGGATAGAAGTGCGTGAGCGGGTAGAGAACTTAGCAGAGAGGATCTAGTGGGGTCAATTTATTAGATTTCGATTCCCCGTTTATGAAGAGCTCAACCTAGAATTTTTCACGTCCCTAACCTTTGACCTCAAGAACACTAAGGAATTATGGTTTAAATTAAGGGGCCGAGCGTATGAGTTAACGATCGAAATTATGTGCGACATATGTGGATTCCCCAAATCCACCATTATTGACCAACATGATCACTTCCATGCCTCCCAATACTGGCACGAGCTTATCGACATTGAGCACTTTTATACTAAAAATGCCCACAATAATATTATTCGGTCACATGAACATTTGATGCTGCACAAATTTATGTGTCAACTGGTCTTTGACAAATCAGAGACTAACAAGTGGTCAACCAAGGAACTGTTCATAATGTGGTACATGGACCATAGTATTTCGGTATGCACATCCACGCATATGTTAAATGCTTTTGTTGCAGTTTCGCAGAAGCGGAGCAACCATCTTGGAATGGGGTACCTGGTGTCCGTCATCGCAAAGCATTTTGGTGTGGATCGGAGGGGGTTAACAGTGCATCTGTTCTAGTTCTTTGACCATTATTATCTATTTCGAGCAGAGATCATTCACTCCACCAATATAAGTCTGTGGGAAATAAATAAAAAGACATAAGTACAGACTAGGACGAGTCAGGCAAGCTCAAACTCCGCGCCACCTAGGCAAGCACGGGAAGCATCAACAAGCAAGGAATCAGAAGAAGAGGAAGAAGAGGAACAACACTGGACAATGGTTTTGGATGCAATCTCTGAAACCAACAAAACATTAAAAGAAATGATACGTACACAAAGACGCCAGAGCCGAGAGATCTGCCGACTCCATCAGTATTTCAAGGCTCAGGGTATTCAATTACCACCTCCTATACTATCACCACCTCTATCTCCTTAGGATTCAAGTATAACCCAAAGTTTTCTTCCATTCTATTTTGTTTTATGTTATTTTTCTATTATTTTTATTTTTATTTTTATCGTTAATTTTATCTGTTCTTTGTTATTTTAATTTTTGTTTGCACATTTCGTTTATGTATGTGTCGTGTGTGTTCCTTCTCACATTGAGGACAATGTGTTGTTCAAGTATTGGGAGGGATTTTGTATTTTTCTTTTGTATGTGAATTTTGAATACTGTATGATAGTATTAGGTTGCATAATGTGAAGTGTGTGAATGTGTCAATAGCTTAGATTGAGTGAAATTTTTTTAAATTTGGACATAGTCTATTGGGTTGGGAACAACATCGTCTATTGGGTTGGGAACAATCATTCGCTTACGAAATTAGTGAATTAGTGGGACTTTAGGTACTTATACAGCCTAATTAGTACTTACTGAAAATTTAGCACCCAATAGATTGTCGCATTCATTCATAATTTGAGGCCTTTTAGGTTAAGTAGCTAAACTAGTATTTTTCATATAAACGAATAGCTAAAAGCAACATGGTAGGTAATAAAAAAAAGTTTAATTCAATAAATCACTATTCCGCTGACATTCAAGTTATAAGTAGAGCTAGTAGCTAGTTGAAAACGTGATGTAACTGAGTAACCGGGTCGACATGCATCACAAATGTGTGCCTTCGAGTAAAAAGACTATAATGACGTTTTAACTAAGCTGTTAACAATTGACTTAGTTGAGTAACCAGATCGACATTCATCACAAATGTTTTCTTCTGAGTAAAAGGCTAAGTCCTGAAAAAAATTTGTGTTTAAATAAAAACCTACCGGACTTGTATTAGGCTTGAAGTTTCATGGAACTATACCTAGGAATAGTTACCGAGCCTGAGGAACCAAAAAATTATTAATGTGTGTGCACAATTGAAAAGGGTAAATAGGTTAATACTTGGTCTTGAGTTAGTTGTATATTTACTTCAAAGCCCCTAGACATATGTTTTGCATATTAATGATTTGACACAACTGAGTGATTGTGTTCGAGATTAAATTAATTTCATGAAGATCGAAGCCATTGTCTTATTATTACATTATGCGTTTTGTGTGTTGTGTGTTGTTATTCTATTTGCTTGAGGACAAGCAAACGTTTAAGTGTGGGGATATTGATAGTAGTGTTTTGTATGATGTTTTAGGATTTAATTTGTTATGCATTTTGTGTAAATTGAGTGTTGAGCAGGCATTTAGGGTTTATTTAGATTAGTTTTATGTTTAAGTGTTTTATTGCGTTAATCTGAATCTTTAAGCCTAAATTGTATATATTTTGAGGTACCTTGATATGTGTGCTAGTGTTGCAGGGTAAATAGGGAAGAACGATGAAGATTTGAAGAGTTTCGGGCTAAAAGACATAGGCCACGATCGTGTACAGTGGCCACGATCATGACAGAAGAGGAGGCCGCGATCGTGCACATCCAGGCCACGATCATGACGGAAAGGTTAAACAGTAGGCCACAATCATAACAGGCAGGGCTATGATCGTGCCCTACGTCGGGTTGACAGAAAACTCAAATTTTAGGTGATTTTTTGGACCATTTGGACCCCAAGTTTGACCTAGGGATGTTATAGAATAAATAGAACAATACCTAGTAGTCACCAAAGATAAGGGAGAGAGCTAAGAACTGCAAAAAGAGAGAGACTCTGCCAAAAATCTGAGGGAAAACTTAGTTAGAGATCAATCGATTGAGAAAGAAGATGAAGGAAGAGAGGCACGGAGACACGCTTGACGCGATGCACTTCCCGAAATAGGTGGTTTCTCGCAATCGTGACTCCTAGATCCATTCCCAAAGTATATTCTAGTCATTATTTTGATTTCAATGATATATGGAGTCTTGAGATTGAATAGAGATATTTTTCGTTGAATGTTAATAATTTTGTCTAAACTCACCTTTGGGTTTATTTATTTTGGAGATTAATAAGATTGATTTGATTGTGTTTTATTTTGATTTTATTTAATTCGATTCCTCATAACTGGGTAATAAACTAAGAGGTGAGCTGGTGAAAATCATTGATTTAGGTTAACGAGAGTTAGGTAAATCGATAGGTAGAGAATTGAATCAAACTGATAGAGTCGTGTAACGAGAGATCGAGCACAAATTCTCGGTAAGTTAATAGACAACATTAGAACTAATTTAAGTATTTGATAAATTGCGGGTCGAGACATCGCAATTTCCATAATTTGAATTAGGGAATATTAATTAAGGTTAAGAATTATAACTCGAGAGAGAGAGTAATTTACTCTAGGACCGTCTAGGCCCGTTAAATCAAAAATTTCATAATTGGATAGGTTTTCTTTAATTTCGAATAAATTCTCTCTTTATCTCGATTGGTCACTTCTAGGTTGAATTTCAGATTATTTGTGTGAGTTTGCTTCTGTTTCTTCTTTTGATGATTTAAATTCTCATAATTAATTCTTGATTAAATTTAATTTCTGCAGTAGTCGTTTAATTAGGTTTTGCGAACTTAGCTACCTTTAGATTTTTAGGACTAGTTTCCTTCTTCGTGGAATCGACACCTTAGGTACTACACGAACGATTCACTCGCTTGCGGTAATTACCAAGGTTAAAAATTAGTAAAAATTACAGCGTGTAATCTTGAGCGAACAATCCTCCATACCCTTCATTTAGTAGAGGAATGAAACTCATTCCTTAATAGTGGCTCTTTTTTAAATATTTTAATACTAATTAAATACAATTAATTAACAAAAATATAATTAATTACAATATAATTAACTAAAATAATAATATTAATTAATTAATTACATTATAATTAATTAAAATACAATTAATTAGTTACAATAATTAATCAAAATATAATTCATTCATTAATTAAAATATTGTAATTAATTAATTAATTAAAATATAATTTATTGAAATAATATAATTAATTATATTATAATTAACTAAAATATAATTAATTAATTAATTTCAATTTAATTAATTAAAATATAATTAATTGATTAAAATATAACTAATTAAAATATAATTATTCATTAAATAAAATATAGTAATTAATTAATTAATTACAATATAATTAATTAAAATATTATTCATTCATTGATTAAAATATTGTAATTAATTAATTAATTAAAATATAATAAATTAGTTAAAATATAATAAATTACAATATTATTAATTAATTACAGTATAATTAATTGAAATATAATTCATTCATTAATTAAAATATTGTAATTAATTAATTACAATATTTAATCAATATATTATAATTAATTAATTACAATATAATAAATTAAATATAATAATTTTTTATTTCTCAATATTTTTTAAAAACCAACCACTATTAATAGTAATGATAATCATTCATTCCTCTTAGCTAACCGTTATAATTGTAATGATAATATCTATTCTCATTCTTCTTATCATTTCTCCGTACAAACAAACTGCTCCCTTAGGCTATGGACTACGTAATGTCTTATTTTTTGGTAATTGTCAAGATGTATATATTCTGCATACAACACAAAACAAAGTATGAATCGACCGTCGTCCATTCAATTACTCTGATTATCTTTTATTCAACTTGCATTTCATATTGAAAACCAAGTGTAGGAGTATTTAATTAATTAAAATATATTTAATTAATTATTTAAAATATAATTAATTAAAATATAATTCATACATTAATTAAAATATTGTAATTAATTAATTAAAATATTTAATTAATCAATATATTATAATTAATTAATTAGAATATAATTAATTAATTAAAATATAATTAATTAATTAATTAAAATATAATAATTTTTTATTTCTCAATATTTTTTACAAGTCAACCACTATCAATGGTAATAGTAATTAATTAAAATATAATAAATTTTATTTTTCAATTTTTTTACAAACTAATCACTATCAATGTTAATGGTAATCATTTATTCCTCTTAATCGACCATCTTAATTATAATGATAATATCCATTCTCATTCCTCACTATATTCATTCTCATTCTTATTACCATTCTTCCATACTAACCAACTGCCCCTTAGGCTATGGACTATGTAATGTCATATTTTTCAGTAATTACCAAGCTGTATATATTTTGCATACAACACAAAACAAAGTATGAATCGACTATCATGCATTTAGTTACTCTAATTATTTTTAATTCGACTTACATTTCATACTGAAAACCAAGTGTAGGAGTATTCAAGGTTTTTACTGTGCAATTGCTATGTACACAAATAAATCAATCTTCCTTTTCAATAACAAACAAATCGTACCCTAGCATAATCCAATTTGAAACCCTAGTACCCTAGCAAGATACAACTCAATTTTCTGGAAGCACAAATCCAATTTGAACAAATTGGATTTGTGCTTTCAAAACCTTAACATAATACAAGTCAATTTTCTGGAAGCACAAATCCAATTTGAAATCTTAGTACAACAAATTGGATTTTGCTTTCGGAACCCTAACGCAATCTAAGTTAAAATCTTAGTACAACAACACACCATTTCATACCTTAGTCAGAGTTGAAACCTTAGTACAACAACACATCTTTTTATACAAAAATTGAATCGAAGTGGAAAGAACAACACAAAGAGAGAGGATCAATTGTACCCGAGTCGGTGCCACAGGAAGTTCGGTGACGAAATCTTCAGTTTTTACCTAACGACGAACTCACTCTTTTATGAAGCAACCACACACGAAATCACAGAGAACTCTTGTTGGTATGATGGAGCAAATAACTTTACAATAGAAGAAGCACCAACACACAAATTCATTCTCTTATGAACGTTGGGAGATTTTAGGTTATAGATTAGGGAATTCAAAGTAAGAGTTTTAAGTGTTGATCGATAGAGAAGAGATGGAGAGAAGAGAGAGAAGGGAGGGACATTTAATTTTAGTTGAAACGACGTCGTTTTACTATCAAAGCGAAATGACGTTGTTTCGCTAATCAGACAATGTTTTCCTAAACCAGTTGAGGTGTCTGATTAGTAAGGGGCCTTGCCACGTGGCTGCGCTATGTTAGCACAAATAACGGTGAGATTAACATCGGGCTAGAATTTAAAAAAATTGAAAGTTTAGACATTTTAATACTATTTTTTAAAGTTCGAGTTATAATTAAAATTTTGAAAAAAAGTTTGAGTTTTTTTTAATAATTAATCATATTTGTAAAACTAAATTACCAACATTTTCTCCCTCATCAACCTAAAATTCATAGTGGTATGGTTATCTTTATTCGATTAAACTACATATGGTAATAATGGTTGGAGACAGTCTTTACAACTGATCGTGATGAGTTAGGAAGTGCCCACAGAAGCTGACTACAAAAGGAAATGCCGTTAATGTCCAGCTACCTGACAACAGCGTTTCAACCTCCAAGTAGTTTTGGAAGTAAATTTAAGTGTTTTATAAAGCATTGTTGTTACGTTACAGGAAAACTGCACCAAAGTTGATCACGTGTGCAACAAATTCCTTAAGCTTTGGGTCGATATGTAACAAAATTAATTGGCCGTTTGAAAACAGCTCATATGCTCAATTAACTATTTTTTATTATATTTTATTACATTTTATTCACATATTTATCCTGATAAATATATGATAAAAGTTAATCGAAATAGATCGGAATAGAGTTAAAACACCATTTTTTACGATTTTTGACGCGAGAATCTGTTGTGTCATTCGTTTGGCCCATTGTGAAATCTGGTTTTCTATATCATTTCTCCATTCCCAAAGACTATTGAACTTGAAGCAGACAGAGAACCATCATTTCATGTACAATGCCTATTTATTATTAGTTGTCGGAGCTGAACAACATTCAAGACAAGACAACCATGCCAGTGTTCAAGGCCGCATTCAACGCCTACTCTGTCAAGTTCAGTCCTTTCTACGAGTCCCGACTCGCCGTCGCCACGGCCCAGAACTTTGGCATACTGGGCAACGGCCGTGTCCACGTGCTCTCCATGCCACCCACCCCCTCCGGTCCCCTTTCCGACCTCGTCTCCTTCGACACTGCCGACGGCGTCTACGATCTCGCCTGGTCCGAGTCCCACGACTCTGTCCTCGTTGCGGCCGTAGCCGACGGCTCCGTCAAGCTCTTCGACACGGCCATCCCCCCAACCCAAAACCCTCTCCGGTCCTTCCACGAGCACGCACGTGAAGTCCACTCCGTCGACTACAATCCTACGCGCCGCGACTCCTTTATCACGGCCTCGTGGGACGATACCCTCAAGCTATGGACTTTGGACAGACCCGCCAGCATTCGGACCTTCAAGGAACATGCCTACTGCGTCTACTCTGCTGCCTGGAATCCCCGACACACCGACGTGTTCGCGTCGGGGTCCGGCGATTGTACGGTTAGAATCTGGGACGTCCGCGAACGGGGTTCTACGATGATAATACCGGCTCACGATTTTGAGATTTTGTCTTGTGATTGGAACAAATATGACGATTGTTGTTTTGCAACGGGCTCGGTGGATAAGAGCATAAAGGTGTGGGATGTTAGAACCTATAGAGCTCCGGTTTCGGTGTTGAATGGACATCGGCATGCGGTTCGAAGAGTGAAGTTCTCGCCCCATCATCGGAATTTAATTTTGTCATGTTCTTATGATATGACTGTCTGTATGTGGGATTACATGGTGGAGGATGCCTTGGTTGGGAGATATGATCATCACACGGAGTTTGCTGTTGGAATTGATATGAGTGTGCTTGTCGAAGGGTTGTTGGCGAGTACGGGATGGGACGAGATGGTTTTCGTGTGGCAACATGGGACTGATCCTAGAGCAGGTTGAGAGAGGCAAGTGCTCTTTGTTTGGTATAGTTTGTTGTATTTTTCAGATAAAAGTTGCAATTTTTATGGTATAGGGATATGTTTGACGACTGATGGGTATCATTAGTAACTGTTTTGAAGTTTCTTGATCACAAGTTACTGAGGAATAACATGATCCCTCTGTATTCTTTTTTCTTTTAGACACCAAATAAATTGGTTTACACTGATATGTGCTCCCATGAAGAGTGAAAACTTTTAACTGCTGACAAAAAAATGCTTTATGCTGTTTCATTACAAGCGTCTTGTTTCTTATACAAATTGGATAACTTTACAAGTTGGATAATTTGTCTTCTCTCCAAGTTCAATATTTGGAAGTTGGGGCTGGGGATCAGTGTGATGCTTTTAAATTTTCTTTGTCGTTATGTGAGATCCACTCTGCCATTCCATTTTTATATGGTCATTTTCATGTGATTGTTTTGGTAGTATCCATTGGTGCTACTGCAACAACTCCATTCAATCATGTGAAGGCGATATGTGGACTATAGTCTATTTTAGCATTGTTGGACATGCTAATGACCCACTAAATATGGTAGATAATCCAGATTCAAGAGAGTCAGAAGCAATTTGGTTGGTGTTATGCGAGTTATTCTTGTGTTGATTATCCTTTGACCTTGCATAGGGAAGTCTTAACTTCATAACAGGAAATTGAAAGTTATGTAAAGCTGATTGAGCTTAGCAATAAAAGGTTATACTTATTAGTGTGTATATTGGTAGATGAATGAACATGAGAAAACAAGTTGGTATTGGTTTCACACTTGGACTTAACTTGCTCCGTATATAATACCAATACCCTAGAGTTTCATCAAATTAGATTGGTCAAATTTGGGAATGTATGGCTTAACCTTCAAAGAGAGGAGATGATTTCTCAATGAAAGAAAAAGGGTGAGTGAGTGTTGCTTGTGTGCGAGATAGACAAAATCCTCATATTAGGGTAAAATTTTCAGGTTATGGCTAATAGTTTCTTCTTGTTAGAGTTGGCATATTCATTAAATTGATGATACATCCAGAATAGCTTTGTTTCCTAAGCAAGCTGCAGTGAAAGACCTGTGGAGTGATGACTTTCTAAACACATCATGTTCTTGTTGCTATTCAGCCATGCATCTTTTGTACCGCCCTCATCCTTTGCACCATTTTGCTATATCAACAACTTGTGGATACTTTTTCACTTTTCCTGGAGATGTCTTTGTTATGCTGATCAACAATTGAAGCAGAACAAAAGTTATTCCATCCAATAGAAGTTTTGTTGGATAATTCTTTTAGATAAGTTTAGTTAGCTTTGGAGATTATCTTCTGGGAGATAAGTTTATCTTCTAGTAGATAAGATAAAGATATTCTATAGATTGGATAAGTTAGTATATACAAAAAAATCTAGTAGTTTAGTAGTATTAGAATAGGTTATGCTCGTGTATAAATTACATATAATCAGAGAAATAAAATAGTTTTTCTTCTAATTTTTCTATACCTCTTGTTTCATGGTATCAGAGCTACCGATTTTGGTAGCCTCATTCTTTCCAGCCACATCATGGCTGGAGTTCAAACAACCTTCGGTTCCTTTGATGAGTCCCAAACCTCATCCCAAACACCTAGTTACGTAAGACCTTCAGCACAAACTCCATCTCCTCCTATTGATAATCTTTTGTTGCAAATCATGCAACATAGATTAAATGGAACGAATTTCGGAGAATGGTCCCAATCCGTCATGCTTGTAATCAAAGGAAGAGGCAAGGTTGGATATCTAGCAGGGGCAATTCCTCAACCACATGAGGCAGCAATCACTTACGGTGCTTGGGAAGCTGAGAATTCTATTGTCATGGCTTGGCTTATAAATTCAATGGAGCCAAAAACAGGAAGAACCTACCTATTTGGAGTTGTGCAAGAAATATATTTTGATTTGGAAAACACTTCTCAATGCTTTGAAATCAGATCAAAAATTAGAAATACTCACCAAGGTAATATGTCTGTTATTGAGTATTATAACTTGCTCGCTAAATTATGGCAGGAGATGGATCTATTTTATGCAGTAAATCGGGAGTGTCGTGTTGATGCCGAGTAGTATGAAAAATTATTGGAGAAGGAGAGTTTTTTATTTCTTGCAAGGACTTAATGTTGGACTTGATGAAGTGCGAGAAAGGTTACTTGGTTTAAAACCATTGCCATCAATCCAAGAAACGTTTGCTGAGGTTCGTAGGGAAGAGAGTAGGAAAACGGTCATCCTTACCTCACACACTTCTGAACAAACCTCTCAAGGCTCGGCTTTAGTGGCAAACTCTCGAAAGGAGTCTACTTACCACACCCGAGAGCGAGAAACCAAGAACAAGCAGTGGTGTGATCACTGTGATAAGTCCTACCACACTCGTGAGACCTGCTGGAAATTACATGGGAAACTAGCAGATTGGAAACCTAAAAGCCAAAGAGTTCAGCAAAAATGTGAAGCAGCACATCTAGTAGAATCTGATATCAGCAAATCCACAAGGCTAAACCTGTCCCCCCAACAGATTGAACTACTTCAGCAACTCTTGAATAAGACAAAAATTGCAGCTGAGAAAGACTCACATGACCAACAAACCTCTACTGCAATACTAGTACATAAAGTTAACCTGTATCAATCATTATTATCAAAGTCCCTAAGTCACGTTCTCTGGATTATGGACATAGGTGCTTCAGACCACATGACTGGGTCTTTGAATGTCTTTGAAAAATATGAGCCATGCAACCAGAAAGTTAATGTCTGGGTCGCAAATGGAAAAGGGTCACCAACTATTGGTCAAGGGAGAGTTTGTTTGCCAAAACTGACATTAAATACTGTTCTCTATGCGCCTAAATTAACTTATAATCTATTATCCGTTAGCCAATTAACCAAGGACATGGTCTGGGTTGTGGATGGAAAAGGGTCACCAGCTATTGGCCAAGAGAGAGTTTGTTTGCTAAAACTGACATTAAATACTGTTCTCAATGTGCCTAAATTAACTTATAATCTACTATCTGTCAATCAATTAAACAAGGACATGGACTGTATTGTGACGTTCTTTCCATATCATTGTGAATTTCAGGACCGGTGTTTGGGGAAGATGATTGGCAGTGCTAAAGAGAAAGATGGACTTTACTACTTCTCAGGATAGAGTACTCCTATTGAATCCAAATACTACATAAGAGTTCCCTTTTAGTTATGTCAAATTCTGATCTTATGTTATGGCATCAACACCTTGGTCATCCCAATTTCCCATATTTGAAAATCTTATATTGAAACCTTTTCATCAATAAAGATCAGGTTTCTTTATATTGTGAGCAATGTGTCGGGTATATCTAATGAAAGACAAATCTGAAGCCTATCATATCTTTAAATAGTTCCACAAACTCATCCAAAATGTATTCCAGACCTCTATTCAAGTAGAACGTACAGTCAATGGAAGAGAATATTTTTCAACTGATTTTATTCAATATCTCAGTGAAAATGGAATCATTCACCAGAGCTCTTGTGCTTATATCCCACAACAAAATGAGATAGCGGAGAGAAAGAATAGTCATCTTTTAGATGTAGCCTAATCTATGATGTTTACCAACTTTGTTCCAAATTCCTATTGGGGAGAAGCCATTCTAACTGCCTCATACTTGATAAATCGTCTTCCTTCAAAAACTCTTCAATTCTGAACCCTATTTGGTGTTCTTCTAGAACAATTTCTTCACATTAAGCTCCTTAATTCTCTTCCTCCTAAAGTCTTTGAGTGTACTGTTTTCGTATATAACAATCAACCTAATAGAAGCAAACTTGACCCATGAGCTATTAAACGTGTGTTTGTTGGGTACTCTCCCATTCAAAAGGGTTATAAGTGTCTCTCACTTTCTACAAACAAATTCTTTGTTTCATATGATGTCACTTTTTTCGAAAAACAACCATACTTCACCAATACCTCTCTTCAGAGGGAGACATCCCATGAAGAGATTTATTGGGACCCAAGCATATCACTTCTTATCTCACAATCCTTCCCACAAAACCCGCAAACACCTCAAACACCTACCATTGAACCTGATACTGTCCAGTCCAATTCAGTAGGAGAACCAATTCTCGGAAAACCAACCTTAGTGTATTCTCGAAGGCCTAAAGCTCCTCAACAAGGCCAATCATTGGACTAGCAACCGGCTCCTACTATGGTAAGTGACTTAGATGTGCCAATTGCACTACGAAAGGGGGTAAGATCACGTACTAAATATCCTATTTCAGATTATTTGACTTACTCAAAGTAATCTTCAAAGTTTAAAGCTTTCAGTACTAAGCTTGACAGTGTAAGAATTCCAAGAAATGTGCATGATGCATTCCAAGAACCTAAGTGGAAGGAAGCTGTACTTGAAGAAATGAAAGCTTTACGTGATAATAAAACATGGGAGATTGTGGATCTACCCGAAGGAAAAAAGGTGGTTGGTAGCAAGTGGGTGCTCACTGTGAAGTATAAGGCAGATGGAGAGATTGAAAAGTATAAGCCTAGATTAGTGGCTCAAGGCTTTACACAAGCCTATGGAATAAATTATGAGGTGACATTTGCTCCATTTGCGAAGTTGAACACAATTAGAGTCCTTCTATCTTTGGCTGCAAATTTGGATCGGGAACTCCATCAACTCGACATTAAAAATACCTTCCTAAATGGTACATTAGATGAGGAATATGAGGATACCATCAGGTTTTGAAACCGAAGAAGGGGAAGAGTTTGCAAATTAAAATAATCCTTATACGGCCTCAAATGGTCTCCACGAGCATGGTTTAAGAGGTTCAATGACATTCTTTGCAGGTTTCGATACAAACAGGGACAAGCCGATCACGCAATGTTTATGAAGTGTGGGAAAAATGGAAAGAAATCCGTCTTGATTGTGTATGTGGACAATATTATAATCACAGGTGATGACACTAGTGAGATCAATGATCTTAAACAAAAATTGAGGCTGGAATTTAGGGTAGAAGACCTTGGAGCATTTAGACACTTTCTTGGAATGGAGATTGCTAGGAGTAAGGAAGGTATTTTCATATCTCAACGAAAATACATTCTTGATTTACTGGAGGAAACAGAAAAGATGTGTTGCAAACCTATGGGAACTCCACTGGAGAGAAATTGGAAATTTAAGAAAAATGAAGAAGATCCTCTTGTTGACAAAGGAAGATACCAAAGGCTAGTAGGAAAATTTATCTATTTGTCACAAACCAGACCAGATATTGCTTATTTTGTGAGTATTGTTAGCCAATTTATGCACTCTCCAACTCAAAGACATTTAGAGGCAGTCAACTATATTTTGAGATATCTCAAAGGCAATCCAAGTAGAGGATTAATATTTCGGATGCAAATTGGGCTAGTTGTATTGAAGATAGTAGGTCAACATCAGGTTATCGTACTAAACTATGGGGGAATGTTGTCACATGGAGAAGCAAGAAGCAGTCGATAATAGCAAGAAGCAGTGCAGAAGCAGAGTTTAGGACAATTGCACAAGGAATTTGTGAAGTTATTTGGTTAGAGAGGTTAATGCAGGACCCACAGTTCACCATTTCATCTCCCACCAAAGTCTTCAGTGATAGTAAATCAGCCATCAGTATAGTGAAGAATCCAGTTCAACATGATCGAGCAAAACATGTTAGAATTGACAGGAGCTTTATCAAATGTGAAATAGAAGGGGGTATTGATCTATGCTATGTCCTTACTGAAGCACAGGAAGCTGATATCTTTACAAAGATCATGCCTACGCCTAGATTTGAGACAATTCTAAACAAGTTGGGAATTATAAATATCTATTCCTCAACTTGAGGGGAAGTATTGGATAATTCTTTTAGATAAGTTTAGTTAGCTTAGGAGATTATCTTCTAGGAGATAAGTTTATCTTCTAGTAGATAAGATAAGATATACTATAGATTGGATAAGTTAGTATATGCAAAAAATCTAGTAGTTTAGTGGTATTAGATTAGGCTATACTCATGTATAAATTACATATAATCAGAGAAATAAAGTAGTTTTTCTTTTGATTTTTCTATACCCTCTTGTTTCAAGTTTAACTCATTGACGAGGATTAGTAACATCGTAGGACTCTTGAGTGAATTGTTGCAAAATGACATTTAATTTTTTATCAAGAAATTCTTTATGCTTTTTTCTCATAACTGGCTTGTTACTGGGTCACCTGTTTTCTTATCAAGTTTCTCATTTGGAAGTTGAGGATTGATGTGATGCTTTTGAATTTTCCTTTGTGGTTGAGTTTGCCATGAGATTCCTTTCTGTCATAACATCTCAATATGATCACTTGCATTCCATCTGTTTGTTCTTATTAGTTTGCGCCAGAACTGAACCAAATAGTAGACACAATCTTTGTTGTTTGTAGAATTTTTAGCTTCATCAGGTATATTTAAGCTACAAGATGTGATCGAGAATCAAGGCCGTCGGTGACAATTGATACTCGTTATGCTTGTTAGAAGGGGGTAGAACGAGTAGAGAATATGCGTAATCAAAAATTGATAGAAGTAAAGAAAACAGGGGACTTCTCACTTAGTGTTGAGCCTAGAAATTAGTTTTAACATTTTAGGAATTATTCTTAACTAAAGATTTACTTTTGGAGGGGAAAAAAAAAGTCTCACTCTTTCATATAAAAATGTTAAATTTTGTTAATAATCAACCGCCTATAAAATATAGCATACAGTATAACTCTATAGATGGAGGTAACGAATCCTTTGTACCGTTTTCTCAATTCTAACCCTGTGCCCAGCATTATCATCTACAAAACTCATTTATTATAAAGCTCCTGGACTTGGTTGCTTGGCACAGGTTGGAATTGGGAAAACGGTAGAGATGATTTGGCTCCAATGAAGGGGAGATGATGGTACACCAAACGTTACACATAATTATTAAATCATGAAGTAAGCGTCTAGTCTACTTGAGACACCACTTTTCCAGAATTATCAATGGCAGCTTCAGAGTCAAACCTTGGAGACCAGGCTAACACGGGTTTCACTTCCTTTCAGTGCTATAGGTAGGCCGTGTCGAAAAGCTTCAGTCTTTGGTTTAGTACTTGATTTGGGACTTTTATGAACAGGGTTTATTTGATATCATTCAATATGGTCTTTCAGTTGCTTAAGTCGTAAAAGACAAAATCAAGCTCGATGACAGAACAAAGAAACCGTTTCATCAGCTAAGATTATGGTGGTTCATTTCCAGGTTGCTCTTAAGTCGTGTGAATTGTATAACTCTCGGCTTAATTAGGGCTATAACAAGAGTCCAGTTCTGTTCTGTCTAGTTTTTCCAGGGGGAAAGTGGCTTGTCTGCAAGAACTAACGAACAGTGTAGACCAATTCAACGCCCATTTTTACATCTTAAACTCGGAATTTGAACGTATCAAACAACCAATGCTTGATACATTTTATTTGTGAGTACCGAACTCTCATTTTGGAATTATTGTGAAGTTTGGCTTCCCAACTTTTATCCATACATTGATTTTCACTTTCAAAGACTGCGTCCATAGCTGGGGGCTTTTGTCCTTACTTTGATGACTTGACCAATCATTTATTTGCTTCATTGATGTTATGTAGTGATAATTTGTTTCTCATGCAGACATTATATTTAGTCATAAAAGAAAGGACTGATAATTTTAAGTTCGAATCTTTGGTTTACTATAAGATTTTCAATGGCAGTTTATGATAAATTTTGAAGAAGTCAACAATTCTTTCACTAGCTAATTTGAATATTTTCTTAATCATAACAGTGGAAATAATGAATCCATATATATTTGAACTTATTTGTGCTTCAAATGGGACAATACGACATCATACTCGACACGGATAAGGAATTAATGTTATGAATATCGTACCGGCCTTGATATTGGATTGAGTATTGGTACGGTACTGTATAAGTACTTGTAAATATCAGGTACCGTTTCAAGTAATTTTTTAAATTTATGAAATTGTTCCTTAATTTTTAAAAAATTGCAAAATAGTCTATTAGTATATTATTATGAATACTTTATAATTTTACATCAACTATGTCTTCAAAAAACATAATAATAAAATTTTAAAATAACATCAATTTATTTATTTTTATTAACATTAATTTTTAGATATTTTACATATAAATAATAACCATTATTAATATGAAAAAAAGATAATCATCATACAAATGTAAAATTAATTATAATACAAAGTATTTAAAATATTACAATTTTATCACATAATAAATAATAATTATATCAAAACATCAAATAAAAAACAATAAATATCCTTAACTCTCTAATTATTACAATTTACAACAAAAATTTGTGAAGAAGAAACAACAAGTAGAAGTGAAATATGAAACAAAAACATTTACAATTGCATTGCATATATAGAATTTAATATATACATCAAATATAAGTAAAATTAAAAGAATAGGAGAAACAAAAATCTGGAACTACATTTAATTGTTTAGGGAAGATACCTATTATAACTGCACCAACCCTAATTATCATTTGGATCAAAATCTTCATCATTAAGAGCAGTCTTGACATTATCATCATTCAAATTCAAAGGACCAAATGACATGTTAATGCTTTTCCTTCTAAGATTATCTTCCAAGTTACTCAAATCTACCAAGCTCAATTCCTCAGAAACTCAATGTGCCAAAATATCGATATTATCAATACAAATTGGTTCTACTAAACTACTTGTTCTATTAAGAATCTATTAAAAAAATTTTAATTATTAAAAATTATAAGAAATTGCATGTAAATTAATAATGATAATATCATATCTTTCCCAAACTTTAAATTATAACGAACAAAGACTAAGTCATTTAATTTCTTGTGATTCAATCTATTCCTTTTCTTGGAATAAATAAATTCAAATGTGTTTTAGTTCCTTTCACCACCTGCTACACTCACACATTGACTTAGAATTCGAATTGCAAATCTTTGCAATTTTGAAACACTAGTTCCGAATTGGTCCCACCATGAAACTATAAGTCGTAAGACAACGAAAGTAACATTATAAACAAAATAAAGTGATAATTAATTTTCAACAAGTAACAAAAGTGGAAAAATATATACATGGAGAAAGTTTTGCTCTTTGTTAAATAGAAATTGACATCCTAAATCTCTAGAGGATTGCTTATGAAGCTCCATTTGTGAGCTCAGGAGGTCTTACATCATCTTATGGGAAACAACTATTATAATAATTAATAGCATTCCCTATTAACTTCAAATTTTTTTGTAAAACTTTGTCTGAAACAGGCAATAGGATTCAAAAATGCCCCAAATGTAAACAACGGAGAGTAAAGTTACCTTTCCCATAAATCATTGATGACAGCAAAATAAAATGTGCACAAAGAAGACCTATTTTTCATATTAGTCTTGATTGCTTCCTTCGCCTTCTCCATGACATCAAAAAAATAACTCATTGTTGCCTTTCATCATTATCAGACAGATGAAGAACCCTTACTAAAGGCTCACAAACTCGAATAACAAACTAGCATTGGGACCAAAATTTAGTATCTTCAAGTATAATTTTGGAAACCTCCAATCCAGCATTAGATTTAACATGCTGAGATGCAACTCACTTATCACTTGTAAATATCTGTCTTAACTCTTTCTTCATCATAACAAAACATTAAAGTGATAAGAAATTCGTTCCAAATCTTGTAACAATAGGATGACACAAATTTCTATCATTGTTAAAATCCTTTCTCATTAAATTCAAGACCCATATACGATTATAGATGAACTTGAAGACCTTTTTGTCTTTCTACATAGTCTCATCAATAATAGGAAAATACCTAGCGTCCCTTATATTTTCTAACATTAAGTCAAAAAGAGTCCAAAAAAAGAATTGTATTTGCTTTGTAACCTTCTTTTTACCGCTTTATGAGCGAAATCATTATTAGTAATAAGCTAAACAATATTTTATAGTCCTACTTCATTCACAACTTCATTGAATATCTCAAGTAAAATAATATTCCTAACAAGGCCAGATGCATTAATAGACTTTAAAACATTGAGTTCTTTGCAAAATAAACTAAAAAATTAATAATAGACTCATGTCTTCTATTTGTTCAATCATCACACATGATTGAACACCCATAAGTAGCCTAATCAATTCTTCTTTCTTTCAAATAACTTTTAATTTCAAAAACTAAGCAATTCTAAAAGTTTACCTCTGTAGTCATCAATAGAAGGAGTTTTGTATACTGAGTCGTAAGAGGCTATAACATCCACCATAGGCTGATAATAATAATATTGGGAAGCATTGAATGCTGCATCTGTATCATATCACCATCTAGCTATTGTCATATCTACATTGTGAGTAGTTGCATGACACTACGAATTGAAGATTGAGCTTTAGGAGTTATTAGTGATGTAAAAAAATTGGTCATTTACCTTCTTCTTTTCCTAATATCAGGTCCAGATGTAACATTCACTTCTTGCTGGGAATGAACACTACCATTACCACATTTAACATTTTGACTATCATCATGAATATCAACAAATGAACTTCTACAAATAATTTTATAATTCAATCTATCCCTTCTATCTTTCTCGTTTTAATATTCTTTAAGCAAAGTTTTCATTTGCCACTTCCATTAATCTATTGATATTCCATGTAGAGATAAATGTAGGATAAATGGTAACATGATTTTTTTATAATTAAACTATTTTCTGACAAAATCTCTCTTTTCATCAAATTTTGTTATATTATAATCACAATATAACAAAATCTAATATTTTGTACAATAATCAATTGTATTTATTAAAAATATATGAAAGTAAAATTTTGTCCCCCTCTTTATTTTTATTTTTTTGTCTCTACCTTCATTGTGATATAGGAGCTAAAAAAGGAGAATAAAAAGATCTTAATAGTAGAATTAATTATTTAAGAGTCATTAATTTAAAATTTTGTAAGTTAAGTCACAAGAAATTGAATTGTAATCCATTTTACTTTTAAAGTTAATGGTTGGATAAAAGTGAAAATATGCATACAATTATAAACTCAAATTTCTCAAATCTCATAACGTCAACAATTCCAATAATTCTAACCACTCACAATTCAATTCCAATCATTCACAACTCAATCCTTTGATCACAACCATTCACAATTCAACACATTGAACACAACCATTAACAATTCAATTTCAACCATTCACAAATGCAATTAAGGAGCACACAAAAAATTCACAATTTTAATTTGATTCGTTGGGTCGAGTTACGTTTTGGGGTCTGATTAGGTCAAAATCTATCTGAAAAATCTAATTGCACTTTTCAGCTGAGTAGCGGTAGCGATGGTGCTGGACTAGTGGAGGAGAGTAGTTGAGCAGTCGGTGGAGAGGAGGGAGAGGCAGAGAGCAGCAAGCAGAGGAGGCTCGAGTGGAGAAGCATACCGCAGACTAGTAGGGGCAGGAAGGTATAGTGGAGAGGAAGGCAGAACAACAGGCAGGAAGGCGTAGTAGAGAGGGGAGGTTGTGTCGTGGTGGTGGTAGGAGGACAGCGGCGATAGCGGCGTAGAACGATGATAAAAGGGAGCAGGGAGAGAGATAAAAAGAGAGTGAGAGAGCTAAGGTGTGACTGCAGAGGGGTTTGTCATTTTTTTACAATTTAGTCCTTGGATTTATCAAAATTCATGATACTAATTGGTATTTGACCGATATTTTAAATACCTATCAGTACCAGGCAAAACTTCTAGTGCTGGTTGTTACCCAAGGTTTGTACCGAACTAGGAAATATCGTTTCCTTTTTCAACTGGATACCAGCCGATATAGAATGGTATTCAAAACATTGATAAGGATGTTAAAATAGAAATGTAAAAAGAAAAAAAAAACATAACATACCCTACTGCACAAGGCTCCTTTCTTTATGAGAGTTGAGGGAGGGTCATCAATGTACGCGACCTTCCTTTTACATTTTTTTTCACAAAGAGGTTATTTCTATTACTCAAACCTGTGACCTTCTAATCACAAAGGATTAACTTTATGAGTTGCTCTAAAGCTCACCCTCTTAAAATAGAAATGTAGTTTCAGATAAATCTCGGCGTCATAATGATGTTAAGTCATATGTTCTACATAACTTCAATATCATATTAATTGTGTCTTCTTTTTTTAGGGAAAGAGAAAATAGAGAGTTATATTTATACTATAATATTAAAATTATTTTACACTCGAATATCGTATGTTAACAATAAAAAATTAGAATCGGGTGAAAACTATATTTAATCTTCAATGGACAGTTTATATTGATAACAAATTATAGAAGAATTTGGATATATTTAAATTATGAAATTTAGATAAATATTTAAATGCTTTTTAATTTATCTATATCCAACTTTTAAACGTTATAATTATAAGACCAACAATTTGAAAATTTAACATCTCTATGATTGATTTTTGAAACTTCATGTATCTTCAAGCCCAAGACCAAATGACGGAATGTGTTTTGTGGTTGTGCCCATATCTTTGTTCTCCTTTCATAGATGTTCTGGTTCGAGGATAAGTGCTGATACATGTACGGTAGCCAATAATTTCTCTATAAAGTCTACATCTGGAAGGTGGTTAATGAGCACAATTTGGAATTCCTAAGCAAGTTTTTTGATATTCAATGCATGGAATTGGAATCATCCTATTCAACTTGACATTTACTTATTATTCTCTAGTTGCTTCCCAATCCCCGCTAGTTAAATTTCATCATCACACAACATCGTCACGAAAGTAAATATAGCACATGCAAAAGTATCAAATGCATATTTAAGGTAGTATCCAAAGCTCTCCAAGGTTGCTATGAGACCTTCTTTTCAGTGTTCGGTAAACACCAACATTGTACAACTTGGAAAACATGATTTTGCGGCATGTTTTTTACAAGTTGTATGGTCCCTTTGGCAATATGAAAGCGCAAATCCATCTATCATAATACATGCTGGAATTATTTTTGGGTGCTCGAAAATGAAGATTGCGTTGGCCAACTTGGGTGGCATGAAATTATGTTAATGTTACAACATTGTATGAGTTTCATAAGGTTGGAATTAATTAATATGTGATGGAAAGTACAGCTGCGCTAGTGGACAACCTTTGGCAATGTTCTATGGTGAGTTTAATGTGGCTAGAATTCATTTACTAGAACACTAGAACGTTACAGATGGAAGTTGCAGGTAGCATGGTGTTTTGGCATGTTGGTGGGATGTTTTTCTTGGCTAATCAAGTGGACGTTGCATGACTTTGTCTTTGGATGAGTCTCCATCATTACACACGTAAGTACATGGCTTGAATGTAGTTACACATGGCTGGAGAAACGTTAATGTGACAGTTGATGTCATTAGTTATTCAGACAATTTGTATAAAACTGTCCAAACCACTTGTAATAGCCTATGTCTTTGTCCTTGAATTTGTTACCTTTTGAAGGCTATAAAAGGGTTGTAAACCCTTCATATTGAATATATTCTGTATTATAATTTTGTCAATAAATCCCTATTTGTTTACTTAATTATTGGTGCCTTTATTCCATAATTTTTGAGGATTCCACCAAATTCTGTTTCATTTGGACAGTCCACAACATTGTATACGTTTTTTCTTCCTTGTTGACATATTTTGCTGAATCGAATGTGGGATCTTGGTTGCATTATAGGGTTGGAATTGTTGAGTTTGCTAGCCTCAAAATTCACCCTGTAATAGGTTGGTATCAGAGCTACATTTGTGAAATTTCTAGGGTATTTTCTAATTGTGAGCATATTGCTTTTGTGGAAATGGTGAGAAGAAATATGGAACAATTGAGGGAAATGATAACTCGGTTAGAGCAGATTCTTGGACCGATTTCAGAAGAGGGGGAATTCAACGTCCATCCATTGGTGGTGGAAGAAGTACCTAGCAGTGGGACTTCTAATTTGATGGTTGTACATTAAAGGGAGTTAAGAGGGGCTAGTATAAGCTTCCTTTAATGGTGATAAGGAGCTACAAATAGACTTGTAGTTCCATCTTGATTGTTTATAACGTTAACAAAAATGTTTGCTACTCGTTGAAATTTACAAGTTAGTAGCGAGGCTGCCACTAGACATTATTTGACAAAATGACATGTAAGGGTGTGTCATTTTAGTATACATTTTACCTAAAATATTTTGTAAGAATTTTGCAGGGTAAAAGGTGATGAATTGGCCAACTTTGGGGGCAAGTAGCCAAAGACAGACATATTAGATAGATTCAACATTTTAGTTACCAACAAGGATGTCAACTTTCTTTTGGTGGGGGAGGTCTGTGAGATCTTCTTTTCGGTGTTCGGTAAACACCAACATTGTACAACTTGGACAACATGATAGTGACATGTTTTGGCAAGTTCTATGGTCCCTTTGGTAATATAAGAGCACAAAACTATCTATTATAATACATGCTGGAAATATTTTTGGGTGCTAGAAAATGAAGATTGTGTTGGTCAGCTTGGGTTGCATCAAATTATGTTAATATTACAACGTTGTGTGAGTTTTATAATACTGGAATCAATTAATATATGCTGGAAAGTACAGTTGCGTTAGTGGACAGCCTTTGGTAACATTATATGGTGAGTTTAATGTGGTTGGAATTTATTTACTAGAACACTAGAACGCTGCATATGGAAGCTATAGAATGTTGGTGGGCTGTTTTGCATGGCTAATCAAGTGGACGTTGCATGGCTTTGTCTTTGGATGACTCTCCATCATTACACACGTAAGAGCATTGTTTGAATGGAATTACACATGGTTGGAGAAACGTTAATGTGACAGTTGATGTCATTAGTTATTTGGATTGTTTATATAAAACTGTCCAAATCATTTGTAACAACTTATGTCTTTATCCTTGAACTACTTTCTAAAGGCTATAAAAGGTTTGTAAACCCTTCAGATTGCATGTGTTATGTACTATAATTCTGTCAATAAATCTATGTTCATTTACTTAATTGTTGGCGCCTTTGTTCCATAATTTTCGAGTGTTCCACCAAATTCTGTTTCATTTGGACAGTCCACAATGCTATTTGCAATTTTGCTTCCTTATGGGCATATTTTGCTGAACCAAGTGTGGGATCTTGGTTGCATTACAGGGCTGGAATTGTTGAGTTTGCTAGCCTTAAAATTCACCATGTAACAGTTGCCATGATTATGACTAGCCAAAAGTCTTCAATCACCTAAACCTGATATGATGTAATTAAGAGGGATTTGCCTTTCTTGGTGTTTCAGATGAATGTGTGTGTGTGTGTGTGTGTGTGTGTGTCTGTGTCTGTGTCTGTGTCTACGAACTTTTTCTAAAACTATGGTTAAAAAATAATGATGTAATGCATTATATGATTATCAAAAATCAATTAAATAGTGCTTACATGAATATTTAACTTAACTCTTCAAGTTGAAGAGATAAATTAGGTTAACATGTTATAACATTTGACTTGTCTAATGATATTTATATTGCATGTGTTTCATCGTTATTTTTAACTAAAGTCTAAGATAAGAGGATTTTCTAGAAAATTAAAAATTATAAAGATTTTTTAAAATTTTTTTAAAGATTATAAGATTCTTATAAATTTTTTAAAAACACATAAGATATGTATATTTTTTACCCTAACTTTTATGTTCACTAGTCACACTTCCAAATGTGACATTTCAAACTTCAACTACTTAACTTAAAAAATATCCGATTAATATGATTAATTTTAAGATATATCTTGGAATTAAATAAGCACATATACTATTAGCTTTATAATGATTTATGACTTTAGTTAAATAAGACTAGATTTTTAAATTCAAGAAACTTATTCAATTGGATACATGTACTAACCTAATGATATTATCTATTTACAAAAGATCAAATTAATAATCTTGTTATATAGAATTTGTTTTACACTTGTTTTTGGAGGTCATAAATTGTCTTTATGATAATTTCTCTTGCTAATTAAAGGATTTTTAATATCATAATTAATTTTTTATTGTGAGATCCTAAAAATATTCATGTGTATTATATGAAAAGTTATAATAATAATAATTAGTTGCAATGATGTTTTGTGTAACATATTCATCAATAAATGTCATGTTAAATTAGTTGAAAAGTGAACTTGAATGAGAACTTGTAAAATATGAATATATAGCTACTTAAAAAATAATTCATAATACCAAATATTATGTTATTATTAATGGGTGTTATTGTTACTTATAAAGGTGTTTATAATGTCTAATAGAGTACTATTAAAACGTTATTAAGGATTTATAAATAATGTCAAAATTGATTCAAAATGAAAGGAGCATAAAAAGGGAGTATATCTATCCACTTTATGATAATTGAATGCTACTCAATTTATGGCATAATATTATATTATACGATCACAATGAAATGATTTCAAGGGACAGTTAAAGGATGAGGTTACAAATCATATTAATAATAAAAAATATATTTAGTTAATTGATCTTTTGAATTTATTTAGTTAACCAAGATTGATCAATCACGTTTTTTTATAATTGATCGAGTAGTGAGTTGCATAATATGCAAAGTGATTAGATAAGTTTTCTTAATCATTCAAAGTCCCATGATCATTTTTTCATGATTGACTCAGTTATGAGAAACTATAAGTACATCGTAATTCCTCATTTGTAATATTCGTTCTCATTTTATACCGAGAGAGTTTTAAAGGAGAAAAGGGTTCTTAGGAATTGATTTAAACACTAAAAAATTTTGCTTAGATAGTAATGAATTATGAAGAAATTTGAAAGATTTGGTAAGAAAAAGAGATATCGTCGTCGTCGTCGTCTTCGTCGTTAGTAGTAATAATAGTAGTAGTTATACATGACTATTATAAATTTTGAGTTGGGTTGGATGGAAGAAGATCTTACTTAGTGGTTATTGACTCATTACTTGGTATTTTTATACTTATTTTTATGATATGTTTTGATTTTGTTGATATTTTATAAAGTGCATTACATAAATTGTTTAATATGTTAAATTTTGATTTAGACTTATGAAAGTGGTGTACTTGATAATTTGGTTATATATTTAGTATTGGATATTATGTTTTTTCCACGGAATAAGAGTGCATGTAGTGACTTTAGATTAAGTAGTGTAATATGTTAAACAATTATATTTCCAGAGCTATAAATATTAGATATTGTGATCTTAGTGTTCAATTAAACATTGAATATAATGGTATTGTATAGATGTAATTATGGTGACATTAACTTGACGTAATTAGGCTTTTTGTATCCTATATGGGGTTTTATACGAGGTTGTTTGCGACTTTTCAATTTTTTTTATGCTGCTTAAATGTATGCGTGGGCTAGGTGAAGCCATTTGTGTGGTTGACGAAGGGTCTTGTATATGTTAGGAGTTAGAAAAATGTGTTGCATGGGTTATATGGTTTATGAGAGTTTTATAAGGCTGTGTGATTAAAATTTTAATATTTAATTTATTTAAGAAAGATGTAAATTATTAGTTAAAATTAAATAAAGAATTCTCATCTTGAGTGTTAAAGTTCTTTTAAAGTTAGGTATATTGTAATTCATTTGTTAAAAGTGAGTTGATACTGAAATTATTTGATGAAGTAGATGCGTAATTTGTCCATAAATAGAAATCTGTCATGGTTTTAAAAGATTAGAGATATGACATATACAAAAACATAATTGAAAACATGATGTTGTGAAACTTGAGGAAAAAAACGTTGTAGAAAACTATTAGTGCAACATGTATTATATATGCATGTCTATTTTTAACGAAATTAATAATTTTAAGGTGAAAATTTAAAAATAATAATAATAATTAATTATCATTAGATATAAAAATAATAAACAGAGAATAAAAATGGTGTGATCCATTTTTATATTAATTATGCGAAAAAGAAAATTTATGTAGTCGATGACTGGTGTCTAGTTAGCATAAAATTATATACTGAATAGCTGTAAAGGCAGAAAAATGAAAAAAGTTGCTGGGACTAATGCTTTTTCCTCTGACTTGAAGAGAAAAAAAAATTAGGAGCCCACATCTCAAGTGAGGCGAGAACCTCAACATCAATTTGTTCTAATCTACTTTGCAAAGGCCAAAAGGCATTGCGACCGCCAAAGAAATGTTACTTATTATCTTATTCACCTTTTCGGTATTTCTGTTTTCAGTAACTTACTATATATTTATACACGACAATCAGTCATTCGTGAATCAACGTAACTAAACAAAACAAAGCAAAATTCCCATATCCTATGGCTGCAGAGAAGTCCTTGCGAGAGCGATGGAATTTGGGCCACAAACAATATCATGCGCCTCGTGTATTTAGACCTATGAGATCTCATCCAAACAATTACGTGTAATCCACAAAGATATGTAGTCCAGATTGAGAGGACGGGATTGGAATACTCTAACAGAAGCAGGCATCTTACATGACTACTTTAATGTACGGCGGGAATCATTTCATAGGTACTAAGACCACGAGAGTGCTAATAAATTATTTATCATGCTGTCACTTATGTTAAACTCGACTCTTAGAAAAAAAAAACAAAACAATGTTACATTTTAAACTTCAAAATGTGAATATGTTATCGAACTTAATTCAAATCCACATCCTCCAATGTATATAAAGTTTAATTAAGGCTTTGAGGAGCATAATTGTGGAGTTGAACAAGAAAAGTAGACAAATAAGTGTATATTTATCAGAAAAAGTAAAAAGAGGAAAACTCAGAACCTGAAAAAATATATAAAAAAGGTAACAAAAGATAGGAGAAAAGGAATAAATAAAAGGAGGAGTGGACGATGATCAAGAACACCAGCTCTCATGGCAAGTGGCATCCCACCAACCAGTTTCACCATGGGACTTGCTACGAAACTCTTGTCTTTGTATCTTTATCTCCGAAACTACAGGCCCTCTTCTTGGATCTCTCTCATTCTCAGAGGCCACCAGTTTCTGTTAACCGTATCTTTATCTTCATCCTCACAAATACACTTCATATATGCATAAACCTCTCTTCTCTTCTCCTTTTCTTCAAGCCACCAGTTCCCACTACCACTCCTCTCTCTCTCTCTTCCTAAGCTTAAAGCCACCAGTTTTTCATCAAACTGTATCTGGTTGATCTTCTCTCTGCTTGAAAGCCACCAGTTCCCACTATTACTGTATCTTTATCTTCATTCTCATACACCCTTGTCACAGATTCTAGATCATCTTTCTGACACGAAACCACCCTCCTGTCTTTCTCTGGCGCAGCACATAAAAGAATGCATCTTTACGTCTCTCTCCACCCACAAGCCACCAACTTTTGCTCTTCAATCTTATCTTCTTTCTCCGCCATCTCCTTGTTGCATGTATATATACATATATATAAGACGAAGAAGAGTTGGGGGTTTCTAAATGTATTTGTATCTTATTCTTATCCTCTACAAAGATATCATATAAATCCGCCCAACTTTGTCTTTCTTTCCCATGTAATAATAAGAAGCACAATCTCAACGTGACAAAATGGTTATAGCAGGCAGTGTCCATATCCATGACATCCCTGATGCTATTCTTTCCAATATATTCTCTTCAATAGCCGATACTCGAACCCGCAATGCCATGTCCCTAGTGTGCCTTAAGTGGAACTTGATAGAGCGCTCTACACGAACATCTCTTGCTCTTCGAGGCAATATACGAGACCTGTTTCTGCTGCCGACCTGCTTTACAGCTGTTACTAATCTTGACATCTCTTTGCTTTCACCTTGGGGACACCCAATTCTTGACTCCCATCCGAACCCAACTCTTCTGGCTCAGTTTTTATCTAGGGCCTTTCCCTCTGTTGTCTCTCTCACTGTTTATGCAAGAAACCAATTAACCCTTCATTTACTTGCTCCACAGTGGCCTAGGTTGCGCCAAGTTAAGCTTGTTCGCTGGCACCAGCGACCTCCATCGCCTTTGGGGTCTGATTTCCATGCTTTGTTTGAACACTGCCACTCGCTTGCTTCACTTGATCTCTCGCATTTCTATTGCTGGACAGAAGACCTGGCTCCGGCCCTTCAACGATATCCCTCTCTTTCTGCTTCTCTTGTCCATCTTAACATCCTTACGTACTCTTCTACCGAAGGATTCAAGTCCAACGAGCTTCTTGCCATAACTGCTACATGTCCGAATCTCCGAGAATTACTTGCCACATGCATATTTGATCATAGATTCCTTGGTTTTCTTGGAGATGAAGCTTTGTTATCCCTTGCTTCAAATTGTCCTCGCCTATCTCTTCTTCATCTTATTGATACTAACTCCTTATCTAATGCAAGAGGTGACCCAAATGATGAAGGATACAGTCATCAAGATGCAAGAATCAACCATGTTATGCTTGCGGACTTTTTGGCTGGATTGCCATTCCTTGAAGAGTTGGTTCTTGATGTTTGTCATAATGTGCGTGATACTTGGCCAGCACTTGAGACCCTCAACTTCAACTGTCCAAGGCTTAAATCCTTGAAACTGGGACAGTTTCATGGTATATGCAGGGGCATAGATGCTCGTCCAGATGGCATTGCACTCTGCAGCAGATTGGAATCATTGTCGATAAAGAATTCTGCTGACTTAACTGATTCTGGTTTAATAGTTATTGCCTTTGGCTGTCCAGGACTGACCAAGTTTGAGGTTCATGGTTGCAGAAAGATCACCGAGATGGGGATACAGAAAGTGGCTTCAATTCTTAGGAAGACCTTGATTGATGTGAAGATATCTTGTTGCAAGAACCTCAATACTGTGAGCTCGTTAAGGGCCTTGGAAGCAATCCAAGATCGTATACAACGACTGCACGTAGACTGCTTATGGGAAGATATGGAGCAGTTTGGAGGAGAGACTAGTTCAGGTGGTTCTGACGGGTTCAGACATTTCCTATCAGAAAAGAGGGTTGGGAACAGGGAAGAACCGAGGTTGAAGAAGAAATCAAAGATTTTTCATGGCAATAGAAATGGATACTCTTCAAGGCCTTGGTCAAAGCTGCAGAGTCTTTCTCTGTGGATTGAAGTAGGAGAGCTGCTGAGCCCATTGGTTTTGTCAGGATTGGAGGATTGCCCTATGCTAGAAGAGATAAAAATAAAAGTTGAAGGTGATTGTAGGTACCAGCCAAGGCCTTCCAGGGAAGGATTTGGGCTGAGCTCTCTTACCTGCTATCCTCAACTTTCAAAGTTGCATCTGGACTGTGGTTCTGCCATTGGTTTTGCACTTACTGCCCCCACCGGGCAAGCTGATTTGAGTCTTTGGGAGAGGTTTTATCTTCAGGGTGTTGAAGATTTGAACTTAACTGTGCTCAACTATTGGCCCCCACAAGACGTGGATGTTAATCAGAGAAACCTCTCCCTTCCAGCTGCAGGATTGCTGGCACTAAGTCGGAAACTAAGGAAGCTTTTTATTCATGGAACTGCCAATGAACACTTCATGATGATGCTTCTGAAAATACAAACACTCAGGGATGTCCAGCTGAGAGAAGATTACTACCCGGCACCGGAGAATGACACCATCACAGAGATGAGGATCGCCTCATGCGTTCGATTCGAGGATGCCCTCAACAGACGTCTCATTCCTGATTGAAATATTGGGAGCTATGGAATCCAGGATAGCTTATATCCTGCCCCTGCATGCATGCTCCTTCTTGGCTATCATATCAGTGATTGATCAGAAACCCAATAAATTGATGGATTTGATATTACGTTATCATTTGTGAGAAGTTTGACATTTCAAGGTTGACATATAACACACACATACGCAGACAAGGAGGACGTAGATTTAGGTTTTTGCAAAGATGAAGATACAACTTAATTGACATGATTCATACAATCTGCATGCTAGACCTTTGGATCAACAAAATTGATGAGGAAGAGAGAACTTGAATGATGGACTAACAATTACTCTTCAATTTTTTTTAATGCATCTGATCCAGACGCCGGCATAGCTGAAGTAGATTTCTCCTAGTCATGACCAGTTGCTTCATCACGTAAATCATCCTGTGATCTGAATTCCTAAATAAAAAGTTAGATGCTTTAATACTTTGAAGATAAAAGATAGATAATAAAGAAGTGTGGCATCAGCTGGATATGGTTTTGGAGGAGTAACGCGTTCGCTTTTATTTTGACTAAAAGTTATTAATTTCGGTTTGTGAACATGTCAGGAATTTAAAGTGATTCTAAATTAGGAAATAAAAAAATATTACGATTCGTAATTTTTAAGTAAAATCAAATGATTGTGTATGCTAGAAAGGGACAAAAAATTTAACAGAAAAAATTTTGCTTTATTAGTAAACAATTCGACAAAACGCAATGATTAAGAAATTGAAAATTGCTGAAATAAATTGAAAGAAGGAAGACTAATGCTTAGAAAAAATAGAGGATTGCCGAAAATAGAAATAAGCTAATAGATTTGATGGGATGCCAAGTTTTTGATATGTTAGAAGTTGGAGAGCTTCTTTCTGCTTCAAAACTTCTATTTATAGCCAACGATGACGAGTGTCCCACTGCAATTAAACTTGTAATTTTGATAAAACTTTATCTTACTAGATAAAGATAAAGATTTGGATAGACTTTATCTTGCCAATAGAGATAAGATTTGGATAAAACTTTATTCTTATCTGTTCATTATCTTGGACTTCAAGACTTTCACTCCAATTCAAATTCTACTACTTTCCTCTTTGTTGGACACTAAATTTTTGATGGGCCAGGGTCAATTTATTTCTTTTAGACTTCAAACTATAAACTTTTTTTTGGGCTTTAAATTTTCGGCTTAAATAATAAAAATAGGCCGAACTTATTTTTCGGTATAAACACAATAATTCATGATGTTAACTTTGGGTGGTGTGGTAGAGATGGTTATTCGGGATGTTTGATGTTGAAACAGAAATAGGGGCAATCCTCGGTTAACTACATCCTGGGATTAAGGGATAATTTAGGCACCACGTCAAGAGTTTTGTAACGGGGTAGGGATTGGTCGGTGACTACTTTTTGCTTTTGTGTTCATGGATGTCCTATTAACAGGCTTCTGCAATGATACTTCTCTTCGTTCCAAATATATATACATATATATGAAAGAAAGTACAATCTAAATCTTCTTTTTAATATTAATCTGTCTTCGACGTTTTTGTTTAAGCCACCGGTAACTCAAAAAAAAAAAATACAATCTAAATCTTCTGTTTAATATTACTTTGTCTTCGGCACTGCGTTTGGTTAGTTTCTCATTCAGTAGAAATAGATGATAAAACAAAAAAATTCTGTAACTCACAATATTTATTAACGTAGTGTTTAGTTGCTGTTTTTATGAGTGGAGTCAGATGATAAGGACACAAAAATTCTGTATTCTGTAGTGTTTACTTGCTGTTTTCATTTATTTTTGTTTCATCTTCGGAGCACAAAAACAGAAATTTTCTGATCCTTCTAAGACTATAGTACAAGATTTCTTGTCTCAAAAACAAAAACAAAACATATAACAAAATATCAGAAATACCCCTCCTCCTACATAAACAATTTATTATTCTTAATTATATTATTAAACTTCTTATTATTATTATTATTATTATTATTATTATAAATTTTGTAATTATTATTATTATTTATTATTAATTTTATTATACCAAATTAATTAACTTATTATTATTATTATTATTATTATTATAAAATAAACAAGTATTATTATTATCATTAAAGTGGATACACATACCCCTCTCCAGTCTCCACATGAATTCAAAATAAACAAGGAAAGCAGAAGTACTGTGTTAAAGCTTTCTATTTCATGCCTGCCAACGACGTCATCAGCGATTCATTGAATGCTCTTACGTAGTGTGTGGTTAGGGTCTCCAAGAGTAGATAAGGATGACAGAGACACAAAAGTTCTATCCCCTAATCTATTTGGTTGTTGTCTCCATTTAATTTTGTCCCGACTCCGGAGGCAGGGACATTAAATTCTTGTGACTTCTATGACTGTGGCACGGAAATGAGGGGACGGAGACAGAAACTAAAGACATTGGTGAAATATAAAAAAATACCCTCCCTTTAAAACCTAAAACAAAATACATCTATCAAACCTATTAAGTAATAATAATAATATAATTAATTATATTATAATTAATTAATTAATTATAATACTTAAATTAATGCATAATTATATTTTAATTAAATATAATATAATATAATTAAATAATCATAATAATTTAAGTAATTAT
>JANZXR010000002.1:21845096-21874652 GCA_027575705.1 Erythroxylum echinodendron | reverse complement strand
ATTAATTGTGATTATTATTTATTATTTTGATTTTTAGAGACTAGGTTAAAAATATACAGTACAACTGTACAGTATGAAAATGGACTATTTTGCAATTTTTTAAAAAATCAGGGACTATTTTATAAATTAAAAAATTATCCGAAATGGTATCCGATATTGACCGGTACTGGTATAGTACTATACCAGAACCCAATCTGGTACCAAATCTGATACGGTATTCATAACTTTGGTTGTGTTATAGTTTTTTTTAAATTCCTTTTTTTTTTGAAAAATTGTTGTCATTAAATCTAAAGTTACCATATTGTATTAGGCTTCTATAGTGAGAGCGAATCTTCTATCTAATGTTACACTGTTCAGCTCTGTATAATTCAAAAGATGTCTTCGCTCTATTTAAAGACCATTCCTTTCTGTCCTATTTTCTTTTGCTTCCTACGCACTACCAAAACAGCTTTCAATGTTTTCACCGTTTCCTTGGACAAAGGCTACACCCCCCTCTTAAGTGCGGGCTAATATAGTAATAATAATAAAATTAATCAATTTTTTAACTTAATTTAATATTATAATTTATAAATTAGTTAAACAATTTTAATAAATTAATAATTTTTAAATTTTTATCTATAATTTATAAATTAATTAAATAATTTTAATAAATTAATAATTTTTAAATTTTATTTTAAAAAATGAAATTAAAATAATAATAAAAATCAAAATTACATAAGTGAAATCAATTTTTTAAACTTAAAATTTTTATTTAAAAAATTAAAATTAAAAGCAAAATCAAGTCACACATGTGACATAAATGAAATCAATTTTTAAAATTTTATTTAACAATTGAAAATTAAAATAATAATAAGTGAGTCTTTCTTATTTTTATTTTTTATCATTTTAATTTTAACGATACTACTATTAGTTTAATAAAAATTTAAATTAAAATTTAATTTTAATTATGCTACTATTAATTTTACAAAAAATAAAATAAAAATGATTAAAAAATTGTTTACCATTTATTTTCTCACATATTTTGATTTTTTTATTATTTTAATTTTAATTTTTTAAATTAATTTTTTAAAATAAAAGTTTAAATTTTAAAAATTGATTTCATTTGTATCTCAGGCATGACACTCCTGTAATTTAATTTTAATTTTTTAAAATAAAATTTTTAAGATAAAAATTTAAAATTTAAAAACGGATTTTATTTGTATCACAGCCTGTGACATATATTTGTTTTTGTTTTTTTATTTTTTAATTTTATTTTTAAGTGAAAATTTTAAGATTAAAATTAAAATTTTAAAAATTTATTTCAATTGTCTCACAGGCATGACACCTAATTCACGCCCATGACATATATTTTGATTTTGTTTTTCTATTATTTTAAATTCTTTTAAATAAAATTTTAAGCTAAAAAATTTAAATTTTAAAAATTGATTCCATTTGTGTTATTGGGGTGACACCTAAGTCACGTATGTGACACATATTTTGATTTTGTCTTTTATTATTTTAATTTTAATTTTTTAAATAGAAATTTTAAGATAAAAAATTTAAATTTTAAAAATTGATTTCATTTATTTCACAGGCGGAACTTAAGTTACATATTTTGATTTTGTTTTTTATTTTTATTTTGATTTTTTATTTTTAAACAAAATTTTTAAGATAAAATATTTAATTTTTAAAAATTGATTTTATTTGTGTCACAACTGTGTGACACTTAAGTCACACCTATGGCACATATTTTGATTTTATTTTTTTATTATTTTAATTTTAATTTTTTACACAAAAATTTTAAGATAAAAAATTTAAAATTAATTTCATTTGTGTCATAGGCGTGACACTTAAATCACACCTGTGAAACATATGTTGATTTTTTTTATTATTTTAATTTTAATTTTTAAATAAAAATTTTAAGATACAAATTTTAAACATATGTTGATCCAATGTCACGAATTTCAAGGTTTTGGACATATTTAAGCCGAATGTGCTAATACTTTAAAGAAGAAAGAAGAAAAATCCTTCACGAGCATTTGGAGTGAAAATGATTCCTATAGTGAATATGGCAGCGAAGAAGAAATCGCTAATGGCTCAGCATCAGTTGCCCCATATAGCAAAAGTCTAGTTATTTGCTTAACAGTAATTGAGAAGGAAGTAATTGAAGTCAAAAAAGGGAGAAAATTGGAGAATTTCGAAAACAATTCAGCTCAAGATCCAATATCAAATTATAACAGTAATGAAAGTGGCCTAGATGATGGAAAGGACAATATTTACGAGACTCACAAAGCTATGTGTGAATACGTGTAGAAAGAATGAAATATTGGAAGAAGAAAATCTCTCCATGAAGAACACTATCCAAGGGCTAGAAAAGAATTTGAAGTTGGCATTAGATGAGCTTGGTGAAATTAGAATGAAATTAGTAAGTACCGAAAAGGGATTGAGAATATTAAATGGACATACCGAAAAGCTAGAAAAGTTGATAGAAACCGGTAAGTCTAAAGGGAAATTTGAAGGTATAGTTTATAAAGGTGAGTGTTCGAAAGTTAATGAAGAAAATTATGATATCTTCAGATCAGCCCAAAAGGTAGAAGCGCTGGACAAGAGACGAAGATTTATACCCACATGTCATTTTTGTGGAGTTGTTGGGCATATAAGGCCAAGGTATTATCAGTTGCTACAAATGATATTTCAAAGGAGTCAAAACCAAAAATTTAGACACTCTCCATTAAATTTCCAGCAGCATCCCATGATATTGAAGCAGACTTGGATTAGAAAGGGTCAAGTACAAACACCAAAAAGTAATGAAGGAAAAACAAGAAAATGCCCAGATTTGCAGTTAGTTACTGATGATGAAGTAACTGCACGAACTAAAGAACTTTCAGTTACTTCGGATGATGAAATAACCAAAACAATGTAAACTGATTTGAATCGAGGTTCTTCATCTCGAATCCGAAGAAATCATCCAGCAGAAAATGTTATTAGAGATGTGAGCGAAAGAAGAAAAACAAGAGAAAGAAAAAAGTTGATTATCAAGAACTTACAGGCTACTTGTGTTGTACATCTTCATTCGAGTCAAAGAAAAACACCAGGTTTGAGATTCTTTGAGGGGCACAGGGACAGTGTTCTTTACAATTTTGAAATATTTTTTGTGTTGTTAAAAAAACAAAAAAGGAAACGAAAAAGAAAAGAAAAGATTTGTTTTTTTTGTTCTTTAGTTTTATGTTGCTATTATCATCTCATCTTTTTAGTAGTTTGTATTGTGACTTCTTTTTGGCTCTACCGAAGACTCTTAAGCTCTTTCATCGGTATAGATCTCTCTCTGGTATCTTTCTATCTTTCGAGCATATCTCTCAGTGTTTTGAATGGTGGTAATTTGTTTTCTTGGTGTGCTTATAATTCTTCTGCTGGTATGATTATGCATTTTGATACTGTTGTGTCCCAAGGGGAAGACATCAGATTGTTTATGATAAATGTTCCATTCAGGGGGAGATTTCAAGGTACATGTGTGATTATTTGTCTTACTTTTTAGCATCTTTTTGTCTCAAAGGGGAGAAATTTGGATGATTGGATAATTTTGATGTTCTTTAGAACTTGATCTTTGATTAAGAGAGAGTATTTGTCAAATGGATTGTGCATTTGATTTATATGTCCAATTACGTTATTTATGGAGAGTTTCATATTTGTGACAAATAATACCAAAAAGGGGGAGATTGTTAGGATATATGTTATATATCTAAATAATTAGTTTTGACATTATTTATTAACTGGACATATAAAATATTAATTGGATAATGACTTGGATTCAAAGGGTATATGGATAATCTTCTAGTTGTGATAGAATCCTACACAATATTAAAGTCTATTATCATGTTGATATTGGAATTGTTTTACTGTTGGACATGTTTGTAATTGGATAGAGTTACTGCTGAATTGTGTAGATTTTGTGGATTGAAAAAAATAAAGGGACGAGGTTGTTGTGTATTCGGAGTGGGATTCTTATTGTTTGAGGAGATTGTGCAAGTCTTTCATCTACCCCTTCAGTTAATCTTAAGGTGTGAGTAACAGAGGCAGTGTGCATTAGTTGTTGAATATACCCTGCGGCAATTTTGGATGTCTAACAAGTAGAGCTGAATATACGTATAGGTGTGGAGTGAGTTCTTTAATGGGAATTAATTAAATATTGAAAAAACACAACCTTCATTGTGGAGTGAGTGGATGTATTTATCAATGGCATAGGTGGCTTCAGTGTGAGTTTTATATATAAGGTGCAGTGAATGTTAAAATGAAGTGCGGAAACCAAGGAGATGTTTGTGTGTTGATGTGTTGGTGTCAACCAAAAGAGTGGAGTTAATTAAATCGAAAAAGTGATATATGCTAAGTCATTAAATGTGTTCTTGTTGCCTTCATCATCGTCATATAAATCAGAATAGTTTCAATTGGTTATAGATTATAACATTAAGGCTTCCTAGTCTCCGTAACTCCACATGGTCTCCTCTTTATCAGATTTTCTTAAAGATAAAGTTACTGGAATTTTTTAGAGGTGTGGCCAAGGGTTTTTGTTTGGGCAGCAATGATTATTAATTAATTTCCTTATGGGCTACGTGTACTTTGGTTGGTGAATGTGTTATCGGTGTAGCTGTGACTTCATGTTGGTGTTTATGTGAGTCAGCCTATTATTGTTGCAACGACTTCCAGATTTATTTAAGCAGAGCAGAACTCATCGGGAAGTTGTTCTTTTATATCTCAAGTGTATTTAGTTTTTGTTCTTTATTATTTTAATCACTTGAGTTATTTGTTTATTGTTCTTTCGTTAAAAGATTGTTTGAGAAAATCCTCTGTCGAGGTTAGTACGAGGCGGTCGTACTATTGGGTGTGAAAATCTTTCACGGGAAGTGAGGTTGAGTGATAGTGTCAAAGGTTGAGTGGTGTCGGCTCAGTAAAGCCTTAAGTACTTCTATTGTACTTTGGTGAAAGTGATTAATCTGGATAAGGGCCTCGCAGACATAAGCAAGGAGTGTTGAACTGCATTACTAAATTTTTGGTGTTTCTTTATTTTTTTGTTTTTGATTACTTTTGTTTTCATTTGTGCCAGAAACGTCAGGGTAAAATTGAAAAGTTTACGAAATGACTACCCTTTCAGGTTTTTCAATTACTATTATTATATTAGCTCGTATCGAAAAAAGGTGTGTAGACTTTGTCCAAGGAAATGGTTGTGACATTGAAAGCTGCATTGGTAATGCAAAGGAAGCGAAAGAAAATAAGAAAGAAAGTGAGGAATGATCTTTAAATGGAACAACTACGTTTTTTGAATTAAATAGGGCTAGACAGAGTAGCATTACATAAAAGATCTGCTCTCTTCTATAGCAACCGAATAGAATCATTTAGAACCGAAGCACTTTTATCTTTATTTTCAGTTAAATTCAACCTTATCCAATTTTTTAGAAGTTAATATTTAACAAAACATAATTTATTAATATAATCAATTGAATATGGAGATCCATACTAGGTGGTTTTATCTTCTAATAAATTCTATAATTTTTTTAATAATAGCAATTAATATAGTTTAAAATTAATAAAATATATAAATTTGATTCAAATTGTTTTAGCTTAAAATTAAATAATTTTAATGAATTTTAAAATGTTTTGTTATAATATTATGGATAAATTTATAGTTCTAATAAGTATTTACAAGGAACTTGAATTTATTATTTTTAAATTAAAGTAAAATTTATCAAAATATCTAACACTTTATGAGCCCATATGAGGATGCCTCCTAAGCTGGTACAAAATGATATGAATTTAATTTAATCAACTCAACCTATCGATACAATTAGGTAAAGATAATAATAAAGAGTAGTATAAGAGATATAATAGTAGATTTGTAATTACTAAGTCCGTTTAAAGATTTATCTTTACTCTCCAAGTCTGTTGAATCCATTATTAACTACTTTATGAAGGGTAAAAGAAAATAATATAATTTTTCTTATTCAAATTTGCTTTACAACAAGATTTAAAGAGATTCTTAAGATTAACTAAATCTCAATCAATTTACAATAATAAGAATAAATAAAGCTTAAAAATATTCCACTCTTAACTAAATTCTTGTTTGTTGGTATTATATGGCACATAAAAAAGGGGTAAATATATTTTATATACTTCTCAACTTATTTGAAATCTAATAATTAGTGGAATGCTTATTATAATAAATAATTATGACAATTCATATATTGTGATTACAAAGCAATCATAATAATAATTAAAGAAAATAGGCAACTAGAGATAAAACTAAATGTAGTGGTTTAGCCATACAATCTTTGACGTACTGCCACTCTCCAATATCTATTATTTTGGTATCTTTTCCTCTCAATAGTTGAAGAGGAAACCCCTATACAATATCTTCTTTATAGCAGGTGATAGGTGAAAATTATACTCATTTTTATATGTGTTTTAAAGTGTTTTTTAGATGATTATCATGTGTATAGGATTATGATTGTGTATTGTTAGTGTTTGTTTGTATTCTAACTATTTGTGCAGCTTATAACAAGGATTTTATTTTAATTTTATGTTTCATGAGGTGTTTGATGTGTTTGTGAGTATATGGAAACCAAAAAATTGAAGAAAAGAGAAGAATTAGAAGCCTATAAGCAGGTCACGATCTTGATAGAGAGCGCAAACAACAATTCTAGCAAAGTTTAGCTTTTTTAGCATGCAAGTTTTTTGGTATTTTGATGTTCGGGGCTATTTTTAGAACCAAATCAAGGGAAGAAACTCTAGAAGCATCAAGAATTATTTAAGCACAAGAAAAAAAAAAACATAGCAGTTATTGAATCAAAGAGGATCAAATGTGGGAGACCAAGAAGAACATCTGGGAATTCTAGCTTTCCAGATCAAGTTTTTCTTCTTTTCCTCTTGTTATTTCATTAATCTTGATGTGCAATATAAATTCCAAGATGTTAAACATGTTTATGAAGTTTTGAATTTCATATTAGGATTTATTCTAGAATTATTTTATGACTTTGATTATTGTCTATTACAATACATATTCTAGTATTAGTCATAATTGCTCATTCTTATACTTAACAATAAATCAAGAGAGTGAGTCAAAAGTAATCATATTAGATTGTGCAACGAGAGTTAATAGTTTAATAGACCCATAATTTTCAAATTAACAATCATTCGAAGAGAGATCTTGTTTGAGAAATTAATTATCTATTAGACAACTTCAAATCTAATTGAAAACATTAGGGAAAGTTTTGTCGATCGAGAGGTTGCAAATATGGAATTTTTGAATTAAATTAGGGTTAGTTGATTAGGTCTTGAGAGAGAGTAATCAATACTTTAGGAAAGCTATGATTAAACACATAATTGGATTAACAATAGTTAAGGAAACAAAATAAGGAAAGAATAAGTCCTAAGTATTGAATCTTGATCAAAACCCTAATTTAATTTGACAGCTCACTTGTTATTTAAATTATTTGATTTGTTTTACTATTTTTTTAATTTTTGTTATCTATTTTTATTAGAATTAATTTCTTGTTACCTTAGACAAAGTTAGGTTCAAATTGTTAGCTATTGCATAATCCTCATAGGAACGATAACCTCTTATACTACAAGATATGATCCGTATACTTAAAGGTGTTGAGAGTTTTATTATTAGATGTAAAACTTGTTCAACAAGTTTTTGGTGTCATTTATGGGGATCTTAGCATTAGGATGGTTTGAATTTTTTGATTTGAAGAATTGTTACGCTTTCTTATGTGATTATGTGTATATATATGTATGTATGTATGTATATAGATAGAAGACATTATTTATATGAAAAACTTACATTTTAGAAAAATATATAAATTAGAAAGACAATATAATTATCTTCGAACAATGATTACTGCTCTTGAAACCTTACAACCCATAGTCGAAGAGTTAACATTAGAAAAACAATTTCATCAACTTTATTCAAGAGATTTAGCTATTTTTGAAAAAAATACTTTTTGATCATTAACAAAACCCCTGGCATAAATGATGACTACGAATCCAAATATTCTTGATGTAGATAATTTAGAATTACATGAAGCAGATGGAATATTTCATGTAGATTCATTATTATCTAATGAAAAAATTAAACAAATAGCAAAAACTCAACTAAATTTAAAAGAAGGACAAGATATTCATAAAGCGACTATTTTTAATCGAATAATCAATCGAAACAATATTATTTATTTTGGGAAAATTGTTCATGAAACTCCTGTCAACATAGAACAATGTGACGGTCATATTCGTATTAATTTCATTAATCAAGAACAGATTTTTAAACATTTACAAAAAATTTCTCCAGAAAAAAGAACTAAAATTGGTTATATTCATCTTTCTATGATTCAAATACTTTTAAAATCTACTTTCCAAGAAGGAATTGATTCACCAATACGAATGGCCATTTTAGATGAACGAATGACAAATATAAATAATCAAATTATTGGAATAATGAATGGTAATTTAGCTTATGGGAAAATAAAATTTAATACTCGGTTAAAATTAGGATTACCTTTAAAATCAAAAGAATTAGAAGAAACTTTAACCATTGCTTATAAATTTTATAATCAAAATTTAATGAAACTAGGACAATACCCTTTTTCTATTACTTATCAAATCAGTTATGCTCTTACAAATTCACATCATAGTATAGAATTTAAAAATACAGATAAAATATATATAGATCAACTTTTTAATGATGTAGCAAAAGTAGGAACTAATTTTCGAACAAAAATTAGAACCTTACCTCCTATTCAATATCCTATTACTTCCAGACATTCTTTTTCCGAAATTCTTCCTGCATCAAATCTTACACCAACATTAAAAAGAACTCAGTCTTCTAGAATAGAAAGACCCCTTAGAATAAATAGAGATAAAGATTCTGATCTACCTATTACAGATCTAATAATTTTTCACACTTCTTTAGACACCTCAAAAAAGATAGATGATTTACAATCTCAACTCAGTGAATTAAGTACCTATTTAAAACAGACATTATGAGTATTAATCAAGAATTATATGAAATAAAAGAACATTATAAGCAAATAGAACATCAGCTTTATGAAGTAATTCAAAAACAAACAACATTAGTTAAGCTAATTACTGAAATAAAAACAGAAAATAAAGAACAAAATCAACGAATAAAAAATATCGAAGAAAGACTCCAAGTGGTATTAGAGCTATCACCCAAACAACCCACTGTAATTATTAGACCATGGAAGACAATAATTTGGATGAATCTTCAACCATTAATATAGAATCTTTAGAAACTGGTGATCGAAATATACAACATCAACTAGATGATATTACCCAATTAATGCAAAAATTAACTTTTCATCAAATAAATCAAATAACAGATAAAGATGAAATAATACATGCATATGAATTTGATGAAGAAATTTTTGTCGAAGAAGAACCCAAAACTAGTAAAAATAGAGAAAATATCAGAAGAGAACATGCAAGTGGAGATAAAAGAAAAAAGGATAAACAAGATCAAGACTCTTACACTTGGCAGTGGACATCAGATGATTTTCTAAACAGACAAGGTTATTATAGAAAAGGACCAAAACTTAAAAAATATCATATGGAATATACTCCAAAACCTATATCAACAGGATCAGACACAACACTTAATATTGATTGTGTAACAAATCCAGAAGAATTAATTTTGGATTGAGTAAATAAAATGAAACTATTATTACAAATTGAAAAACCTCTTGGTGATGTTATAAATAAAAATTCACTTTGGAATTTTATTACTTATAAAACTACAGGTGTAGTGCAACGATTTTTATTAGATAATGAAGAAAATTTAAAAACTACCCCTCACTATAAAGATGCCATGAATGATAGTTCAGCCTTTCATGCAATAGCTATTGAAATCTTTAAATAATTTATAGGGAAAGATTTAATAGACCATAGGCAAACAGTAGCCAATGCCGAAAGAATAACAGCCCTTAAACACCTTAATAATATGCGAATATATGATCTCTATTATTTAGGACATTATATTTGTGAATTTAAAAAATATTATTATAATCTAGCAAGATCTAAACAAGCAATTTTTACATATATTTTTATTCAAAAATTACCTTATCCTTTTAGTCAAAAGGTAGAAGAAAAATTTCAATTATTAATTAGTGAAAATAAAATCGCTAACAATTTAGGAGGAGTTATTTATACAGCACAATAGTACTTAGCTGACCAATGTTTGGAAAGTCAATTACGAAAAATGTTAAAACATAATAAACTTCAACTTTGTTGTTTTAAAAATGCAGATGTTCCACAACAATATGAATATCCAAATTGTATAAAAAGACCAAGAAGATATAAAACTTTTTGAAAATATAATAGGAAAAAGTATCCTAAACAATATTATAAACAAAGACCTTTTAAACCCTATAAGAGACATTTTGGAAAAAGAAAATATAGACAATTTAAACCTAAAACAATAGAATGTCCACAAAGAAAAAAGAATTGTAAATGTTGGATATGTAAAGAGGAAGGACATTATGCTAATGAATGCCCAAACAAGAAACATAGCAAATTTAAGGAAAAAGTCAATATTCTTAATTCTGCTTTAGAAAATGAACTAGAACCTATAGAATCCGAATATAGTACATATTCAATTTCTTCAATTTATCAGTATGAATCATATACAGAAAGTTCAGAATCCTTAAGCAAATCTCAACACCACTTTTATTCAAGTAACAATTCAGAATAAAATAATAAATGCTTATATTGATACAGGAGCTATAATTTGTATAGCTTCTAAAAAATTATTAAACAACTGGAAAAAATTAGATAAACCTTTACAAATAAGAATAGCAGATGGTAGCTTTAAAAACATTTGGTATGTAAATTATTATAATAATATCCTTATAGAAAAATATACTTTTCTAATACCTACCATTTATCAACAAGAATCTGGCTTATCTTTAATTTTAGGAAATAATTTCCTTAAGCTTTATAATCCATTCGGTCAATATTTACATTTTATTACATTAAGAACTCCTTTAATTAAATCCATAAATAAAAAATCAATAATTTTGAAAAATCCTATTTATCGTACAAGTTATTATCAGCAATTACAAATTCTCATTTCTCAGTTAGATTCTCTTCAATTTTATATGCTAAATAACATGACCATTCAAACTGAAATAGATACCCTTTTAGATCAGGTTTGTAGTGAAAATCCTTTAGATAAAAAAAAAACCATAATAATCAGCTTATTGAAACAAAACTCAAAGATCCAACTCAAGAAATTAATGTACATAATAATATTCCTTATTCACAAATTGATGTACAAGAATTTCTCACTGAATGTAATGATCTACTTACAAAGGTTTAATTACTCCTAGCACTAGTAAGCATTCAACCCCTGCTTTTTATGTAAATAATGCAGCAGAACAAAAAAGAGGTAAAAGAAGAATGGTAACTAATTATAAAAAAAATGAATAAAGCCACAATAGGAGATGCATACAAATTACCTAGAAAAAATTATATTATTAATAAATTTAAAGGACATACATGGTTTTCTACTCTAGATGAAAAATCTGGCTATTGGTAGTTAAGATTACATGATAATACAAAATCTTTAACAACATTTACTTGTCCTCCACAGAAACATTATCAATGGAATGTATTACCTTTTGGATTAAAGCAAGCACCTAGTATTTATCAACGATTTATGGATAATAATCTAGCTGGACTAGAAGAATTTACTTTTGTTTATATTGATGATATTATTATATATTCAAATCAAGATAAAATCGATCATTTAAAAAAGGTTAAGATAGTCCTTCAGAGATGTAGTGAAAAAGGTTTAATTCTCAGCAAAAAAAGGCAAAAATAGCACAACAAAATATTGAATATTTGGGCATAGCATTTCACAATGGTTATTTAAAATTACAACCAAATATTCTAAAAAAAATAAAGAATTTTCCAGATCAATTAACAAATAGGAATCAAGTACAACAATTTTTAGGAATTGTAAGTTATATATTTGATCAAGGATTTTTACACAATTTACCAAAAGAAAGAAAAAGTTTACAGCTTAAATGTAGTATAAAAAAGCAATGGAATTGGACTGATGCAGATACCAAAGCGATGAGGAAACTCAAAGCTTTATGTACACAATTACGGTCTTTATATAATTATCTTCCTCAAGATGCACTCATTGTACAAATTGATGCAAGCAATGATACGTGGGCTGGCTGCCTTCTGGCAAAACCTCCACATCAGAAGCAACTATATTTATGCAAGTATATCAATGGGACTTTCACTCCTACCGAATACAGATATCCTATTCATAAAAAAGAGACACTTTCTTGTCTCAAAAATTTACGCAAATGGAAAATTGATTTATTACCTGTTACTTTTACAGTTCAAACAGATTCAAAATATTTAGTCAGATTTTTAAAATATAATATCCAAGCAAATCTTAATCAAGGAAGATTAATTTGATGGTAACTTGAATTAAACCAATATGAATTTTCTATACATTATAACAAATCCACTGACAATTTTCTTGCAGATATATTAACCCGAGAATGGAAGCAGTTTTAAACAGTCTAGAAGATGCATTAGCTCAGAAGGAGATTGAGTTAATTAACCAACAACAACTTATTGGCACCATCACAAAAGACATCAACCAATTAAAAACCACCATACAAGTTCTCAAACAAAATGTCAAAACCGAAACCACTCCTTCAAGCCATACCATACCTTCAGCTACCAACATAGAATCTATTCCTACTCCACCTACCCTTATCACCCTACAATAATTTACCTAACAAGCAGTTAAATCTCAGAAACAAAAAGATGCCAATGAAGGGAGGGTATATGTTATTTATAATGGACCTATGGCTGGCATTTTTGATGCCTGGCATAAAATAGCTGTGCATATAGTTGGACATTCTGGAATCATTCATAAAAGTTTTACATCAAGATCTGAAGCAGAAAAATCATTAGCCGAATACAAACAACATAATCCAACACTAAGACCTCAGTATAGCCAAGTACTTCAATCACCACCTCCTACACCATCCAATGCAAAAAAGCAGGTTCTTCGCAAACCAGTGAATATTGATCGTATCAACTCCATTCCATCCAAAAATGTACAAATTGAAGCAAAAAGATTAACCTCAGAGATGTTTCTTAACTATTTCCAAACTATCAACACTTAGACTGAAGAGCACAAGATTTTTCACTACTATCCACAAAATATAGGACGTTACGGTCCCAAGGCTATTGTCCTACCAGAAGCAGAACCATTGACCACCTATCTACTTTTTCAAAGTGGATTAATTGACACTCTTTATATAATCAATACTCAAATACTTTTTGAGTTTCCACCAGGGTTTATCTAAGCATTCAAAAATTACAAGGATCGATTTACAAAGGATAGAGAAATGTATCTCAAGTTTGGAGCAGCAATCCTATTTTTAAAGCACAAGACACCATAAAAGATGCAGACATCATTGTACCCAGAATTGCATTCATTACAATTGGAATTAGTCATGGAACTTATCCTCTTATTGATGCACCACCACATCATCCAGTAGATTGGGATATAATCAATCAATTTAATCTCAATTGCTTGGAGGGAGTATACATGCAAGCATCCAGAATTGATGAACAATCAATGCTTCGAATCAACTATAAAGGCCACCAACTATTGATGACCTCGGTTTACAGACAACCACTTCAACAAGATTCTATACAAATCATTCAACAATTTATCCATCCATTTCATCACTTAGACAGAAGTTTCTTTGCATTAAATACCAGCTGGAAAGAAGCGCTCTGTAAACAGATGCAAGGACATAAACAACATCAGTGTAATTATTTTCCGTCTACCTCACAGAGGAAAAGTCCAGAGACCGAGTCAATTGAAGCCATAATTAAAGAATAATGACAAAGTAAAAAAATCTCTTTTAAAAAGATGTAGGTCCCAGGGGCCAAAAGTAGTGGCAGATGATTTTGCTTTTCCTGTACATTATGCTTTCACTGTACATTACTTTTTCTTTTTACTGTTTACTTTGTAAAAGTTGTTAGTCACCTGTCTGGCCAGCTATCCTTTACTGTGTTTGTTTTTTCCTGAGTCTGTAAGTCTATATAAGGAGGCTTTTAGGCCTTTAGAATTCACGGTTAAATAAACTTTCTTTCTCTTACGACTCTTTCTAGCCTAGTCAAGCGAAGAAGACGTAAGGTGTTCGAGGTATGATTAAGTTTGTTTGTTTTAATCGTCACTTTTAATTTAAATTTATTCTTTACTTTTTTTTCTATTCAGCTATGTCTTTCAGTTATTTTAAATACAAACAACTCCTAAAAACTGCAAGTAATGATACTTATACAAGAGAAGATGAATTAGAGGACCTACTTCGAGTATATCATGCACAAAACAAAAGAGCAAAAAAAAGTAGAGATGCCAGAAGATATAGAGAGGTGTATGAATCAGCAACTCGGATCAGTCAAACAAATCATCTACTAAAAGCAACCAAAAAAGCTAGATTCTGTTATTGTAAAATGATACAAAACTTATCGATTAACTAGTTTTGTTTATTTTAACTCTATTTTCGTTAATAAATAATTATGTTTTTCTAATGCATTATTTTGGTCTAAAATAACATTTAAAAACCCAGATTACAATAGACAGACAAGAAGCAGAAAATCATAAAAAATGGAGTAATAAAATCAAAATGAAATTATATAAAGCCATAGCAATTAAGGATTCAGAAAAAATAATTCAGTATCAACATAATTTGTAGATAATCAATCATGTGCAAAAGAATAATAAACAAAATCTAAAACGTAATCTCAATGATATTTCTAGATTAATTTGTTACAATGGAAGATCATTTTATTGAACAAATCGGTGAAGGTATTTACATGACAGAATTTGAAGGACCAAGAAATAAACTATTAGCACTCAAAAGATATCTAGACAACTATATAGAACATCTAAATATTGATCTTTTAGCACCCTATAATAGAGCTCATATAATAGAGTGTGAAAGAAAAATTGAACTCTTTCACATCATTGAAAAATTAAATGAATTCATAAGTAGAGATAAAAATGCTTAATTTAATTTTCTTTCTTCATATCTGTTTCTATATTCTGTTACCATTTATTTCAATTTTCAATATCATATTAATTTAATAACATTTTATCTGTTAAGTTGTTTTCATTGTTTATCTTCTGTTCAATTAATTGATTATTTTTATACTTGTTCTACTTATGGTTTTCGTTTTATCATGTTTCAATATATTATAGATAAATTCTTTAAGTCTAATCTAGACTATTAATATATCTATAGACTCTTATCATCTTTATTATTGCTCTATCTATCAAACCATTATATATAACATATACCCTCCCTTCATCGGCATCTTCTTATTTCTGAGATTTAATTGCTTGTTGGCAAAATTGTTGTGGGGTGATAAGGGTAGGTGGAGTAGGAATAGATTCTGTGTTGGTAGCTGAAGGTATGGTGTGGCTTGAAGGTGTGGTTTCAGTTTTGACATTTTATTTGAGAACTTGTATGGTGGTTTTTAATTGGTTCATGTCTTTTGTGATGGTGCCAATAAGTTGTTGGTTAATTAACTCAATCTCCTTTTGAGCTTATGCATCTTCTAGACTGTTTAAAACTACTTCTATTCTCAGGTTAATATATCTGCAAGAAAATTGTCAGTGGATTTGATATAATGTATAAAAAATTGATGTTGGTTTAATTCGAGTTGCCATCGAATTAATCTTCCTTGATTAAGATTTGCTCTGATATTATATTTTAAAAATTTGACTAAATATTTTGAATCTGTTTGAACTATAAAAGTAACAGGTAATAAATCAATTTTCCATTTGGGTAAAGTGTTGAGACAAGCAAGTGTCTCTTTTTCATGAATAGGATATCTGTATTCAGTGGGAGTGAAAGTCCCATTGATATACTTGCATAAATATAGTTGCTTCTGATGTGGAGGTTTTGCTAGAAGACAGCCAACCCACGTATCGTTGCTTGCATAAATTTGTACAATGAGTGCATCTTGAGGAAGATAATTATATAAAGACGGTAATTGTGTACATAAAGCTTTGAGTTTCCTCATCGCTTTAGTATCTGCATCAGTCCAATTCCATTGCTTTTTTGTACTGCATTTAAGCTGTAAACTTTTTCTTTCTTTTGGTAAATTATGTAAAAATCCTTGATCAGATATATAATTTAGAATTCCTAAAAATTGTAGTACTTAAGTCCTATTTGTTAATTGATCTGGAAAATTCTTTATTTTTTTAGAATATTTGGTTGTAATTTTAAATAACCATTGGGAAATGCTATGCCTAAATATTCAATATTTTATTGTGCTATTTTTGCCTTTTTTCTGCTGAGAATTAAACCTTTTTCACTACATCTCTGAAGGACTATCTTAACCTTTTTTAAATGATCGATTTTATCTGGATTTGAATGTATAATAATATCATCAATATAAACAAAAGTAAATTCTTCTAGTCCAGCTAGATTATTATCCATAAATTGTTGATAAATACTAGGTGCTTGCTTTAATCCAAAAGGTTTTTCAATTTGTAATGATAGTTGCATTTTATTTACCCAATCCAAAATTAATTCTTCTGGATTTGTTACACAATCAATATTAAGTGTTGTGTCTGATCCTGTTGATATATGTTTTGGAGTATATTCCATAGGATATTTTTTAAGTTTTGGTCCTTTTCTATAATAACTTTGTCTGTTTAGAAAATCATCTGATGTCCACTGCCAAGTATAAGAGTCTTGATCTTGTTTATCCTTTTTTCTTTTATCTCCACTTGCATGTTCTCTTTTGATATTTTCTCTATTTTTACTAGTTTCGGGTTCTTCTTCGACAAAAATTTCTTCATCAGGTTCATATGCATGTATTATTTCATCTTTATCTGTTATTTGATTTATTTGATGAAAAGTTAATTTTTGCATTAATTGGGTAATATCATCTAATTGATGTTGTATATTTCGTTCAATAGTTTCTAAAGATTCTATATTAATGGCTGAAGATTCGTCTAAATTATTGTCTTCCATGGTATAATAATTACAGTGGGTTGTTTGGGTGATAGCTCTGATACCACTTGGAGTCTTTCTTTGATAGTTTTTATTCGTTGATTTTGTTCTTCATTTTCTGTTTTTATTTCAGTAATTAGTTTAACTAATGTTGTTTGTTTTTGAATTACTTCATAAAGCTGATGTTCTATTTGCTTATAATGTTCTTTTATTTCATGTAATTCTTGACTAATACTCATAATGTCTGTTTTAAATAGGTACTTAATTCAGTGAGTTGAGATTGTAAAGCATCTATCTTTTTTGAGGTGTCTAAAGAAGAGTGAAAAATTATTGGATTTGTAATAGGTAGATTAGAATCTTTATCTCTATTATTCTAAGGGGTCTTTCTATTCTAGAAGACTGAGTTCTTTTTAATATTGGTGTAAGATTTGATGTAGGAAGAATTTTGGAAAAAGAATGTCTGGAAGTAATAGGATATTGAATAGGAGGTAAAGTTCTAATTTTTATTCGAAAATTAGTTCCTACTTTTGCTACATCATTAAAAAGTTGATCTATATAGATTTTATCTGTATTTTTAAATTCTATACTATGATGTGAATTTGTAAGAGCATAACTGATTTGATAAGTAATAGAAAAAGGGTATTGTCCTGGTGTAATTAAATTTTGGTTATAAAATTTATAAGCAATGGTTAAAGTTTCTTCTAAATCTTTTGATTTTAAAGGTAATCCTGATTTTAACCGAGTATTAAATTTTATTTTCCCATAAGCTAAATTACCATTCGTTATTCCAATAATTTGATTATTTACTTTTGTCATTCGTTCATCTAAAATGGCCATTCGTATTGGTGAATCAATTCCTTCTTGGAAAGTAGCTTTTAAAAGTATTTGAATCGTAGAAAGATGAATATAACCAATTTTAGTTCTTTTTTCTGGAGAAATTTTTTGTAAATGTTTAAAAATCTGTTCTTGATTAATTAAATTAATACGAATATGACCGTCACATTGTTCTATGTTGATAGGAGTTTCATAAACAATTTTCCCAAAATAAATAATATTGTTTCGATTGATTATTCGATTAAAAATAGTCGTTTTATGAATATCTTGTCCTTCTTTTAAATTTAGTTGAGTTTTTACTATTTGTTTAATTTTTTCATTAGATAATAATGAATCTACATGAAATATTCCATCTGCTTCATGTAACTCTAAATTATCTACATCAAGAATATTTGAATTCGTAGTAGTCATTTATGCCAGGGGTTTTGTTGATGATCAAAAAATATTTTTTCAAAAATAGCTAAATCTCTTGAATAAAGTTGATGAAATTGTTTTTCTAATGTTAACTCTTCGACTATAGGTTGTAAGGTTTCAATAGCAATAATCATTGTTCGAAGATAATTATATTGTCTTTCTAATTCATATATTTTTCTAAAATGTAAGTTTTTCATATAAATAAGGTCTTCTATCTCTTCTATTTAAAATTTGGAGGTTTAAGTTAGCTAGCTGCCAATGCATTATCTACGAGAAGTGTGGAAAGCCTTCCAAGAAATATCGAAGCAAATCCAAGAGAGTAATTTAAGACAATCACCCTTAAGTGTGGGACAACAGAACTAGCAGAAAAATAATCTAAACCCTACGTTGTAGAAGACAATGAGAAGAAGAAAAAGGATAATGTTAAGAATGAGGATCCTCCATATCCACGAAAAATATCATTCCTGCAAAGACTTCAAAAGAACATATTGGATACACAATTTGCAATATTTGTGGAAAAGCTGAAGAACTCACAAATTATCTTGCCCTTTGTGGAAGCTTTGAAGAACATACTCACGTACGTAAAGTTTTTCAAATACATATTATCATGCAAGTGGAATTGGGATGATAATCAAATTGTTGCTATGACTAAAAGTTGTAGCTCTTTAATTACCAACAATATACACTCACAGTTGAAAGATCTAGGAAGTTTTACTATACCCTATCTAGTTGGTAATTTAGGATGTTCTAAATGCTTGTGACTTAGGTATAGGTATTAATCTTATGTCTTTGTCAATCTTCAAGAAATTGGGGCTAGGAGATGTGAAGTCAACTTCTATACCTATTTAGTTAGTGGATTAATCGATAAAGAAACTATTTGGCTAGGTGGAAGATGTGTCTATAAAAGTGGACAAGTTTATAATTCCTATGGATTTCATTATGTTAGACTTTGAAAAGGATCGAAACTATCCACTAATTCTTATTATACCATTTTTTTAATAGTGGATGGGCTTTAGTAGTTATCAATGAAGGCAACCTTATCCTTCAGATTTGTGATGAACAAGTGAAATTCAATATGAATATGATATTAAAGAATTTGAAGGAGGGCAACTCGTTAATAAGTAATGATGTAGTTGAACCTTTAAAGAAAGAAGAAGAGAATGAAGAACAGATAAAAAAAGACATAGAGGTAGAAGAATATAAGAAAGTCCCTATTCAAGAATTGGATGAAGAAGAGAAGATGAGGGTGGTCATAGTAGAAGAAGAGTAGTTCACCTTTTTATAGGAAAAACTGCTAGATTTGGTAAGCAATTCAGGGAATTTCATTATTCCCTATTTTATTGGCAGTTTGTTACTAAAGAGGATAATAATGAACTTAATTGGTTTTCTTAATTTTATCAATTTTTTGCTTCTTCTTATATTGCAACATGTAGTTTCTTTACAAGCTAGAAAATTGACAGTGGGCAACATAGGTGGACACAAGCCACTCATCATAGACCCAGTTGAGCATAAACGTGAAGAGCATGTCAAGCTAATGACATTAATTAAACGCTAAGAAGGCAACCTATGACTTATATTTTATTTTATTGGTATTTTGTTATTTTATTATTTTTTATGTTCATTTTGTAAAGAGTGAATTGCTAGAATTTTATGGCATTAAGTGTCTCCAAATTTCATCACCACACCATCATTGCCAAAACACCATACTTATTCTTGCTCTATCTTTTTCTTTGTTGTTATTTATCTTTATATGTATGGTTTTGATTTCAACATTGAGGATAATGTGTTATTCAAGTGTGAGGATGGATATGCAATTGCATATCAATAATGTGTGAAATTTGCACTTATATATATCATGTGTGTATGAATTTTATAATTGTATGGTTTTTATGAGGTTGGTATTATAATGTGTGCAATGTGAGAATGTGTCAATGGCAAGAATTGAATGAAATTAGTTTAGCTTTAAACATAATCATTTATATTGTAAAGGCATAGTAAATTGTGAATTTTGTGTTTTAAGTGTCATTGGGATGAATATGTATGTTAACTAAGATATGACACGTATTCTTTCACTTTAGGAATTTTTTGTATACATATATAATATAGTCAATTGAATTGGTTAGCATTATTAGTAACCTTTCATGAGAGTGATTGAATAAAAATAATGACGTAGGCTAAGAAAATGACAAAAGAAAAACAAAAACAAAAAAGTGTGTTAAATAAATTACTGTTCCATTGGCCCTTTTTAAGAAAATTAGTTTAGAAATAATGTTGGTAGCCAATTGGGAGCTGTGATATACCTGATTAACCGAGGGCATTCATGATAAAATGTTTGTCTTCGTGTCAAAAGACTAGAATGACACTCTAACCAAGCTAAATAAAACATCTGACGTAGTTGAGTAACCAGGGGACATTTATGACAAAGTGTTTACCTTCACATGAAAAGACTAGGTTATCATTAAAGAAAATTAAAAAAGGCATTACAATAAACAAACCTATCGATATTTTAAAAACAACAAGAATTCTCATAAAAGGTTACTTAGTGATAGTTTGCCTTTTTAATTGATCAATAATAATAAATGCATGCTTACAAATGTCATAGGTATATGAATAGGGTGTTAATATTTAGATTGATATGTATATTCAAATCAAAGTACTTAAATATGGAAGAAATAAGTTAGTATGTTAGAAAAATTTAAATGATTGATGTTTGAGATTAAATTGATTCCATAAGATTTAATGCCATTGTACCATTATTGTATTGTTGCATGATTGTGTGTTTATGTATTTACATATTTTGTCTGATTGTGCCTTTTTAGTTTTGCTTAAGGTCAAGCCAAGGTTCAATTGTTGGTATGGATGTCAATGGGCCGGGCCGAGGCTAAAAAATGGCGGGTCGCCGGCTGACCCATGGCCCGCGTGCACCGGGATAGCCTGGCCAGAGGCTCAGCTCCCCGATGGGCCGACCCACCCGTGATCGGCTGGTGGCCCAGTGGGCCAGCCAAATCCGGCCAGTTTATAATTTTTAATATAAAAAATTACAAAACGGCGTCGTTTTGGACAAAACGACACCATTTTGTCAGGCAACGAGCTGGGCCGAGCTGGCCCGTGGCTCGCACGGGTGGACCATGGTCCGCCAGAGGCCCAGCCCAGGCGAACCATGGTTGGCCTATGGCCCGACAAACCCGGGCCAAAAACGGGCCGGAGTTGATATCCCTAATTGTGGGGATTTTGATAGGTATAAATTATACTATGTTTCTATATGTGTTTAAGTGTATTTTCAATTGTTTTTTAGATGATTATCATGTGTATAGGATTAGCATTGTGTTATTATTAGTATTTATATGTATTCTAAGTGTTTGTGTGGTTTAGAGCAAGAATTTGATCTTAATTTTATGTTTCAAAAGGTGTTTGATGTGTTTGTAAGTGTATGGAAATACGAAATTGAAGAAAAGAGGAAAATTGGAAGTATGGAAGTAGATCATGATTGTGACAGAAAGCGTAAACAACAGTTCCAAAGAATTTTAACTTTTCCAACATGCGAGTTTTTTTGGTATTTTGACTTTTTAAGGCTATTTTTTGAACCACATTAAGTGGAGAATAAAAGCCTCAAGAACTATTTAAGAACAATAAAACACAAAAAATGTTGCAGCCATTCATGCAAAGGGGATCAAATGTGGGAGATCAAGAAGAACATCCAGGAATTCCAACTTTTCATATCAAGTCTTTAGTAAAGTTTTTCTTCTGTTCCTCTTGTTATTTCATTAATGTAGATGTGTAAAATGAATTTGAAGGTGTCAAACATGTTTGTGTAGCACTAAATTTCTTATTAGGATTTACTCTGGATTTATTTTATAACTATGATTATTGTTGATTTTAATACATATTATGGTGTTTGTGATACTTGAAAATAAATCGAGAGAGTGAGTCAGAGGTAATCATATTAGATTATGTAATAAGAGTTAGTAGTTTAATAGACTCATAATTATCTAATTATCAATCATTCAAAGAGAGATCTTGTTTGAAAAATTAATTATCTATTAGATAACTTCAAATCTAATTGAAAACATTAGGGAAAGTTTTGTGGATCGAGAGGTTACAAAGATAGAATTTTCGAATTCAATTAGGTTTAGTTTATTAGGTCTTGAAAAGAGAGTAATCAATACCTTAGGATATCTAGGATCAATTACATAATTTAATCAATAATAGTTAAGGAAACAAAATAAGAAAAAAATAAGTCGTAAGTATTCAATCTTGATCAAAACCTTAATTTAATTTGACAACTCATTTATTATTTAAATTATTTGCTTTTTTACTATTTTGTTTTAATTTTTGTTATCTAATTTTATTAAAATAAATTTATTGTTACCTTCGACAAAGTTAGGCTCAAATTCTTAGCTATTGCATAATCCTCATAGGAATGGTAACCTCTTATACTACAAGATAAGATCAGTATACTCGTGGGTATTAAGATTTTTATTATTAGATATGAAACTTGCTCAACAATAGGTGAAGAGGAACCTTTATATTCCTTTAACTTTATCACATATAAAGAGGAATCCTTTACAACGCTTATCTAAGGTTAATAGAAACCATCATAATGTGCATCCTAAAATTTATTATTAGATATGAAACTTATTCCGAAGTCGTGCCTACTCCTTTGCAAGATAATCTCACTTAGGTTAGCTTAAGCAAGACTCTATTTACCTACGTGATTTTCCACGAACTAACTTATTCTCAGATGCCTCATGACCTTTGTAGTATGTACTCGGACACTTTTGGAAGAATACTAAGAGAACAATGGATAATCAAAGGCAACAATGAACACACAAGAGCTATGGTAAAAACCAACTTTTATTACTTTCCCAAAGGTATATAAATGAATGCTCTCTCTCAACGTTTTCCCCTCCCCTCTATCTTTATTTTGAGGTGCAAAAGAAGTGAGCTATTTATTGTCATCTCTAACTTTAAAATTCAGAATCCAATTAAAATAAACTACCTAGATCGTATATATCCTTATTAAATTACATCACACTAACTAATTAGATGACACCCCCATCCAAATAGGATTCTATCTGATAGCATCTAGCAACATCATGACTAACAAGATAAGAGATTACATTTAATTAGGAAAACTACATTTAATAAGAGATTACATTTTCAAACCTACAAGTTCTTTCAAATATTGAAAATATTTTCTTTTAAAAAAGTTATTCAAAATCATTTTAAAGATTCTTCAAAATTTGTTTAAAGATCAAAAGTTTTTATTTAAATTTAATAAATAAATTTCATCATTATTATGAAAAGAATGAAGCATTATGCTTTACATGTAAATGATCGTGCAATGATAGGCCCGTAATTTATTGAATGGTTTTTACATATAGAATAATTGTATTCTTTCTTGTTCTTTGTTTATTTAAATTGAATTTCTTTGAAATTCTCTTGAATTATTTTATTCTCTACTTTGAAATTTTCTTGAATTATTTTTGTTCTCTACTTTGCTTATATTGATCCTTTGATCACTTTGCCGTTCCATTGAACTTGAACTTTGATCAATTATCTAAACCTTTAATAAATTAACTTACTTATTACTCAAGATAAAAATAATAATAGTAAGATTTCTTACCATCAAGATCATTATTTAGATCCTCTTTTGGTCCAATAATTATCCCTTTCAATGATAAAAAATATTGGTGATGTTGAAGAAAATAAATAACATTGAATAGACTCCCTTTTGTTAAAGTAACATGTAATGCATTAATATAGCCCTCATCAACAAAATTGATGAGATTCGATATCAATACAATAGGAACTAAAATCATTATATTGAAAATAGGTTGATTGAACACCACGATCATGAAGCATAACAAGAAAGAAATTAATTTTCACACTATAAAAGAAGAAAGATCGAGCGTCATAAGAACGTAGGATTTTGATCACGACTTTGTGGGCCAGATAAGATTGAAGTTTTTAGAAAATCGTTAACAAGAGAACTTTAAAAGATAGAAAAATATCTTTGATAGTTTTGATTAATCAATAATAATGTAATATATCAATTACAAGCATCAATAAACCTTTTATAGGCATAAACTTAAAACTATAGTTAAAAGAGGAATAAATACTAAAAATAAGAAAACCCTAACTAATTTTAACATGGTTATAGTGATTATCATAGATAACAACCAATGCCTATTTTGTTATGGATAATTAGTACATAAACTAAATATGAGTCTAGAATTAGTTATAAATTGAACTTCAATGGAAATTACAAATATGACTAACAATGGTTACATTCTATTTCTTATCACTCTAACATTTAGTGTAAGACCAATATTGTTAGTCATTTGAGTCCAATAATGGTTACATTTTGTAACCACAATTTTCTAGTTTTTTCCTTCACTTGTGTCATCATTATTGGTCTATCTCCATCCTTTTGAAGTAGCAAAGCCTCACTCCTTGCATAAAGACTGACGATTAAGTTGTCGATAGATTATTTGGCCTTACTTTATTTTATGCCAATAGTCCCCTAATATCCTTTAAAATATCTCTAATAGCCTTTGGAGCTTAAGTAGCAGATGCTTAATTCTTATCATTTTTCCTCTCCTAAAAAGGATTTGTCCTCAAATCAACATCTTCCTATACAAAATCAAAAGAAGATAAACTAGCCAAATTGAAATTATTATGAACACCATACTAACCGAGTAAGTCAATCTCGTATGCATTATTGTTTACTCTCTTCACAACTTCAGATAATCCATCTCCTTTTGGATGTAGCTTAGATTTCTATTTGCTTTAAAATCTCTCATTTTTCATGTGTATCAAAATCAAATCTTGAAGTTTGATTATCACTTGCTTCCTCCCCTTATTAATATGCTTAATATATTATTAAGTCCTTTTCTTAATGTTTAACCTTGCCTTCTCACGAAGCTTTTTAACTAGCTTAACTTTCTTTTAAACATTCAAGCTACTCTTTTCACTTAGAAGAATAGGCACAAAATGTAAAGGAGACAATGAGTTAATTATATAAATAATCTTAAATGGCCTAAAACTCATAGTAATACATACAATTTTGTTATAAGAAAATTATATAAAAAGCAATGACTCTTCCCAAATCCTAAGATTTTTACCAATAATGGCATGTAAAAATGCCCTTAGAGTCCTATTAACCACTTATTTTAAACATCAAATAAGTTATAGAAAACAATAATTTGGTTCTCGATTTTCCCATAAACTCTTATATAGTAGCTTAAAAACTTAATTATCTATTTGATACTATGGTACTCTATATAATATAACAATCTTTTAAAAAATAATTTAGTAATGCAGGATAAAAAAGAATCATTAGTTTTATGATATGAAATAAAATGCAACATCCTAAAAAATCTATCCACCATTACAAAAATAAAATCCTTACCATTCTTATACCTAGGTAACCCTAAAATAAAATTCATCAAAAGATGTACCCATAGTTCAATAGTTATAGGTAAAGGTATATATAAGTTATAAGATTGCATTCTCAATTTGGCTTGTCTATAAGTAACAAACCTCTTACACACTCTCTCTACGTCTTTCCTCCTATGTGTCTAAATGAAATTCTTGCTCAAAATCTCTAGAGTTATCTTAACTTTAAAGTTCCCCATTAAACTCCCCTGTATGACTCCCTCATAAGTAATGATTTTATCTTTTTTGGGCTCTAAGCCTACTATTTCCCTAAATTGAACTTAAACAATAATTCTTTGAGGACATCATCTCTTTCCTTAATCCCTAATTCTTGTGTTATAAATCATCCTTTTTTAACAATAACCAAACTCTTAGATTATATTATTTCATTGATCTTATATTTCAAATTTTCATTCTTAATTATGCATAAACCTAAAAGTTTTTAAGACATTTTATAATTGGAAAAGATTTTCCTCATTTACAAGCTTATAACCTTTAATAATTTAACAAAGACATGTTATGAAGTTTAATATCATCATTATAGATCACAAGAATTTGAGCAAGAGGGTATCTCATCTTTATTATCCATAAAGCATGTACTTGCCACCATATCTTTGGATTCTTCACTCTCTAAACTAGTAATTTCATCTCAAGTAGGATTAAGTGCTTTCCCCTTCTTCTTCAATTTCTTATTTGTCTGCTTGTTTAGTAACGTCTTGAGTTTCTTTGTGAAAAGTTTTATAACGTCACTCTCATTTGTGTGTGTCTTTTGATCATTGACGTGCTTGAAATGTGGACATTTGTTTCAAAGTATTTTGTTTGACTTTAATGATAAATTAGACTAAATTACTAAATTTTATTATCTTTTTAGGTAATTATAAAAATTGGACAATTAAATAATATAATTCAAGAATTGAAGGCAATTACGAGTAAAATAAATAGAAATTCATATTAAGTGATATATTTTAGATAAAATTAACTTTCAGTAATAATTTTGGTAACATCGTGGTGTTTTGGATATTATTATAGGATTTGACACTTAAAATGAGTTGTAACTTGTATCATATATATTATATTGGCCTCTATAAAGAAAAGGAGTAAATTTAGAGAATAATTAAGTTGTTTTAGAGCAAATTTAAAAGATGTGAGGAAAGGTTCTAAAACATAGTAGGGACTTTTTACCATATTATTATCTATACTCTATTATATCTCATTCTGTTTCTCTAGGAAATCTTTCATTAAATGTTATGATATTACGACCATGTTCCAAGAAGAGACATTATATTTCTCTTTGCATAACCAACATACCTTTATGTTTGACTTATGTTCACTATCATTTGTTTAGACCCGTATTGGTGGTGATGATTGATGTAAAAATTTTAAAATTTAAGACAAAGCATCATAGTGTTGATATAGTATTATGTTATAACCTTTTTATCATAAAAATTATGGCTCAATTTGTTAAAAGAAGAAGCAGTTGGAAAAATAAGGAGCTTTTGGAATATATGATTTTGGAGTGAAAATTGTCAATTAAAAGCCAATCAAAATAACTAGAGATCAAGTGGAAAGACAATCTTGAAAGAGGAACAAGGATTTCAATTAGATTCATCAACAATTCAATTATTCAATATTAATGAAGTTGTTTTATTTATCTTTTGTTTTCTCTTGTTTTTGTGTTGTTCTTTCTTATTTATTCATGAACTAATTGGGATATAGATCTAGGTTGGATGGACCTTAGGATATAATGTTTTTAATTGATATTTTGGTTTAATGAAATCCTAGTTTTTTTAAAAATTTTCATATTTTTATATTGATTAAAATGAAGGAACGAAAGTTGAAGGTTTAATAATTAAATTCATACATTGTGATTGAAATATAATTTGCATGCTTAGATCTCGACATGAAGAATAAAGGTTGAATGGGTTAATAAAAAGAGGATTGCATAATCTTCTTAAGGTAAAACCTATTATGAGAAATCACAAATCAAATTAATATATTCTTAGTTTGTCTTAATTAGAAAGAGATTTTAATTAATTTGACTTAAGGATATGAATTGTACTTTTCGACAGAGAATATAATTATATCTTAAGACGGTCTAAAGAACTATAATTATTCATAAAATCAAAGTAAAATAGTAAAGTCCTATGGAATATTTTTTCCATATCTAGTTTATCTATTAATTGTAATAATCTTAAACACATATTTGATTTGGTGTTCTAGAATTGAATGTTTGTTTGTTTTCATTTATTTAATCATGTTTGACAGTCTAGATAATTGAGTTTATGTGGAATCAGTAGTCAATAACCATTCCTCATAAGATCGATTTGTACTCACTAGTGCTAGCTACAATAACATCATATGCTTGCAGTATAAAACACACGTATTAGAAACTTTATCTCCTAGAAAGGTCAAATGCAGTAAATGATATAGACCAGGCCATGGTCATATAGTAGATCATGAACAAATCAAGAGAAAACATTATAATATATAGTAAAGAGACATGATTATGCTACAAGTTATGTATTCATCTTTAAGGAAACAATGAAGGCCCATGACCATAGGTTAGACCATAACATAAATAGAGTAAAATTTATTTAAGGTATAAACTTTAATTTTTATAAGACTTTTTGTCATCTTTTAGAGAAAACACATTTAATAAACATCATTTTCTCTCTAAAGCTAAATTCATTCATTATAAGGCTTCTTTAACCCATAGGCAATTAATCTTAAGTTATTTTTACTAAAGAATTAAGATCCATATAACATTTCAGCAGAACAAGCTATTAGTAAATTTAGGTTGTTCATTTAGATTTACTTCTACTATGATTTCTCGATCCTTGTCTTTTGATTTTGTTATTTTGAACATGTTTACTGATAAGTGTGAACTAAATCATGTTTGAGGGCTTAGTTTGATATGTATTTAAGTGTTACCTCAATCGTTTAGTATGTGTTTAGGTTAGAATTGTGTTAGTTTGTTAATTAAATGTGTTGTGGGTTAGTCAAGTCTTTGAGCTTCATTATTGTGTCTTTGAGGTACCTTGATGTGTTTGTTAGTGTTTCAGGGTCAACATTAAAGAATGGAGAAGTTTTGGAGACACTCGGGGTGAAACAATAGCCTATGATCGTGGCACAGCAGGTCATGATCATGACAGAAGCACTAGAGTTAGCCAACGATTGTTACCCATATGCCACGATCTTGATAGAAGCCTAATGCATGACCTACGATCATGACCAGCTTGCCACGACCATAACAGAAGGCTCAGATGTGGCTCACAATCATGGATTATAGGGCTACGATCATGGATTGCATCCGACAGACACACAAACACTAAAAAAAGTCAAGTTTCGAGGGAGTTTTTAGACCTTTTAGACCCCAAAAAAATCCTAGGGCTGCCCAGAACACAAAAGGTATATAAAGAATAAGACAAATAATAATAAGAGCTTTTGCATCAGAAACCGTAGAGAGAGTTCATTGAAAGATTGGGAAAGTGTAGCACCCCACTCCCGCAAGACCCGAACCCGACATCTTTGATGATATCCGAGCCCGTGCCCCACGAGGATGGTGTGCTAATGCACTCAATCATTCAAAAGTTGGTATAAATTTAAAAAAAAAAAATAACATGTGGAATACATACTCAAACTTGGCCCCACATTCATTCCTCATCATTTCTAATAGCACAATTTTCAATCAACACAATACAATCGTCAGAAATTTCAATAATCATTTGGGCCCTTTTTTTTTACAAATACAAAGCACTTAAGTCAGCTTGACATTAAAACTAACTTAATCATTTGTACAAAGTTCATAATACAC
>JANZXR010000002.1:21820712-21837530 GCA_027575705.1 Erythroxylum echinodendron | reverse complement strand
ATTTTGGGATGACCTAGATAGTTGATGTATTTCTTCCTCTTTCATAGTATTTGTATTAGGATTTCTGTATGTACAGATTGTACAGTTTGATGTTATATAAACTGTTGATTTCGAGTAATGAAAAGAGGAAGAATTCGGTTTTAAAAATTATTGTGGTTTATGATTACTTCTTTATTATTCAATTGATATGATGCCATGTGGAGTATGGTAGTGATTGCACGTAGTGCTCCCTTATCATAGGATATGTATCGGAATGACCTACGGGCGTTCCGGTGCGTACCCTACGGTAATGGGGTGTTACATTCGCTCTCTCACAATTGCTACAACCTTACTTTCTTGTTTCTTATCCAATTGATTTGAGATGATTATCGGTAATGTTTGACCATACCCTCGAAAGGTGTAACTGAGATATGCAAGTAAAGATTTAAGCTCTAATATAGGTGGTTTTTCTGTAGATGGTGGTATGGGTGCTTCAATTCGGACTAATTTATCTTGATGCGTTCGAATATCCAACTCCTCCTTCTCATCATCACCTTTAGACTCAATTTTCTCGTATCCATTATTTGTCTCTGTTGCCCCTGACTGTACTTCTGCGATGTAGCTCTTAATTTGTTCTTGCAAAATTTAATCCATAATTTCAATCTTCATGAACGCGCTGCTTGCTGCTAGGTTCTTTAAAGCCTTATTCATATTAAATTTGATCTGATCTTTAAAGCCTTATTCATATTGAATTCGATCTGATCTTTGCCTATTTGAAGTGTTAATTTCCCTTCGTGAACGTCAATTATGACTTTCCCTATATTCATAAACGGTTGATCAAGGATTAGTGGATAGTTCTTATCTTCTTCAAAATCGAGAACCTCAAAATCTACAGGAATAATGAACTTGTCCACTTACATCAAAACATCATTCACTATTCCCAACGGTCTTTTAATAGATTGATCAGCCCATTAAATCAAAATCGATGTTGGACCTCACCCAGCCCCAACTTCTTGAATATTGATAAAGGCATAAGATTAACACTTACTCCCAATTAGTACAAGCACTTTATGAATTCAAATTCACCAACTACACAGGGTATTATGAAACTCCTTGAATCCTTCAATTTAGATGGCATCTGGTTAGTGACTATGGAGCTGCGAGTGCCAATTAAAGCTACCATCTTATTATCTTCCCAAGCACGTTTCTTTGATAATATGTACTTCAAAAAATTTTCGTATTTAGGCATATGTTCCAAAGCCTCTACAAATGAGAGATTTATCTGTAACGTCTTTAATTTCTTAACAAATTTTGCAAATTGTACATCCAGCTTCTTCTTTTGTAATCATTGAGAGAAAGGAATCTTGGGTAGATATGGTGGAGTGACATAAGGAGGGTATTCACTCATATTCACTTCTTTATCCTTTTCTTGATCTTTCTCAATAGGAGGAATGAGCTCTTTTATTGTCTTTGTGGATGGTTCAAGTTCCTTCTCACTTCGAAGTGTAATAGCCTTTAATTGCTACATCGATTTTCTTCCTAAAGTGCTAGGAAGAATTCCCATATTTTGCTTAGAGAAAATGTTTGACAATTGGCTTACTTGGACCTCTAGATTATGGATTGATGAGGCATGGTTCTTTGTTACTTGTTTGAATATGCCTTCCAAACTCTTTTGTTCATCGTCTAGGGTTCCAAGTTTGTCTAAAATCTTATCTAGCTTGGATTCCATTGAGCTTAATTAATTTTGTTGAAATCTTATTTGTCCTTGAGGTCTGAACTATCCTCCAGCATTATTCGTCCATAAGAAGTTAGGTGATTCTTCCACCTAGGGTTTTATATGTTAGAGTAGAGATTGTTTCCCCCTCCTCGTCCATATTAATCTCTTATATAATTAACCCGAGTCATTTTCCTTCATCAAGAAGTAGTCCAACGTATCATAGTCCATCTGTCCATAGAGTTCACGATTTAGTTGCACAGCTTTCATCGAAGATGAGGATGAAGCCTTCATATTGTTGAGCTATCGAGTTAAGTTGTCAATTTTAGCTTGCATCTCTGTCATTTAATCAATAACTGCAATTCCTTTTTGTTCTCAGAAAGTAGTGGTTTTTTTGCTCCGCTCATTCGTTCATATACAACTATTACTTGCCATCTCCTCTATCAACTTTTCTGCTTCATCTATCGTCTTTCTCATCAGTGATCCTCCTGAAGCTGCATCAATTGTGCCTCTCTTATGTGGGGTTACTCTATTATAGGATTTTTGCAATAAGAATTTCTTTGGTAAATTATGGTGTGGGCATTTCTGTTGCAAATCCTTGTATCTTTCCCACACTTCATAGATCAGTTACCTATCAGCTTACTAGAAGTTGGTAATCTCCTTGATAATCTTTGTGGTTTTAGTAAGGGGAAAATATTTATCTAGAAAGGCACAAATTAGTTGATCCTAGGTTGTGACATTGGCTAGGTTGAGAGAATGATACCAGGCCTTTGCTCTATCTCTTAAGATAAAAGACAAAAGCCTAATTCTTACCGTCTCCTCTGGCATATGATAGTACTGAAAGGTATTACAGATTTCATTTTATTTGCATTGGGATCTTTGATCGCAAGGTTACACACGCTAAGTTTTAATATTTATAATCTTGGTAAATTCCATAAGCGCACTGGTCGTTCGCATAGTACCTAAGGTATCGATCCCACAAGGAAGCCTAATCTAATCCTAAAATCTAAGGTTGTACTAACTACAATAATTCAAAAGAAATAAAATAGTGCAGAAAATAAATCAATCAAACAAGTAATTTCAAGAATTGAGTAGAAGAAATCTAAATACGATAACAAATCACACAAACCAATCCCAAAACTAACCTAGAAACTATTAAGTGAGAGAAAGGGGGATTTAATCTAAAATTAATGAAAATCTAATCAATTATGCAATTCTCGACTTAATGAGTCTAGATGGTTATAGGGTGAATTACTCTCTCTCGAGCTATAATTCTTAACCTTAATTGATGATCCCTAATTTAAATTATGGAATTGTGATCTCTCGGTTCGCAATTGACCCAAAACCTAAATTAATTCCAAGTTGTCTATTAACCTACCAGGAATCTATGCTTAATCTTTTGTTACATGACTCTACCGGTTTAATCCAATCCTTTACCTATAAATACAATCAACTCTCGCTAGCCCAAATTGATTATATTCACTTGGCTCACCCTCTCAGTTTATTGCCAAATTATTATGAGTAGGAATTGAATCACAATTAAATCAAAAGAAACACAACCAATTAAACTTTATTAATCTCAAGAATTAAAAGCCCAAAAGTGAGTATAGACAATAATCAACACTTAACAACAACAATTACAATAAATATCCCAATTTCATACATTAACAAAATTGAAATAAAAATAGAAACTACTGTCAGAATGGATCATGGAGGCAGTGACAGCGAGAAACTACTTGTTTCGGGAAGTATGTTATGTTAAACTTCTTCTCCTTGTCTCTCCTCCTTCGTCTCCTTCCTTAATGTCTCAAAACTCTCTAGGATTTTTCCGAAATGTGACTGACGTGAAACTCTCTATTCAGACTCTACAAACCGCTCTTTCTTTCTTATAATGTTCCTTTTATATCTTGGAAGCCCTAGGTTTAATCCGAGGTATGAAAAATAAGACAAAACTCGAGTTTCTGTATCAGCCTGACATAGGCCACGATCGTGGCCCTACCTGCCATGATCGTGGCTAGCGCCTAAACCTTTTTGTCATGATGGTGACTTAAAGTGCTCGATCGTGGCCTGGCACATAGCTTTCTATGACGATCATGGCCCAAAGTGTAAGATCGTGACTAGGGTCCTTTTAGTTCACCTCTTTTTGTCACGATTGTGGCATATTTATAGCCTGAAACTCTTCGAAACTTCTCCGTTCTTTGCCGTTTACCCTGAAACACTAACAAACCCATTAAGGTACCAAAAAATATAACAATTAAACTCAAAGACACATACTAACCCATAAAAAACAATTAAACACATAAACTAACACAATTAAAACCTAATACACGCTAAACACTCCAATTAACATTAAATACTTAACAAATTAAACCCTAAAACATAATGCAAATCATAACTATCAACATCCCCATACTTAACGTTTGCTTGTCCTCAAGCAAACAAAACAACAAAGACACAACACACAATGCAATAATGAGGCAATGACTTTGATTTCATGAAATAAATTTAATTTTAAACACAATCCTATAAGTTATATCTAATCATTAACAAGCAAAATCTATATCTAGTGGCTTTGAACTAAATATACAATTTAATCGAGATCTAAGTGTTAAATTATTTACCCTTTTCAATTGTAGACACACATTAATAATTGTTTGGTCTTCAAACTCTGTAACTGTTCCTAAGTATATTTTCATGAGAAGTCAAGCTTACTTCAAGTTCGGTAGGTTTTTATTAAGCAAATACACTTTTTATTTATTTATTATTTTTTATTTGAACATAGACTTAGTTTTTTTTACATGGAGGAAAACATTGGTAATGAATATCGACCCAGTTACTCAACTAAGTCATCTTTTTATTAAACAACTTGGTTGAAATGTCATTATAGCCTTTTGACGCGAAGGCACATATTTGTGATGCGTGTCGATCTGGTTACTCATCCATATCACATTTTCAACTTGCTACTAGCTCTATTCATAACTTGGAGGCTAGCGGAATAGTGATTTATTTAACAATTTTTTTATTTTTTATTTTTTATCACCTACCTTGTTGTTTAAGCTACTCATTTCTATGAAAAATACTAGTTAAGCTACTTAAGTTGAAAGACCTCAAATTATGAATGAATGTGACAACCTATAAGGTGCTAAACTTACACTAAATCCTAATTATGCTGCATATTAATCCAAAGTCTCCTAATTCACTAATTTTGCAAGCTAAGGATGTTGGGCCTTGGAAATTTTTTTTAGTAAGCATGATTGGAATAAATTTTGTAGTATTGTTGGATAGATTATTTTTATTTGGAGGTAAGTATTATATCAAGTTTAGGAGGATTTAGTTCATATATTGATAGAATTAAAGTGTTGATGTTGTAAGATGCATAAGGATATTTTTGAAAGATGACTTAAGGTTGAAAGAACTTAAGTTTATAAGGAAAGGTAAAGTGGACTTTAGCATTCATTAAGGGTAGAAAGGGGAAAGTAAAATATTGTCTTAGGATGTGGAAGACCAAAAAGGGATTGGAGTGAAGAAAAAGAGGACAAATTGTGAAAGAGAGAGAGAAAGGATAGAGTTTTGGTGGTTGAGAGGAAAGAAAGAAAGCTAAGCTAAGGTTTGATTTTTCCTAGTCTTGAAGAGCAATTTTGAGGTTACTCACTAAGAGAAAAAGAAAGAGGAAGGGAAGAGCTTTCTTTAGAGCCAAGGATCTCATAAGTTGGTGAAGATCCAAGGTAAGTTGATTTCTAGATCTATTAGAGTTTTGAAGGGCTTTTGGTTCAAAGAGCTTGGAAAATGTATGAGTTTAAGCTTTCTAGTATAAGTTCCGTGCTTTTGGTTCAATAGGTTCTCAACTTGATTCCTATTGAATGAGGACTTGGTTTGTTGTAGGAAACCAAACAAGTCCGACCCAAGGTAAAGAGGAAAGACAACAGTGAACCTTTATTGTCAAGCATTTTGGTGGGTAATGTATTTATAGTTATTGTGTGATTTGGCAGATTCTTGCTTATATATATGTGCATGTATGTACAATTTGCTGAAATGTGTGATTATTGAAAATGCTTATGATTTATGAACTTTGATTATGTTATGCCATTGAAATATGTCATGGCATTTTGTTTGAATGAAAAGACAAACAAGCATAAAAATCCGAACATATGATTAAATGAATATGTGCTTTGTTTGGGCGAGAGTGGAACCATTCTGTTTGTCACGTGCACGTTGACAAGAGCCTTCTCCCGGCTGCCTGCTTGTGGAATATGAGCTCTGAAAAAAGACTCATTCTGTTCATGGGGTAAACTTTAGTTTCTCCATTTTGTCCATAGAACCCTCAAGCCATTTGTTTGCACATTGCATCTGTAAATTGTCAAGTATGATGCACTTGGATGTTATGTGTTTTGCATCGCTCTGTTACTTGAAAATAACTGAATTGTTTAGTATCTTTACGTATATGTATATGGTTGAATTTGTGCTAATTACTGATGGCTATAAGTATATTAGCCATTGAGTTGTGTAGCTTAACCCCCTTTTCTCCCTTCTTCAGGTGCAAAACAAGACGATAGTGATCCCTGCAAGGCATCGAAAACTCCACATTAGTTAAAGACATTTGGACTAAGTCAGTTTTGTAATAGCTCATTTGGCATATCAGCATCAGAGCATCCTTTGTATTTTAGTTTAAGTTGATGTGTAATCTGATTTGTAATAACTCTGACGATATTTTTAAAATGGAAATAGTGAAATTGAATTCCTCGGTATGATTATGTTATTTTAAAGATTTTGGATAATGGAATGTGTATGTACATGTTCTGTTTGATGAATTTGTCAATTACTGTTAGTCTTAGAATAGCACGTCAAAGTTGGGAGGATTGCATGTGAAAAACACAGATGAAAGGAATCATCTGTGATGATGTCACAACACAGAGGCAAGGAAAAATATAAAGGAAGAGTATCATCTGTGCTAATGTCAGAACAAAGAGGCAAGGAGGAATAGAAGGGAGAAGTATCGTCTGTGCTGATGTTAGAATATAGAGGCAAAGAGGAATAGAAAGGAGAAGTATCATCTGTCCTGACGTCAGAACACATAGGCAAGGAGGAATGGAAAGGAGAAGTATTGTCTGTGCTGACGTCAAAACACAAAGGCAAGGAGGAATAGAAAGGAGAAGTATCATCTGTGCTGACGTCAGAACATAGAGGCAAAAAGGAATAGAAATGAGAAGTATCGTTTGTGCTGACGTTAGAACACAGAGGCAAGGAGGAATAGAGAGGAGAAGTATTGTCTGTGCTGACGTCAGAATAAAGAGGCAAGGGATAGAGAGGAGAAGTATCATTTGTGATGATGTCAGAACACAGAGGACACATAATCACTCAGAGGATAGAACACAGAGGATAGATCACAGACGATAAGTAGTCAACAAAAAAGATAAAAGTCAACTACAGAGGATAGAACACAAATTATAGGCCAAGGATAATAAGAAGGAGTTAAGAAGTTACGTGCGTTGAAGAATTTCATCTGTGTTACTGTTCACAGATTTCGTCTGTGATACTGTACACAGACTTCCTCTGTGTTACTGTTCACGAGTACCGTCTGGGTTACTGTTCACAGACTTCCTCTATGTTATTGTTCATAAATATCGTCTAGGTTACTGTTTATGATTATCTTCTGTCCTATTTTTGACCATCTAGAAGTTAAAATTGGCCTTCGAGGTCTTCATGAAAGTTGTAGCTCTTGAAGTCCTCTATCAAAATATCTAAATAAACCCTAAATTGGATGTCTATAGAAAAAGTTATGCTTAGCCTCGAAGCATGTACATATGTAAATTGTGGACTCACCAACGCTGTTCCTTGAGTATTCAGGTTGAAATAGATAAATGGACTAGTCGACTATCATCATATTAGTCGATTATTCGAAGAGAGAAGCTGAGCTTAGAAAGGGGTTTTGAATGCAAGTATAGTTGATAAATGTGTGATATCCGAATGCGATTGTCGGGGTCTAGAAACGGGGTCTAACTTTTTGTGGTATCAGAGAGAGGTTAAAAGTTAGACTCCAGAAATAGGGTCTGATAAAGGATTATTTATAGCCTACAAGACTATGTTCAAAATTAAATAAATTTCACTCCATCTTAGCTATTGGCACATTCAAAAAATTCAAACAATGCAACCCAAATAAACTATGATACAAAATGCAAAATTCACACTCCAGGTAAAAACACACAACCCTCCTCACACTTAAACAACACATTGTTCTCAATATGAGAAGGGTACACAACCACACCGGGAGAAATAAACACAATATATGAAAAACATAAAAAGAAAATAATAACAAAAATGAAAAGAAAAAGGGTTAGAGCAAGAAACCGTCATGTTGACTGAGGTGGTGATAGCGATAGTGTTGAGATCAAATTTGCTTGACATCGAAAGTGTTTCCCTATCTTATAAATGATTCAAGAGAGTAAAATAATTAGTAATCCAAACTGATCCAAATTATTCAAAAATTATTTAAAAATTTAAAACAAACCTAACTATATAACAATTTAAATCTAACTACTAAACGTGCTAATTTATGGTCATTAGCTTGACCTTCATTCACTAAAACTCAGCCAGGGTCAATTATGAGTGGCTTATTTCCACCCTTCTCATGAAACATCAGTTTTGTAGCCCACGAGTAAGCTAAAAATTGCAAAATGATCAGAAGGACAATATTAATAAAATTGAGAAAACCAATTAAGTTCATCAATGTCCTCCTCATTAACAAACTGTTAATACAATAGGGAATAACAAGACTCCCTGAATCTTCCATCGAATCCAACAGTTTATGCTTTACGAAGGTGAATTACTCTGCTTCTTTCTTAATCACCTTCATTTCTTCTGTTTTTTCTGCTTTCTGAACAGAGACTTCCATCACTTTTTCAAACTCTAAGTCTATTGTTGTTTGTTCTTCATCCTCTTGTTCTTCAGAATATTCAAGCACATCAATTATCTTGAATGAGCTACTAACCTTCGGATTCTTAATTACATCATTCATGTTGAATTTCATTTGATCATCATCAACCCAAAAGATAAAGTTCTTTTCCTGAACATCTCCCCAAGATTTTTCGATGGTTACATATGGTATATTAAGAATTGGTCGATAATAGGGAGGGTTGACATTATTTTCTTCTTCCTCTTTTTTGATTTCTTGGTCTTCTCTAAAGTCAGGTTTCTCGCTGGTTCTTCTAGATCTACCCAATTCCTAAGTGTGATAGCTTGATATGGCTCTATCGAATTCATTTTCATACCGTGCAGACAGTTTTCCACCTTTTACCTACAAAATTTTCTAAAAAGTTGGCCTATTCGCACTTCTAGATTATGAATAGAAGAGGCATGATCTTCTGCTACTTGCTCAAACTTCTCTTCCAATCTCTTATGGTTTTCTTCCATATTGGTGAGCTTATCTATGATTTTATCCAGCTTGGAATCCCATGAATTGAATTCATCATGTTGAAATTCACATAGGTCTTGATGTCCCATGTGAGTGCTTGCATTGTTCGACCAATAGAAATCTGGGCGGTTCTACCATCTCGAAGTGTATAGGTTTAGAAAAAGGTTACGATTTCTCCAACCAAATTGGGGGTTATTGAAATCTGCAAGAATCCCTTGCTCCCTATAATATATGTCCTCCATGATCGTTCGACATTCAACTCTTCAAATGTCCCATTCTAAGATGTCTCGATATGTCTCTCCTTAAGCCTCAAATTAAATAAAAAACAAAATTTAGTGGAAAAGCCTTAGACTAACTAGTTTCCTCCTTGACAATGGTGCGAAAAACTTGATCGTAAGGTTACACACGATAAGTTTTAATATTTATAACCTTGGTAAATTCCACAAGTGCATGGGTCATTTACGTAGTACATAAGGTATCAATCTCATGAGGAAGCCTAATCTAGTCCTAAAATTTAAGGTCGTACTAACTACAATAATTCAAAAGAAATAAAATAGTGCAGAAAATAAATCAATCAAACAAGTAATTCAAGGAATTGAGTTGAAGAAATCTAAAAACGATAACAAACCACACAACCAATCCCAAACTAACCTAGAAAATATTAAGTGAGAGAAGGGGAGATTCAATCCGAAATTAACAAAATTCTAATTAATTATGCAATTCTCGACTTAATGTGTCTCGACGGTCCTAGGGTGAATTACTCTCTCGAGTTATAATTCTTAACCCTAATTGATAATCCCTAATCTAAATTATGAAATCACAATCTTTCGATTCGTAATTGATCCAAAACCTAAATTAGTTCTAAGTTGTCTATTAATCTACTGGGAATCTATGCTCGATTTTTTGTTGCACGACTCTACCGATTTGATCCAATCCTTTACATATCAATTCACCTAACTCTTGTTCACTTAAATTGATTATTACGAGCATGAATTGAATAATAATTAAATCAAAAGAAACACAACCAATTAAACTTTATTAATCTCAAGAATTAAAAACCCGAAGGTGAGTATAGACAATAATCAACACTCAACAACAACAATTGTAATAAATATCCCAATTTCATACATAAACAAAATCAAAATAAAAATAGAAACTACTATAGGAATGGATCGTGGAGGCAGCGACAGTAGGAAACCACCTATTCCGCGAAGTACGTCACGTCAAGCTTTGTCTACAAAGACCCTTGTCTCTGTTCCTTCATCTCCTTCCTCAATCTCTTAAAACTCTCTAGGATTTTCAGGAATATGGCTGATATGAAACTCTCTATTTAGTCTCTCCAAACTGCTATTTCTATCTTGTAATGTTCCTTTTATATCTTGGAAGCCTTAGGTTTAATCCAGGTCAAAATGGTATAAAGAATTACATAAAACTCCAGTTTCTGTATTAGCCTGATGTAGGTTATGATCGTGGCCTACCTGCCACAGTCGTGGTCAGTACTTAAATCTTTCTATCATGATCGTGACCTAAAGTGCATGATTGTGGCCTGGCACGTAGCTCTCTATCATGATCATGGCCCAAAGTGCACGATTGTGGCCAGGGTCCTTTCAGCTCGCCTCTTTCTGTCACGATCGTGGCATATTTATAGCCCAAAACTCTTTGAAACTTCTCCGTTCTTTGACGTTTACCTTGAAACACAAACAAACCCATTAAGGTACCTCAAAAATATAATAATTAAGTTCAAAGACTCATACAAACCCATAAAAATAATTAAACATATACACAATTAAAACCTAAATACATACTAATCGTTCCAATTAACATTAAATACTTAACAAATTAAACCCTAAAAAATAATAGAACACAACTATCAATCTTCATTCATTAGTCCATAGAATTACACGTTCTTTTGAAGCATATTTAGGAGGCCTGGTTTAATTTTGAAAGAGGTTGCTTGGATGGGTGGCCTACCTACTCCTTGGTTAGCTGTATTGAACCCTGGTCTCATGAAATCCATAAGGGTGATTGTTGGCATCCTTGGTTTGCTTCGTGATCCAAATCTTGCTGAAATTTCTCAACCATTGTTGCTTTCATGCTTTCTTCTTCTTCTCACGCTGAGCTTTCCTAATTGATCGTTCTAATCGAGTTATATCTAACGCTAAGGTTTCAGCTGAACGACTTGAACTTCTTGTGTTCATGCAAGAGCACATATTTAAAAATAAAAGAAAGACATAATAGAAAATAAAAACTAACTAAAATGCCTTAAATTAAAGAATTAAACTAATCACCTCCCTGGCAATAATGCCAAAAACTTGATCGTGTGTTTAATGTGTGTAAGTTTTAATAAATAACCCTCGATAATCTTCAAGTGCACGGTTCATTAGCATAGTACTTAAAATGTTGATCCCATGAGGAACGATAATCTAATCCTAAAATCTAAGGCTAGAAAACAATATAAAAATTTAAATTACAGGAAACTAAAATAAGAAATTAATTTAATCATTTAAACCAAATTAATAATCAATCACGGAAATACTATTACTAAGAAATTGCAACACACCCAAGAATTAACCTTGGTAAATTACCAATTGAGAGAAAGGAAATTTTATCTATCCTTAATACTAACCTAATTGATTATGAATTACTGGATTATTGGTTCTAAACGATCCTAGGATTGATTACTCTCTCTCGAGTTATAATCATTAACCCTAAATAATAAACCCTAATAAGATTATGGAAGTTGCAATCTCTCAATTAACAATCTATCCAAAATCCTAATTAGTTATAAAGTTCTCTAACAAACAACCGAAAACCTATCCAAGATCTCTCTTCACTCAATTTGCTGATTTGATTTAATTCTTGTTCTATTAAATCACCTAACTCTTGTTAGCCCAATTTAATCATTTTTTATTCGATTCACCCTTTTAGTTTATTATTGAATTATGACTTTGCAGAATTAAACCGCAATAAATCCTATTAGCACATAAATAATCCGATTTTATTAATTTAAAGATAAAACTTTGAAGGTGAGTTTAAAAAATCTTCAACATTCGAAAATCCTATCATAAAAATGTTATTCCAACTCTATACAATCATAAACTGAAAATAAACATGAAATATGATCTGAACAGATGATGGGAGGCAGCGACGTCAGGAAAGTCCTGATTCGGGAAGTACGTCGCGTCACCTTCTTCTCCTCTTCTCTCTTCCTTCTTATCTTTCTTGATCTCTCGATGAATTCTCTCTTAGGTTTCTACAAAAGTGGCTGATGCAAAAGCTCCTCCTACCTCTTTGTCTTGTTCTTTAAATACCTTTTGTATTTTAAGCAACCTTAGGGTTTTTCGGTGTCCGAAAACTTGACCCTTTTTAGTTTTTGCACGTCTACCGAAGGTAGGCTACTATCGTAAGCCACAACCAAGCCTTCTGTCACGCTTGTGGCATGTAGGCCATTATCATAGGTCATGTTTTGGGCTTCAGTCACGATCATGTCTTGTAGGCCACGATCATGGGCCAACTTTGGTGCTTCTGTTACAATCGTGGCATGTGTTACTAAGAACGTGGGCTATTGTTTTTGCTCGAATGTCTTCAAAACTTCTCCATTCTTTGATGTTGACCATGAAACATTAAAAAACACATCAAAGTACCTCAAAAATATATTATGTTAGAGAAGTGATCTAAAGGCAATCACCTTTAGCACTTATTGTACAAATCATTTTATAATTAATAAAGGCATTTTTCCTTATTTCGATGTTCATATGCTTGTGGATTTGATGTTGATCTTAAGTTGATTTAATGAAGTCTTTGATACAAAATATAACATGGAGGAAATCATGATGAGATCATGATAATGAGATTCCTATCATGTGTAATTATGTTAGTATCTAAACTTTCCTTAGTCATAAGAATAATGAGATAGGATATCACTAATCTGGATAGACTAGTGAATGTTATACTCCTTGATTATATCAAGCAGTAGATCTCATAAGTTGTAGACATGAGTTGTTTAGAGTTAACATGTGGATGCTTACTAAGGGTAGTAAGTACATTGGATTAACCTACTATGAGACAATCATATGGATATTCTATTCCAGTGTCAGTGATAGTCTCATCATAGCAATGGTTCAAGTATCCTTTGACTTGAAGTGCTTAAGGATATCTTAGATATTGATCCTGTGTTTTGACTCCATTTATCGGTGCCTTTTAGGGGTTACTCATAGGGTGGTGATTGGGTACAACTTGAGGTATTCTGAGGTAATTGAGTAGCCAATAGAGGATTTACCACACCTGATAGAAGGAGATGATACTCATGCTCTCTTATTGGGGTCATTACTAGGGAGTCTTTAGCCAGAGCAGATATATGTCATGAAGAGAGTCTTCAATGATACATAGAGTAATGAGATCCTTAGGATAAGATCTAATATCACTTGGACTAGATGTGATGTAGTCAATCTAGTGGGAGTTGACACTTTAACCATAATCTGAACCAAGTGGGGTATAGATGGTGGAAGGACAAATTATATGGCAACATTGCATAAGGAAGGGTTCATAGTCAAGCCACTGACTTTTCAGTCAATTGAGGGTCATGACGTATTGCTAGATACCGCTTTTGATTTACTTGAATTAAGTGTTAATTCAAGTGGTCAACATAACTGGGAACCTAATAGCTCAGACACATAGGAGATCCGAAGGATGAGTAAAATGGTCTTGAATGGTGATTCAGGATATGACAGAGTGTTTTGTGATTGTATCACGATGTGATCGTGGTAGAAAACGTTGTATAGAATGGAAAAGAGATAAGTGTTGTTGACTTCCATTAATGCATGCTATTCGTGGTCATTAACTTCCCATGACTTCCATTAATACATGCTATTCATGACCATTAACTTCCCATAACTTTCCATTAGTGATGGGGGTTATGGAAGCCAAATGATGCAGAAAATTGAGATGATTTTCATGTATCTTGTGTAAGACATAAAAATGAAAAAGGATAGGTTCTTTTTCTTACATACATACTTTTTCTCTATAACTCTCCCAAGAGTTCTTGTCTTTGCTAACACAAAGAAAGAATTCTAGCCATCTCATAGTGAGGTTTCATCTTTTTATCTTCATGTCAACTTTGATTAGAGATGGATTGCATTGATCGTTGTGGTTTATGACAACCCAACATGGAGAAGATTAAAGAATGAAGGAGATCGTCAGAAAGGTATGTAAACATATTACATTTGTTTTTGTTTTTCTATATCTATATGCATGAGTAGTTTTACTTTTCAAGGTTCTGTTTTATTTATGCTACGTATATTTGATATATATTATGTATGAGATGCATTATTAGAACCTAACAGTGGTATCAGACCCATCTTGTGCCTTGTTAGATGTAGAATACATGACATGTGAAAACTGTTTTCATGGTTGTGACAACTTAGGTTCCTGTAATGTTTTGTTAGAAATTAATTATAGAAAAATGGTTTTTATGTATTCTTTCACCAATATGTTCATAAGATATATGTAAATGATTCAGTGTGATTGAAAATAATTTTAATGTGATTAAAATATTTAATTTTGACTTTATAAGAACATGCATAAAATCTATCTTTCTGCTGGGCATATGATGTCTATTGGCTAAATTGACGAGGTTACACATGATTCTGGAAACATTATGTGAATATATTTAGGATGTTTTATGACACTGTAATTTGTTTAGAATTATTAAAAAGTTTTAATAATTTTATCAAACAATTTTCCAGATCTGGATAGTTTTCTAGAAATTGTAGGATTTGTTTTGTTTGATATTTTTTGTATGTTTATATTTCGATTCTAGAACCTTAAAAATATTTTTATGTGATAAAAATATGTTAATTTGATGTTTGATGCATGCCTAAATGATTTTGCTCAAAATTTGATTTCCAGAAAATTTTAGAAGTCATTTGTCATTTTTGGTATCTTATCAGTTTTTCAGTAATCATAATAATTTTTGGTGATTCCTAAATTATTTTGATCACCATGAAATGACCTAGAGATGCTTGGAATGATGATTTGATGTTCTGGAAGTCTTTGGAAATTATAGAAATTAATTTTTAATTAATTTTAGTAAAGCAATAGATTTTCTAGTATTACTAAAAAAATTGGCATGTATGATAAAATTAAAGTTGTTTAATTTTTGACATCAAATAATTATTTTATGGTAAGTTAATTATGAATTAATTTCTAGAAATAGGAATTCATGTTAAATAAATTAATATTAATTCTAATTGAAATAACATAAATTAGTAATGTTAGCCAAGTTAGTAAAAGGAAGATAGTAAATATAAGTGTTGGATTGGGCTTAGATCTAAATGTTGGATTGAGTTTCCATGTTAGGATCTATAAGATGTCATAATCAAAATGATGTGTTTACATATATGCATTAGAGAATGCATGGTTAAGAGAATGTGTGGACTTACATGATGGTTATGTGTTTAGGCCTAATTTGATTGGGTAGTCCATATCACGCCATGTAGTTATAGTATATTCTAAGTAAGGTGTTTAAATAAGGTTTCATCTAACTTAGATGGTCTTATACATATAACTATATGTATATATTTCGAACCCCCCTTACTTAGAATATTAATACTAATGTCTTCCTTTAATGTGGTGAGAACCAGAGTTCCTTTAAAGTTATGATTGTTGGGCAATCCTAAGCTTGCTCTACATGGGTATGTTTGAACCATGGAAATATGATTTCTAGATTAATGGGCAGGTTTTGACTAGAAGCGTTGATTTATTGGTGAAGTAAATCACACGTTAGTAAAGAATTTAAGTTCAAGAAACTAGATACACAAGAAGGGGGGGGGTTGAATGGTGTATCCTCCTTTTTCTTAATATAAAATCTCGAAAAGAAAACTTTTCTTTCTTATTAGAAGAATATCACAACTTATTACGTAGATAAATCACAAATTATCTCTCTAAAAGTTTTAACAACAAAGTAAACTAAAGTAAGAGTAGAGAATAGACAATGTAATTTTTATACTGGTTCACCCGAAACCGTGGGCTACGTCTAGTCCTCAGAGTTCATCTGAGTGTTCCACTATTCTTCAAATGATTACAAGTATTCTTTCCCTTCCAGAGCCTCTTCAGGTCTCTTACAAAGTATTATTTTACTATCTTAGCCTCTCTAGGCTATTAGCCTTTCTTTCTCTCACTAGAAAAAGATTGTGAGCTTTTGTTATAGTAATGTTAGCTCTATTGTAGGTAAGCACAGTAAGACTTTTCTCTCAAATTATCTAGTTTTTGTAACTTGTCTCAGTTTTTCTCTGTTTCTGATTATTATCATTCTTTTTACATCTTCGAATGTGACTAATATTTATAGTCTTTGTCTCTAACTGCTTCTTTATTCTTAATAACGACTTCTAGATTCTTGATAACCTCTTCTAGATAACCGCTTCTTTAGTTGAGTTCTGTAACTAACTCTAACTAAATAAGTATCTGACATGCTAGTGTATCTTCGTGGTATCATCTATTTCTTCTTTGTTTCTATTTTGGCTTTACGTTTGCGTCTACATCTGCATCTGCGTCTGCATCTGCGTCTGCATCTGTATAGTCTTTGCATCTATGTCTGTGTCTGCGTCTGCATAGTCTTTGAGTCTGCATCTGTGTCTGTGTCTATGTCGGCCCCTGAAATTTTTTTCCATTAGCTTAAGCATAATAGCTTATGGAATAAATGCATTGAGAGGAATTTGAG
>JANZXR010000002.1:21779070-21812885 GCA_027575705.1 Erythroxylum echinodendron | reverse complement strand
TGTCTCATCAACTTTCAAAAACTCTAAAAAGTACTCTTCCACCATTATCTTGTCATTTGACATATTCACACATCAAACTATTAGAGTCATTTGTTCTTGATGGCTCACATCTGGGGTACAATCAAGAATCACGGAGAAATACTTCGCCTCTTTAATGATCTTCAATATAGAACTTTTCACGTTGTATGCCAATAGAGAAATCAATTCATTTTGAATTTTATAGCCAAGATAGTGATGTTGAATTTCTCTATTTTTAATGCGCCGAGTATATTCTTGCATTACCGGGTCAAATTTAGTAATCATTTGCATAAGTCCTAAAAAGTTACCATTACTATCTTCATCAAGTTTCTCATTGGAGCCACGGAAAGCCATATTATATTCAGCTAGAAATTCCACACCAGTAACTATTCTTTTCAAAACTTCACTCCATTGCTCTCTCTCTATCATAATTTCTTGTTGCAATTCATTATCAATTGTTTCATTCTTTTTCAAACTGACACGTAGTTCCTTCCAGGAACTCATATTAGCCATATGTTCAGGACTATTTTCATGTTGTTTGAGCCTCTCGTTGAGATGCTTCCAATCTTTGAACCTCGGTACTCGCTAAGAAATGATTGTTAACACTAGAACTAAACAACTTGCAAGGAAAGCAATACACTTTATCCACACGTCTTGAGTACACCAACCACTTTCTATCACTAGTCTCACCGTTACTCAACTTTTCTCAAATAATGATTATAACCAAAATTTCTTGAGTTATCATCCAATGGAAATACAAGATCTAATTCCCTTATAGGCCCCTTTTAATCTAATAAGTCTTTTGTTTCACGATCAAGATTATCCAACCAATTACTAGGATGATAAATATCAAAATAAAGGATGGGATGTTCATTGACATCACAATTTTCAGCGTTTGATTTATTCTCCACATTGTCATTTTCATCATGACCATCAACACATAAATCCTCATGAACTTCATGTGAACTCATATCACACAAGACAAATTTATCCATGGTCCCTTTTTGTTTTTCTGTTAGTTGCCCAATTCGTTTCCTTTTTTCTTTTTTTCACTTCTCGATAAATGCTTTTTCGATAACATCTTATCAAATCTAAACAATTCAAGAAGATAGGAGTAATATCACCTGATTATAATGCTTGAGGGAGCCCCAATAGTTTGCTTGTAAGTGTTTAGAATCGCACACTGAAAGATACAACAAAGTTCATGATTGAAAATTACAATAGTAAAATTTGAATTTAACAACTCAATTGTGCAATAGCCGATGATACTATCAAAAATCACGAAACACGTCACAAATTTTTTTCTCTACTTGCAAACTTCCTAATTATTGTCATTTTCGTAGTAAAAGCTCAATATAAATCTACTCCAATTTTTTTCCCCAATTTTTTTAACCCTTATACTCTTGGGCCACTTTACTCAGGTGTATCGAGTTGTCAACATTGAACAGACACATCAAATTGACAACTTTATATGAACGAATCATGACAATCAACGCGACAGTTGATAACGCCACTTACATTACAACTTGCATGCACTACAATATGTTATTAGAGGCAAAATCATCCATATGATTTTCCATTACTTGAGCAATATTATAGAGCGTTACAACTAACTTTCATATATATATATATATATGAACATATAAAATGGCTATTCGTAAGTACCTTAAAACCTCCATATAATATTGAATTATTGATGATTCCTATAGACCCAAAAAGACGTGTAGCAGTAGCATTGACAGTCCAGAAAGGCAGAAATAGGAATGTTTGATGACCAAACTTTGGTCAATAACATACTCATGGTACTTATTACAGATAAGCCTTAAATCCAAATCCAAACTGTATTAAGGTTATTACAAACCATTGAACAAAACACAAAATACAACATGTCCCATTACATTGAAAAACAACTCAAAAACAAATTGAACATTTCCAGAACAAAACACAATCTTCTTAGCCACTACAGTTGTCTTTGTCCTAGTCTCAAGTCTTCTGACTAGAACCTACACAGAGGCAAAACCATCGTGCTACGGATATAGCTTAGTGGGGAATAACTAAACACATATAATTCGACGATTGTTTCTAACAATCGTCTAGTATTCACATGTAAAGAATCATATCAAATCTCAGACAAACTTTCATTGTTCAAATTACTGAACATTCCTATATCATTTGCATCAGAAGTTAGTATAACATATCAAAATAGAATACATAATATACTTGCTTTAAACTTACACATATCCGAATATAATATCAAAATCACAAAACAGAACCTTAAAGTATCTGAATAAATCTTGTTTATATTAGAACAACAATTAGCTTTATCAAAACTGAACTTAACTTATATTAGAATTGAACATATCAAAACACAAAACAAGTTAGCCTGTTAATCCTTTTTACAGAAGTGGGTAATGGGACCAAAATAGGAGATACGTATTGGTATCACAAAATAGGAGAGACTTATGTCTCGACACTAAAGTGCCCTTATCAGGAGACACCGAAGTATCAATATCAGGGGATATTTAAGTCTCAGACACCGAAGTGTCTATATTAGGAGACACCGAAGTGTCGACACCTTAGTGTCACAGGAGCAACTACAGACCCTTCTAGGCATACCTATTTACCCACGACTAGGACTTGACAGTTTTAAAACAATCCATTTTAGATTTTACAGTCACAAGAAAAAGATGTTATGTCTTTATTACACTTTTCTTAAATTGAACACATATATATATGCGCATCCAACTAATCATACCTTAAAAGTATAATCATTTGCAATAATATACCATTAAAGGCATTATGTATTTACACATTTCATATCATGACACAAAGTTACAATTTGTAAACAATCATATTCAATTCATATAACATAAACCTTTTGAAACACATTGGTATTCATAAGAACACATTCATCTTTAAACACATCATTCTTTTCAACATTAGACACATTATTAATTAACCTTACATTCTTTAAGTAATTACCTTCATTAATAAACCATAACTCAGTTACCTTTTACTCCATTAATCTAACATCTTCTAGGTTCATCTTTAATCTCAATTAAGTTTAATTAGACCATTTTTAAAAGTCCTAACCTTATATATGTCAACAATTACATAAAACCAAGTTTAGCATTTTTTTCAAGATTTTCTTAGGACAAGTTTCTGGTCAAATTTGTATGGTTATTTTGATATAGGAACTGAGGTTTTTGGGCAATATATTCTTCTAAAAACATGTTCCTATATGTCTTAAGTTTCTAATGAACTAAAGTTAATATAATTTGGTTCATTATCCCCAGAGTTATACCCAAAATACTACAGACTATTCTTAAACAGTGACAGTAACCAAAACTCCACTTCAAGACAAATTTCAAAACCCTTTGAGATAGAAATAAAATTATATTCCTTCATGAAATTTGTATCCATATGTATTTAGGTTAATATAAAATTAAAATCACCTCATTTGGATATCGACAGGTCAAGTTATGGACAAAATATCAAAGTCTGTTCAGTGAAACCACTACAGTTAACTCATGTCTTACACCTTCAACGCCCCTTCACCATAGTTCTTCAATCCCACCTTAATTCCACCTTATTAATGCCTCAATTACACATCAATTTCAAGTCCAGAACCAATTCAAAAGTCATTCATTAAGTAATTTACAAATCAATATCTTCCACACATCAAAACCAAACCAGAAATTATCATACAAGTATCATTTTTTCAGCATTCAATTCTCATCATCTTAACACATACTCATACCAATTTAATTATCATAAAACCTATATTAATACATGCTATCAAGTTTAGAATTCCCTTACCTCTTTAACTTCAAATTCCTATTTCAAAGAACTAGCTAAACTAGCCCTTCCAAACAATTAGCACACATTTAAGATTAAGGTGAAAGTAAGATGCTCTTAGCACCAAAAAGGCAGCAGCATAGAAAATATAATGAGGTTGCTTTCTTAATGCAGTAACTTACAAATATTTCCAAGTGAAGATGATCCAAAACTAAGCAAAATTCCAAAAGTTGAGAGGGAGTGAGAGTTTTCGGTGGTGATAGAGAAAGAAGAGAAAACATGACAGAAACTTTGTTTAGCCAAGATAATAGGCGTTTTCAAATTCCTTAAACATGTGTCAATTAGCATGTAATACCATGTATCAATGGATTAGGCTGCCATTTGTCACCTTAAGAACTACCATTAGTCACCTACAAAATCAGTCTACATGTCACTCCAAAAATGGTCTACTTGTCACATAATCATTGGTCCATTTGTCAATCATCTAATGGTGCCAAATGTCATTCAAAGTATGGGCTTAGTCATACTAATTTTCATATACCATCTTATCTTGCCAGTTAAAAATTTTTCCTAATCCAAATGTACATTTTAATACCTTAATTCTCTAATGATAACAATTAATTCCAAGTCATTAAATCCATTAAACCAAAATTCAAGACATAGACAATTCACATTCAATTCATATCATAATTTTCAACACCTTTCGTACATGTAATTTCATGAACATGTAACATTCCAACTAGAGCACAATTTGGGGCCTTCCAATTCTCTCCCCTTTAAAAGAGCTACTAGAGCACAATTTGGGGCCTTACAATTCTCTCCCCTTTAAAAGAGCTTTGTCCTCGAAATTCATACCTGATCAAAATAGTTAAGGATACTGAGCCCTCATAGTCTCTTCTAGTTCCCATGTTGCTTCCTCGAGTCTGTGGTGTTGCGAGAGTACTTTCACCAAAAGTATTTGCTTGTTCCTAAGTTGTTGGACTTCTCTGGATAAAATAGACATAGACCCTTCTTCATAAATCAAATCCGGTTGTACTTGAATTTCTAGCACAAGAATCTTATATGTATCATCAGACCGATATCTTCTCAACATCGAAACACGAAACACATCATGTAACTTGGCCAACTCTCCAGGAAGAGCTAATTGGTAAGCTACTGGTCCGACTCTTTTTAGAATCTCATAAGGACCAATGTATTGTGGGCTGAACTTACCTTTCATCCCAAACCGAAGTATGTGTTTCCATGATGATACTTTTAAGCATAACTTATCTCCTTCTTGATACTCAATATTTCTTATTTTTAAATCGGTATAGGACTTCTATCTATCACTGGCAGCTTTCAATCATTATTAAATAACTTGAACTTTTTCTTCAGTATCTTTCACAATATTAAGCCCGATCATTTTATTTTCACTTAATTCTATCCAACACACTAGAGTTCTACATTTCCTACCATATAAAGCTTTATATGGTGCCATGCCAATGCTAGTATGATAACTGTTATTGTAAGAAAACTCCATCAAAGCAAGATAATTATCCCAACTTCTTGGGAATCCTAATACATAACCCCAAAGCATATCTTCTAATATTTGGATAACCCATTCAGATTGTCCATCTATCTGGGGATGGAAAGCGGTAGTAAACTTGACTTGGGTACCGAAAGCCTTTTGCAGACTTTTCCAGAATCTCGAAGTAAATCGAAGATCATGATCAGAAATAATAGATAGTGGCACCCTATGCAACTTCACTATCTCATTCACATATAGGTCGGCAAGCCTATCCAATGAATAATCAGGACGAATAGGCAAAAAGTGAGTAGACTTAATGAACTTATCAACAATCACCCATAGAGCATCATGCTTCCTGATCAGGGTATTTACGTTATGAAAAAGTTTTAATATTTATAACCTCGACAATACCACAAACGCACAGGTCGTTTGCGTAGTACCTAAGGTATCGATCCTATGAGGAGGAGTAATCTAATCCTAAAATCTAAGGCTTAACTCAAATTCACAAATAACTGAGATAAACAACTAAGCAGAAATTATAGACAAGACAGTAATTTTGCACAACCCAATCAAAAATCAACCTACGAACTACCAATTGAGAGAAAAGGGGTTTTAATCCGACTTTAATGAAAATCTAATTGATTATGAAATTATTGAATTACCGGGTCTAAACGGTTCTAGGGTGGATTACTCTCTCTTGAATTATAATCTTTAACCCTAATTTATAATCCCTAATTTAAATTATGGAATTGTACTCGATTTCCAATTAACCTAAAACCTAAATCAGTTCTGAATTTGTCTATAACCTACTAGAAACCTATGCTCGATCTCTCATTACATGATTTTACCCGTTTGATTCAATTCTTATCTATCAAACTATCTAACTCTCATTAGCCCAATTTGATGATATTAACTCGATTCACCCTCTCAATTTATTACTGAATTATTAAGAACAGAACTTGAATCACGAATAACTCAATAAAAACACAATAGATCAAACTTTATTAATATCAAAGATAAAAAATCCCGAAGGTGAGTTTAGACAATATCAACATTCAATAACACCTATTCTCAACGACTATCCCAATTGTATACATCAATAAAATTGAAATAAAATTAAAAAATACTATTAGATCTCTCAAAAAATATTTGGGAAGTACTTCGCTTTAGGCTTCTTCTCCACGTCTCACTTCTTTCGTCTCCTTCCTTAGATCTCTCGATAAGCTTTCTAGGGTTTCAGAATTGGCTGATGCAAAAAAGGCTTCTCTTCTATTCTTTAATGTTCTATTTATACCTTGGAAGCACTATGGTTGATTTAAGATCGAAATGGTCCAAAAAAATCCCTCGAAACTTGACATTTTCAGTTTTTCATATCTGCCCGATGCAAGCTATGGTCGTGGCCAGTGCCTAACCCTCTCTGTCACGATCGTAACTAAAGTGTCACGATCGTGGCCTGGTTATGGCCCTTCTGTCACGATTGTGACCAAAGTGTCATGATCATGACCAAAGTGCCACGATCATGGCCTGGCTCCTGGTGGCTCACATCTTTCTGTCACGTGGTTTTGGCTCGAAACTCTTAGAAACTTCTCCATTCGTCACCGTTTACCTTGAAACACTAACAAACACATCAAGGTACCTAAAAAACATAACATTTAAGCTCAAAGACTCATACTAACCCATAAAAATACTTAAACACATAAACTAACACAATTAAAACATAAATACACACTCAACACTCAAATTAACACTAAATACATAACAAATTGAACCCTAAAACATAATGCAAATCAAAATTATCAACATCTCCACACTTAAACGTTTGCTTGTCCTCAAGCAAACAAAACAAAAAATACATACCAAACACAAAACACATAATACAATAATGAGGCAATGACTTTAACCTCATGAAATAAATTTAATCTTGAACATAATCATACAAGTTATAACTATTCATTAACGTGCAAAATCTATGTCTAGGGGCTTTGAAATAAATATACAAATTAATCGAGATCTAAATGTTAATTTATTTACCCTTTTCCATTATACACATACATTAATAATTCTTTGGTCATTTAGACTCTATAACTATTCCTGAGTATTTTCCATGAAAAGTCAAGTTAATCACACATCCGGTAGGTTTTTATTAAGAAAACACACATTTTTTTATTAGTTAACATAGACTTAGTCTTTTTATGCGGAGGCAAACATTGGTAATGAATGTCGATCTAGTTACTCAACTGAGTCATCTCATTTATATCATGTTTTCAACTGGTTACTAGCTCTATTCATAACTTGAAGGTCGGTGAAATAGTGATTTATTTAACACATTTTTTATTATCTACCTTGTTGTTTAAGCTACTCATTTCCATGAAAAATACTAGTTAAGCTACTTAAGTTGAAAGGCCTCAAATTATGAATGAATGTGACAACCTAGAGGGTGCTAAATTTACACTACATCCTAATTAAGTTGTATATTTATCCAACGATCCCTAATTTACTAAGTTTGCTGGCTAATGATTACTCACAACCTATTCGACTATATTCAAAATTAAATAAATTTCACTCCATCTAAGCCATTGACACATTCAAACAATTCATATCATGCAACCTAAACAAACTATCATACAATATGCAAAATTCACACTCAAGGTAAAAACACACAACCCTCCCCACACTTGAACAACACATTTTGCTCAATGTGAGCAGGGTACACAAACACACCACGGGGAAATAAAACACAATATATGAAAAACATAAGAATAAAATACTAACAAAAATGAAAAGAGAAGGGTTAGAACATGAAACCATTTATGGTGATAGAGGTGGTGATGGCGATAGTGTTGACACCAAATTCACTTGACATCGACAGTGTTTCCCTATCTTATAAGTGATTCAAGAGATCAAAAGAATTAGCAATCCAAACCGTTCCAAATTATTCAAAACTTATATAAGAATTTAAAACAAACCTAATTACACAACAATTTAAATCTAACTACTAAACATGCTAATTTATGGTCATTAACTTGACCTTCATCCTTTAAAACTCAGTCAGGATCAATTATGAGTAGCTTGCTTCCACCCTTTTCGTGCAACATTTGTAGCCTATGAGTAAGCTACAAATTGCAAAATGATCAGAAGGACAGTATTGATAGAATTATGAAAACTAATTAATTTCAGTAATGTCCTTTTTATTAACAAACAATCAATAAAATATGGAATAACAAAACTCTTGAAATCTTCCATCAAATCCAACAGTTTGTCTTAGAAGAAGGTGAGTTGTTCTCTTTCTTCCTTAATCACCTTCGTCTCCTCTTCTTCGTTTGCCTCACGAATAGAGACTTTCATAGCTTCTTCAAACTCGATGTCAGTTGTCATCTGTTCTTCGTCCTTTTGTTCTTCAGAAGATTCGAACACATCAATTATCTTGAATGAGCTACTAACCTTCGGATTCTCAATTACGTCATTCATGTTGAATGTCATTTGATCATCATCAATCTAAAAAATAGAGTTCTTTTCTTGAACATCTCCCCAAGATTTTCCAAAGTTCAAATATAGTATATCAAGAACTGGTGAATAAGGGGGATGGTTACCATTATTTTCTTCATCCTCTTCTTTGATTTCTTGCTCTTCTCTAAGGTTGGGTTTAGCTTGATTTCTCGCTAGTTCTTCTAGCTCTACCCCATTCCTAAGTGTGATAGCTTGATATGGCTCTATTGAATTTACTTTCATGTTGCGCAAACAATTTTCCATTCTTTGCTTACAAAATTCCCTAGAAAGTTGGCTTATTCGAGCCTCTAGATTTTGAATAGAAGAGGCATGATCTTTTGCTATTCGCTTAAACTTCTCTTCCAATCTCTTCTGGTTCTCTTCCATATTCGTGAGCTTATCCATGATTTTGTCTAACTTGGAATCCCATGAACTGGATTCATCATGTTGAAATTCAAATAGGTCTTGATATCCCATGTGAGTACTTGCATTGTTGGACCAATAGAAATTTGGGTGGTTCTGTCATCCCGAAGTGTACAGATTCATATAAGGATTATGATTTTCCCAACCAAATTGGGGCTCATTGAAATCTGTAAGAGTCCCTTGCTCCTTATAATATACATCCTCCTTGATCGTTCTTTTTATCTCTTCTTAGCATTCAACTTTTTAGATGTCTCATTCTTACTCTAAGATGTCTTGATGTGTCTCTACTTTATACCCAATTTTTTTAAACCTAAATTAACAACAAAAGATAGTGGAAAAGCCTTAGACTAAAGAACTAAACTAATCGCCTCCCCAGTAACGGAGCCAAAAACTTGATCAGGGTGTTTACATTATGAAAAAGTTTTAATATTTATAACCTCAATAATACCGTAAGCGCACGGGTCGTTCGCGTAATATCTAAGGTATTGATCTAATGAGGATGAGTAATCTAATCCTAAAATCTAAGGCTTGACTCAAATTCACAAATAACTAAAATAAACAACTAAGCAGAAAATTAATCAATCAATAATCAAACTTAAGAATTATATTCAGAAATTATAGACAAGACAACAATTTTGCACAACCCAATTAAAAATTAACCTAGAAACTACCAATTGAGATAAAGGGGTTTTTAATATGAATTTAATGAAAATCTAATCGATTATGAAATTATCGAATTACTGGTTCTAGACGGTCCTAGGGTGGATTATTCTCTCTTGAGTTATAATCTTTAACCCTAATTTATAATCCCTAATTTAAATTATGGAATTGTAATCTCTCAATTTCCAATTAACCAAAACCTATATCAGTTTTGAATTTGTCTAATAACCTATCGGAAACCTATGCTCGATCTCTCGTTACATGATTTTACTGGTTTGATTAAATTCTTATCTATCAAACTACCTAACTCTTGTTAGCTCAATTTGATAATATTTACTCGATTCACCCTCTCAGTTTATTACCGAATTATTAAGAACAGATCTTGAATCATGAATAACTCATTAAAAACATAATAAATCAAACTTTATTACTATCGAAGATAAAAAAATTCCAAAGGTGAGTTTAGATAATATCAACATTCAATAACACCTATTCTTAACGACTATCCCAATTATATGCATCAATAAAATTGACATACAATCGAAAAATACTATTGGAATGGATTAGTGGAGATAGAGACGGCGAGAAAACATCTGTTCCAGGAAGTACTTCATGTCAAGCTTCTTCTTTGTGTCTCTCTTCCTTCGTCTCGTTTCTCAGATCTCTCGATAAGCTCTCTAGGGTTTCAGAATTGGCTGATGCAGAAAAGGCTTCTCTTCTGTTCTTTAATTTTCTATTTAAACCTTGGAATCCCTAGGGTAGATTCAGGGTCGAAACTATCTGAAAAGTCCCTGGAAACTTGACATTTTCAGCTGTTTTTGTTTCTGCTTGACGCAAGCCACGATCGTGGCAAGAAATCATGATCGTGGCCTAGTTCTGGCCTCTCTTTCATGATTGTGACCAAAGTGTCACAATCGTGGTCTGGCTCCTGGCGGCTCACATCTTTCTTTCACAATTATGACTTGTTGTGCCACAATCATGGGCCGTGGTTTTAGCCTAAAACTCTTTGAAACTTCTCCATTCTTCACTGTTTACCCTGAAACACTAACAAACACATCAAGGTACCTTAAAAATATAATATTTAAGCTCAAAGACTCATACTAACCTATAAAAATACTTAAACACATAAACTAACACAATTAAAACATAAATACACACTCAATACTCAAAACACTAAATACATAACAAATTGAACCCTAAAACATAATGCAAATCACAACTATCACTTCCTCTAAGTGAAAGGGAGTCCAGTGACAAAATCCATGGTAATGTTATCCCATTTTCATTGAGGAATCGAAATAGGATGTAACAGACTAGATGGGTCTTGGTGCTCAGCTTTAACTTACTGACATGTCAAACATTTAGATACATAATCCACTACATCACGTTTCATACTTGACCACCAATAATGCTGCTTCAGAACTTGATACGTCTTATTTCCACTAAGATGCATTGCAAAGACAATATTATGGCCCTCAAACATTTACTTTCTCTTTAATTCATCATTAGCTGGCACACACAATCGATCTCTATAATATAGATCACCATCTCCTTTCACAAAAGTCTAGTTGTTTGCCTTCCCGAGTTGCCAAAACAAGTTATTGCAATTTATCATCAACTTTCTGAGCATCACAAATTTCTTGCCTCAAGGTAGGCCTAGCTTTCAACTAAGTTATTAAAGCTCTATCAGATATAAGTCTTCTTTCACTCTGCTGTATTGACAAAGCCGAAATGGTCTTCCGAATTAAGGCAACTGCCACAACATTAGCCTTACCAGGATGGTATTCCACAATGTATTCATAATCTTTAAACAGCTCCAACTAACATCGCTATCTCAGATTAAGTTCCTTTTGAGTAAGCAGATACTTCAAACTTTTATGATCAGTGAAGATCCTACACTTTTCATCATACAAGTAGTGCCACCATATTTTCAAAGCAAATACGACCGCTGCAAGTTCAAGATCATATGTAGGGTAGTTCTGTTCATGAGGTTTCAATTGCCTAGAGGCATATGCAACTAACTTACCATCCTACATCAAAATATAACCCAAAACTTTTATGATCAGTGAAGATCCTACACTTTTCACTATACAAGTACTACCACCATATTTTTAAAGCAAACACTACCGCTGCAAGTTCAAGATTATATGTAGGGTAGTTCTGTTTATGAGGTTTCAGTTGCCTAGAGGCATATGCAACTACCTTACCATCCTACATCAAAATAAAACCCAAACCATTTCTAGATGCATCACTTAACGTAACATATTCCTTACCAAAAGTGGGTTGAGCCAATACAGGAGCTTTAGTGAGCCTTCCTTTCAGTTGATCAAAACTAGCTTGACATCTATTAGACCATTCATACTTCACTCCTTTTCGTAGCAATTTAGTCAAAGGGGATGCTATCACTAAGAACCCCTTTATAAACTGACGATACTAACCAGTCAAACCCAGAAAACTTCTCACTTCCATCACACACTGTGGCGGCTTCTAGTTAGCAATTACTTTAATCTTACTAGGATCAACTCTAATCACTTGAGAAGAAAAAACATATCCTAGAAAAAATACTTCCTGAAGCCATAAATCACACTTACTCAGCTTGGCATACAACTGTTTTTTCCGTATGTTTGTAACATAACCCGAAGATGCTAAACATGATCTTGTTCATTCTTGGAATAGACCAGGATATCATCTATAAACACCATAACAAACTGGCCTAAATAGGGCCTAAATACTCTATTCATCAAATTCATGAATGCAATTGGAGCATTAGTTAACCCGAATGGCATCACTAAGAATTCATAATGTCCATATCGAGTCCTGAATGCAGTTTTTGGAACATCCACATCCTTTACCCAAAGTTTATAGTATCCTAATCACAGATCTATCTTTGAAAATACGCCTGCACCTTTCAATTGATCAAACATATCTTCTATTCTTGGTAACAGATACTTATTCTTTACTGTGACTCTGTTCAGTTGCTTGTAATCAATTCACATCCAAAGAGTACCATCATTCTTCTTAACAAATAGAAACGATGCTCCCCAAGGTGAGACACTAGGTCGAATGAACCCTTATCTAGTAATTCTTGCAGCTGCACTTTCAACTCCTTCATTTCATTAGGAGCCATCATGTACGATGCTCCAGATATAAGAGTAGTGCTAGGAATAATTTCAATAGACAACTCCACTTCCCTTTTAGGAGGGAGTCTAGGTAGCTCTTCAGGAAACACATCTGGAAATTCTCTTACCGCTGTAATATCTTGCAATTTACCACCCTCCTTCTTAGAATCAAACACAAAAGCTAGATAAGCTTCGCACCCCTTCCTAAGGAACTTCCAAGCTTGCATAGCAGATACCACATTAGCTAGAGAACCGGTGCGGATGCCATATATTACTATTTCAGGCTGATTAGGATTCCTAAGCATAACTATCGTAGCATTATAGTCAACCACTGCTTGATGCTTAATAACCAATCCATACCTAAAATCAAATTAAATTCATAAAAAGGAAATCTAATCAGATCTACCATATATTCACATCCTTGGATTATAACAAGACAGTTTCTATACACTTGATTAACTAACACACTACTACCTAAAGGACTAGTCACATGAATGTCATAGTCTAACTGAAGGCATCTCTTTATCAGAAATTTCTCCAACTCAAATATAAGAATGATTGGATCTAGGATTAATAAAAGCATGCATTGTAGAATATAAGAGAGAAACAATACCAGCAATGAGTTCAGGTGCATCGTGATCCTTACGAACTTTCAAAGAATAAGCTCGAGCTGGGGTAGAAGTTATGGTAGATCGATCAACAGTTTCTGAATGAGTACTCAGATTAGGTCTGATCTGACTAGATCCTCCACGACCTCTACCTCATCTTCTGTTTCCAACAGGTGCATGAGAGACTTCTCTACTAACTTGTGATGTTTGAGATTGTCTCATAGGGCAATTGGCTATCAGATGATCAGTGCTACCACATCTGAAACATGCACCCGTAGCCCTCCAACAAGTATCGCAATGATGCCTGGAGCAATAAGGCCACTCTAGAGCACTAGAACCTCAGTCCACAAAAAGAACCACTACCAAAAGCAGCCGATGAGGGAAAGTTTTGTCATCTTCCCCGAGCTATAGATCCCTAAGTAAATTCTGATGCAGAGGAAGCACCTTCACGGCTCCACTTGCCCGAGGACTGACCTCCTCTAGCAAAGTCCCTTCGCTGAGCCCTTTCTCTCTTCACCATCTCTTGCTTCTCTATCTTAATAGCAGCTTGCACTAGCTGATGGTAATTCACCTGCTATAAGAGAGTAATTGCCACCAGATGCTCTTTGATGGAATCATTCAAACCATCCTCAAGCTGATGACACCGGAACTCCTCAATAAGTACCTGTTCAGGTGCATACTTGCTAAGTCGATTAAACTCTCTGTCATACTCAGTAGCAGACAGTTTTCTCGGCTTCAGGTTCAAGAACTGCTTCCACTTCTCCTTTCTATACGCTTCTGTCACATACTTGGCTTAAACTCTCGGGAAAAGAAATCCCAAGTTAGAAGCTTCGGTAACTGAGGATTCCTCAAAACAAACTTTCACCATTCATAGGTTGCTCCTTGAAGAAGAGAGATAGCACAGTGCATCATCTGATCTAGTGGGCAACTAATTTCATCTAACACTTTTTTCAATTTCTCTAACCAGAAATTTGCCCTGTTAGATTCTTCCATAAAGGTTCCAGTAAATTCTTCAGTTGCATACTTTTGCAACTGATCAATTAAAGCGTTGGGTATATTCATACGATGCAATAATGTCATCATGTCATGTGACAATTTAACCAAAGCCTCTCCCTGAGTTGGAGGTAGAGGTGGTGACACTTTAACTTCACCTCAGTCAACCCAGAGGATCCCGATATAGATGTTCGAGACCGCGTAAGATTATTACTCTCCACAACCTCATCAATAGCTTCATAAGATCTTTCCATACTCAATTCTAAAACCAAAACATGGGATAACTCGCATTAGGCCAAACACAACTCTTATATCCATGTATAAGTAATAGTTAAGCGCTAGTTAAACCATAATTGCCTAAATCATGCTCTGATACCAAACCATATAACACCCACATACCCCCTAGGAGGACATTCAGATGCTACACAAAACAGAACCAAAATAATCCAAAACATACTAAAGCATTTCCAGAAACTCAAGGAACATACATTTCATTCATCCATAGTTGGGTCATATTCAGAACATAACATACTCACGGTACTTATTACAGACAAGCCTTAAATTTAAATCCAAATTGTATTAAGGTTATTATAAAACATTGAATAAAATATAAAATACAACATGTCCCATTACATTAAAAAACAACTCAAAAACAAATTGAACATTTACAGAACAAAACACAATCTTCTTGGCCACTATGGTTGTCTTTGTCCCATTCTTACGTCTTCTTACCAGACCTACATGGAGGTAAAACCACCTTGCTAAGCATATAGCTTAGTGGGGAATAACTAAACATATATAATCTGACGATTGTTTCTAAAAATCGCCTAACATTCAGAAACAATGAATCATATCAAATCTCAGACAACCTTTAATTGTTCAATTACTGAACATTCCAATATCATTTGCATCAGAACAGAATATAACATATCATAATAGAATACATAATGTACTTGCTTCAAACTTACACATATCCGAACAGAATATCAGAATCACAAAATAGAATCTTAAAGTATTTCAATAAATCTTGTTTATATCAGAACAACAGTTAGCTGTATCAGAACTAAACTTAACTTATATCAAAACTGAACATATTGGAACATAAAACAAGTTAGCCTGTTAATCCTTTATACAAAAGTGGGTAACGAGACCAGAATAGGAGATACATATTGGTATCACAGAACATGAAAGATTGATGTTTGGACACCGAAGTGTTAATATCAAGAGAGACTTAAGTCTTAGACACCGAAATGTCGACACCTTGGTGTTATAGGAGGAGCTATAGACTCTTCTAGGCATGCCTATTTACCCACGACTAGGACTTGACAGTTTTAAAACAATTCATTTCAGATTTCACAATGGAAAGTAAAAGATGTTATGTCTTTATTCCACTTTCCTCAAATTGAACATATATATATGCACATCTAACTAATCATACCTTGTAAGCATAATCATTTGCAATAATGTACCATTAAAGGCATTATGTATTTACACATTCCATATCATGACACAAAGTTCCAATTAGTAAACAATCATATTCAATTCACGTAACATAAACCTTTTGAAACACATTGGTATTCATAAGAACACATTCATCTTTAAACACATCATTCTTTTCAACAGAGGACTCATTATTAATTAACCTCACATTCTTTAAGTAATTACCTCCATTAATAAATCATAACTCAGTTACCTTTTACTCCATTAATCTAACATAATCTAGGTTAAATTTTAATCTCAACTAAGTTTAATTAAACCATTTTTAAAAGTCCTAACCTTATATGTGTCAAAAGTTACACAAAACCAAGTTTAGCTTTTTTTTTTCCCCAGATTTTCTTAGGATAAGTTTCGAGTCACATTTATATGGCTATTTTGACTTAGTAAATGAGGTTTCTGGGCAATATATTCTTCTAAACAAATATTTCTCTATGTCTTAAGTTTCTAATGAACTAAAGTTAGTTCATTATTCCTAGAGTTATACCTAAAATACTATAGACTATTCTCAAACAATGACAGTAACCAAAACTCCATTTCAAGCCAAATTTCAAAACCCTTAGAGACAAAATTAAAATTCTATTCATTCATGAAAATTGTAGAAATATGTATTTAGTTTAATATAAAATTAAAATCACCCCATTTGGATATCTACAGGTTAAGTTATGGTCAAAATATCGAAGTCTATTTAGTGAAACCACTACAGTTAACTCATGTCTTACACCTTCAACCCCCATTCACCATAGTTCTTCAATTCCACTTCAATTCCACCTTATTCATGCCTTAATTACACATCAATTTCGAGTAAAAAACCAATTCAAAAATCTTCCACACCTCAAAACCAAACTAGAAATTATCATATAAGGATCATTTTTCCAGCATTCAATTCTCATCATCTTAACACATATTCATGCCAATTTAATTATCATAAAACCTGTATTAATACATGGTGTCAAGTTTAGAATTACTATACCTCTTTAACTTCAAATTCCTATTTCAAAGATCCGGCTAAACCAACCCTTCCAAACAATCAGCACACATATAAGATTAAGGTGAAAGTAAGATGCTCTTAGCACCAAAAAGACAGCAGCATAGAAGATAGAATGAGGTTGCTTTCTTAATGCAATAACTTACAAAGATTTCCAAGTAAAAATGATCCAAAAATAAGCAAAATTCCAGAAGTTGAGAGGGACTGAGAGGTTTCGGTGGTGGTAGAGAAAGAAGAGAAAACACGACAGAAGCTTTGTTTAGCCAAGATACTAGGTGTCTTCAAATTCCTTAAACATGTGTCAACTAGCATGTAATGCCATGTATCAATGGATTAGGCCTCCATTTGTCATCTTAAGATGTTGCCATTAGTCATCTATAAAATCAGTCCACATGTCACTCCAAAATTGGTACACTTGTTACATAATCATTAGTCCATTTGTCAATCATCCAATGATGCCAAATGTCATTCAAAGTATATATTTAATCATACTAATTTTCATGCACCAACTTGTCTTACCACCTGACAATTTTCCTAGTCCAAATGTGCATTTTTATACCTCAATTCTCTAATGGTAACAATTAATTCCAAGTCACTAAGTATGATCCATTAAACCAAAAATTCAAGACATATACAATTCACATTCAATTCATATCACAATTTTTAACACCTATTATACATGTGCTTTCATGAATATGTAACATTCCAACTAGGGTACAATTTGGGCCTTACATATGAAGTCAATTGAACCAGCTTGAAAATTGATGCAAGTAGTTAGTTGCAAAACAATTTGATTATGCTTTAAGATTGAATGAATGATGATGAATTTTGATTAGTACATTTGATTAGTTAAGCTTTTCTTTAAGTTATTTTCTACTTGAGATTGAATGGTGGATTAGTTTGACTGAGTACAAGCAATTAGGTTTAATGTATGCTAGATATACATCATTTTCAACACTATTTTCATAGCATATTGCCTATATTTTATATTAATTTGAAGGATTTGATACTTAAGAATTTTTATCATTTCAGGTCAAATGTTTGCCTATATAAGGAAAAGAAGCAAAGATGAAGAATAACTGAATCAAAAATATAACAATTTTGGAAGATTTGAAAAAGAATCACATAATATAATTATGTACACAGTCCTGTGTTGAGGACTATGATAGTGATGTTGATGAACTTATGATAAACTAGATGAGAATCTATAAGTTATGAACATTAAAAGGAAGAAACTATCTTCTAAAATTAAAGAAACTTAAAAACTTTTAAATGCATGTATAAGTGAAAATAAAAATATGAAGAGTGAATTGCATATTAGAAGACCATTTAAGAGTGTGGCCATTACAGACAATGAAAATGTAAGTGTATTAAAAATTGAGAATGAGATACTGAAGAGGGATATCAATGCTCTCAAGGACTCCTTGTCTAAATTTACCAACGGAAGTTAAAAATTAAAAGAGCATACTAGGAGTTCAAAAGATTTCCAACAATGGACATGGGATTGACTATACTTATAGGAGTGCACTTAATATTAAAGCTACATTACTAAAGGCAAATAGTAAATGAGCATGTGAATCTTCATCTAGACATTTATATACATATACTAGGCTAAAAGGCAAGACTTATGTATTCATTTATAGTTCCTAACCTAGATCTAAAATCAACTATCATCTAAGCAAGGTTCACACATGATTGGTCAAATGATAGGCATAATTTCTTGAAACATGATTAAACTTATCATAGGCACGTAAAAATCCAAGGACACATGTCTCACATATATTGCAACATTGAAAATTATTTTCTTCCCAAGAAAATGCACAACTTCTATAACATTCAAAGGAGGGTATCTATGAACAATAACTTCAGACCTCACTTTCATAAATAAATTCATATAGCATGATATGTTATTTTCTGGAAACTTTAGACATATTGATAAATTTTGTTTCCTCAAAAAAGTAAAGGCAAGTAATCCTTTGAAAATAAAGTTTAAAAGAAGGAGACAACCATCAAGGACCTAAGCTTATTTGTTACCTAAAACAAACTAATTTTTTTGGTTTGTAGGTCTCTAATAAAAAGACAAACAAATGGTATGTGAATAGTGGATGCTCAAGACATATGAATAGTGATACATTCCAATCTACAACTTTTAGAGACAAAGATGGAGGATTTGTTACTTTTAAAGATAATGCCACAGGTAGGATAAATGACATTAAAAAAGTTAATAATGAATATCATATTTCATTACCAAAAATTAGTTTGCCTTCTTCCTTATACTCTTTAAATCATTGTTTAATATGTTATTAATTTAAAATAAGTTATTTTTCATCATGTAATTATTGATTAATTTAATTCATTAGATAAGATAAAGTTGTTTAAATTTACCAACACCTATTTACCCCTTCTTAGTTGCTATTAGGAACTAAACTCATTTTTTTAGGGATGGCAATGGCATATGCCCGAGCCTGGCCCAAACTTGTCCCGATCCCTACTACTAGAGAGTCAGAGCTTGAGCCTGAGGATGAACATTTTTTAAATTAATAATGCAAAAAATGATATCGTTTTGCTTATAAAGGTTAGGCCTTGGGCCGGGATATGCCGAGCCTAGGTCGCCTGAGCCCAAGCCTTAGGTGGTCGAGGTTCAATTTTTTAGAAAATCCCACTCTTAGACCAGGCCCAGTCCAGTTACCATCTCTACATTTCTTTGATTTTTACTGTATGTTTTCTTTAAATGGAAGTATTTTTTAATATTGTTATGTCTAGATTGGGAATTATACATGAATGTATGGGAATTGCATTTTGCCCTAGCTTGTGTATATGAATGTCTAGAAGAAATGCACCTTGCTAATTTGCTATCTTATGTAAAGGCTTTTCACCATATATATGTTTTTCTTTGACAAATGTAGTCTTAGTGTTGGATACATTCCTATAAATGTATGAACCTAATACTTATTAATGAAATTCTTTTTAACTCTTAGAATACTTTCTAATCTTTCACTTCCCTTATTGGATTCAAACAAAGAGTCCTTAAGATTGCATTGACTTCCCTATTTAATGTCTCATTCTTAATTATTAATTCTTCTAATTTTCATTATCTACAATAGTCAAACTTTTGGATGCTTTGATTCTATTAGAAGAAATTTCCTTACTTTCTATGTTCATAATTTATAGATCTTTGTCTAGTTAATCATAACTTAATTCAATATCACTATCAAAATTATAGTTTGAAATTACCTCATTATTAACAATTTCCATAAACCCCATATGAGTTATTTCTCTTTTTAAATGTTCACTTTTAGGGTTGTTTGTGCTACCAAGTTGATGCTCTCCTTCTTCTTTTATTTTTTCCTCTTTTTCTGGTCATTTTTTTCGTTAACTTTAAGGAGAGGACACTATGACTTCACATGGTTAAGATTTCTATATTCAAAATAAACAATGTTGGAAGATTTGCTATTTGAATTTAACTGACCTTCATTGAAGGTTTTTCTTTTAAAGTATATTTTTTCTTCAAAAACTTCTTCAATTTCCTAGTGATAAAGATGGTTTCTTTATCTCTTCATCATCGCTTTCACTTAAGGATGTCTTATCTTCCTCAATTGATTTTTCTTTTAAGGAACTGAATGCTATTTTTTCCCTTAAAGTCATTGCCACTCCTTATGTCTTGTTTAGCTTTAGTTCATAAATAAGGAGAGATCCAATGAGCTCCTCAAATGGTAACATCACTAGGTCATTGATTTTTTTGATGGCTATCGCTCTGGCTTCCCAAGTCTAAAGAAGTAACATAAGCAATTTTCTCACTATTTTTAACATTAATGTTTTTCTTTCTTAGACCTTAGGGATAATTAATAATATTAATAAATCCTATATATATCCTAGATATCTCTTATGATGCTTTATATTTGTAATATGCTTACTTTACTCTCTTTAACTTGATTAGTATCCTCATGTATGACTTTAAGTATGTTCCAAATTTTGTGAACAATTTTATACATGGATAGTCATTCCTACCTAGTGCACAAAATAATATATAAATGCCTTTATTGTTCAAAGAAATGAGTCTCTTATCTTGAGGATCCCAATTTTCTTTTAGTTTAGGAACCTTTCTATCATCTTTGAATTCCATAGGAGTCAATAGACCATTAAATACTTTTTTAATGTAACATAAAAGACTTACTCTGATAAGATGTAAAGGCTTACATACTTTATAATGTAACATAAAATCTTAAAGTTTCTTTCAAAAAATTTTTGAAAAACATTTATAGAAAACCCAAATTCTTTTCTATTTTAAAACTAATGAGAAACTTAAAGTTGATTTGAAAATTTTTTGCAAAAATGTTTATAGAAAACCCAATTTCTTTTATATTTTTAAACTAACGGGAAACCATGTATTTATGGCCTTTGGGACTTAATATAGTCTTTAGAGTAAAAAAATAGTCATCTTAGTACATTGGTGATCAATATAACATATTGGTCCACCAATATGCATTTATTGCATAAAAATCCATTTGTTGGAATATTTACCAACCATTGTAGCGTATTAATTATCTAATATTCATTTATTTTAAAAAAATCTGTTAGAACATTAATCGAACAATATGCTATAATGGTACCAATATATTTGCATTATGAATTAATAGACCGCTGGCCTATATTGGTTGACCAATGTACCTAAAATCTTAATTCTAACATCTCAAAATCATCAAACTTATTTTTATTATTGAAAATTTGACTTAAAGACTTATTAAAATATACCTCAAAGAATGTTTTAAAGATTAAGAGAGTTTTCTTTGGAATACAAAATTTAGTTCCTTTGATGATAGAAAAGACTCATATAATGAGTTAAAATGATGATATACTTATGCATGATGAGCCTCTTAAATATCCAAGCAACTAAGTGGGAAGTACAATGATCATTTCATTTTCATTTATAACGTTTTATCTTAGTCTTCCTTAGTCTTAGTTTTGGTTTTTACTTAAATAAATATGATTCCAATTTTTATTATTTTTATGAGATTTCTCTTGAATTTTACAAAATGAAAAAAAATTTTAAATTATTTTATTTTAAAATTTTTTTATTAATAGCAATTAAGCTTTATTATTGTTAAAATATAGACTGGAAGTTCTTTAGGTTCAATATTAGGGATGACTTATCCAATAGGAGTTTCAAATCAAAATCTAAAAGTAAAATGGCAGTCTAGGGTTATAAGTGCAAACAAACTAGACATATGAAGAGAGACTATTCAAAAAAGAAAAAGAAAATTGATGAAAGAAAATTTTATAATTCGTTAAGTTTGCTAATGTGGTACAAAGCAGGGACTCAAATTGTAGAAAATGGAAACATGCTTAACATTTCAACCAGTTAGCTACAGGATCTATAGATTCTGGATATAGGATGCTCACATCATATGACACCTAAAAAAGATTGTTTGGTGTCATATGCATCAGGAAACTTTAGCATTGTCTAGTTGGGAGTTAAGAAAGCTTACAAAATCCTTAAAGCATGATAAATCAGAATTAAGATGTTTAATATTATTGTGAAGATGTTGTGTGATGTTTGACATGTACAATTTAAGGGAGAACTTGATTTTTTTGGACACCATTCATAAAAACAGCTGTGTTTATAAAAATGACAGAGATATTTTAAGTGATAAAAAGTGTGACAAACGTGATGGGAGGTCAAAACTAGAAAAAAAAAAACATATTGATATAGAGCATAATTGTAGGTTAATATGTTATTGTCGTAAATTATACAATGATAATACTAATTTGTGACGTATGTAGTTAGGTCATCTTAATGAGTGAGGAAAGAGCGAATTTTATAAAAGGAGCCTACTGAAGGGTGTAAAAAATTTTAAGTTAGACTTCTACAAATTTTATATTCTTGGAAAATAGTATATGGTAACATTCAAGATGGGGAAGCACAAAACTAAAAGAATTTTGGTTTATATATATCTTGACCTGTGGTACACTGCTCATAAGTTGTCATTGGGTGGATCTTAGTGTTTTATTACAATAATTGATGATTTTTCAGAAAAGTATAGATATCATTCATAAATTAAAAATTAGATGTTTTATAAAATTCAAGATATGGAAGGCTGAGGTGAAGAACTAGATAGGAAGAAAAATAAAGTACCTGATATCAGAAAATGGTATTGAGTACATAGATTCACAATTTTAGAAGTTATATGAAGAGCACATGATTTAGTGACATTACATGGTTTAGAAAACATTACAGTAAAATGGGGTTCTATAGAGGATGAGAGATATATAATTGAAATGGTCAAATGTTTATGGATGAGAGCAGGGCTCTCTAAGAGCTTTTTTAACAAATGCATTGGATATGCTATGTTATCTCATTAACATATTGTTATAGATTTCATTGGATGAGATAACTGTAGAGGAAGTATAGACAAGAAGTAAGTTAGATTTCTTATGACTGAAGGTCTTATGTTGTCCGACTTATGTGCATATTTCTATGATGAGAGGTTTAAGCTTGATTAAAAGTCGACGAAGAGTATATTTATTAGTTACCCTAAATGTATGAATAGGTAAAAGTTGTAGGATCTAACACCAAACCAGAAGGTAATAATTAGGGATGCAATATTTGATAAGAATTATATATTGAAACAAACATATGGAGAAGATATGTCAAGGTCAGCAGAGGGTAATACAAAGGTAGTAAAGTGGAACTAGATAAGCCTAAAGCAAAAATGAAAGAGGTAAGAAATTTTGTTTCAGAATACATTGGACAAATGTTAAAGGAAGAGCAACATTATAGTACAGCTACAAATAAAGTAAGACAGTGGAGAGGGGTGAGTCTTTGTATAAGAACTAGACATGAGAGTTGGTATGGCTTCCTAAATGAAAGATTTCTATAGGATGCAAGTGGGTAAACAAGAGAAAGCTAGTAATAGTAAAAAGAAAAGGAGTAAACTTCAAGACTTGACTAGTAGCAAAATAGTAGGCATAATGAAAGAGCATTGATTATGATGAAATTTTCTATTAAGTGATTTAATATATTTCTATCAAAATTTTAATGATATTAGTAGCTAGTTTGAATATGCAATTAGAGTGAAAAGAGGTGAAAATATATTTTCTTCATGATTACATATAGTAGAAAATTTATATGGAGTAACACAAAGGGTTTAGTCAACCTAAAAAGAAACATCTTATACATAAATTGGGGAAATTGCTTTATGGGTTGAAGTAGTCACTATGATATAAAATTTAAGAAAAGAATTTGAGAAGAATGATTTAGATGCTAACAAGAAACGTATAAAAATGTAGATTCAAAGGGATAAGAGCTATAGAAAAATGAGGTTATCTCAATATTTTTACATTGAGAAGTGTTAGATAGATGGAAAATCACTTCAGGTTTCCTTAGATTAGTACCCAAAAATAGATGTAAAGGTTAAAGATATGTCTAAGATACAATATGCTAGCATTATTAGTCAAGTTAGCGAGTACATGGAAAAACCTAAAGGACAACATTAGGAGATAGATAAGTGGATATTCATGTACTTAAGAGAAACAAAAAAGCCATAGGATTATGTTTAGCAGTCAATAGGATGATCTTTCGATCGTGTGGTATGTGGATTTAGATTATTTAAGAGATTTAGATAATAGGAGGATTACTATAGAGTATGTATTTGCTCTTGTAGGAGGGCTTATTTGATGAAAATCAATAATTCAATCTATAGTTGTATTGTCCACAACTGACTAGAGTATATGGAAGTGGTTGAGACTGTTAAGGAGGCATTATGGCTTATAGGACTAGTGAAGGAAATGAGCACTGATCAAAGTGGAGTTTGAGTACACTATGATAGTCAAAGTAACATTTATTTGGTAAAGAATTCAAGTGTATCGTGGACTAAGCAAATAGATATGAGGTTTCATAAGATTAAGGAGTTGATTGCATCTAGAAAGATCTTGTTAAAAGAAGTTCACATTTTAGAGAATGCAACTGACATATTGACAAAGCTAGTTATCATAGAGAAAGTGTATGCATTTTCTAGACTTTATTAATCTCAAAATGTTAGATGAAGCTACAACCAATATAGAGTATATTTGCTAAGGTGGAGATTATCGTTTATGACTTATATACATGAGTGTGCAATCTTAGAGTTTTTTAGGAAGAAAATGAGTGATTCTTAAAAGTCTTTAGGTAAAGATGGTGCAGTGTACAATTCTATGTCAAGACATGTTCTTTTCTAGAATGTAAAGGTAAAGAATCGATCTAGTACACAGGTGGGTTGGTATGGCACAATTTTTTTTAAAGAAGGCTACAAATTGGAATATAGGTTTATAGAGCTCATGTCCATGTGCAAATAAAAAATGGTGAGTTACACAACCTATTATACGGTTGTTTCGAAGCTCGTGTCCATATGTGAATAAAGCCAATAAGTTACATAGTCTAATATACAATTATGTCTCAAGCTATGTTTGTAATGGACTATTTTATTTCAAAATATAGTTTTAGTATAATTCAAACCCGGAAAGAATTCTAAGACTTATTAGATTTATGTTTAAGTTGTATTTGACAAAGATCAACTTATATTGAATTGTACCGAACAAACTTTATATATTAGTATACTCATTGTAAACCTAGTTTTATTTTGAAAAAATATATAATCTTTAAAAACGATTCAATTGAATATATAAACATACTTGCTTTTATTCCACAAGATGTAACCATACTAAATTAATCAAATCTCACTAAGAATATTCTTCTATTCTTATTTGTTTCATTACATATTTGGTACATACTATTTCTATACATATAGTAAGGGGGGTTAGATTACCTGTTCTTGTAATTATGTGCCTAATCAGTTTCATGAGTATACATTCATTTAATTTATGTGGGTTTCATTTATCGGATGAATAGATGCTCATAGAATATAATAGGCACACAATAACAGGAACTGGCTCTGTTCCTTATAAAGTGAGGGAAAAAAGACTACTTCTTGTACTTAGAATAGGTAGGCAATAACTGCACCAGAGGAATTTAATGCATGTGCTTGTCTTCAATCTAACTGAAGTCCAATCTATGAATGCCTGACAATGTCCCCATTAGCTGAAGTTAAAGATATTTGTAGAATTGATAATATAGCGTGCTCTTTGGAGCATGGTGAAGAGTATAGGATAGGGACTCCATTCTGTCGTGTCCTGATGGTCCCTTCGTTGGCTAAGAGAGGGCTCTAGGCGTGTTCTGGAGCAAGTGATTGGTAGGGTAAGGCTTTCTACTTTTCACTGAAAAAGTAAAAGGTATGTTACAACTTACACTAACCGGTATTAACTACGGTAATGTTCTACTTGTTTCGTTCATTTTAGACTTTGGAGTCTACTGTTGCTGAAGATGCCCACTAAATGAGATCTGCTGCCCTTTTAACACAGTGATGGTATAGCAATTTTGAAAAGATGTTCATTCCAAGTAGAAATCAGCTTTTCAATGGAACAATCAATAGAACTGCCAAATAATTTAATGGAAACACCCTTTTTATGCTGCGATGATGTTGATTAAAATTCTTTAAATACATCATTTGTAATAGCATTAAATTTCAAATGATCTTTATGTTTTTTAATATTTAATTTCAGAGGATTTTTATGTTACGTTTGTATTTTAATTTTGATAGGATCCATGAGTTTATTATCGATAAAAACGAAACAGAACAAAAAGGTCATTATGTATTTTATTTTCCTTCTGTGTTTGGTATTTAATGGGATTTCTATATTTTTATATATAGTGGCAGACCAAAGAATCGGGGAAGAGGCAACTTAATAAAGACCTTATAACCTACCGTAATTCAAGGGGAAAGCTAAAGGCAATTTTCTTTCACATATTAAATGGAGTTTGTTGCAATTTGGACAAAACGTTGTCTCACAACAAGACAATCGAGGCAGAATCACTTTCACAAAAGCTTGAAATTTCTCGTAACAAGACAATCAAGGCAGACACACTCCCACAACAAGGTTTAAAGCTTGAAATCACTTTATTTATACATTTCTCTGTATTTCACGTCAATCCTATATATTTATATGGCTGAGATCGCGTGAAACAGAGTGAATAAAAAATAGTGGGTATAAAAGATCTGGTTTCAAAAAAATGATGTACTCAACTCAAATTGAAATTAAACACGTAAGGTGAAGAGGAATCATGTGTAAACAACTGTTTTACTATGCATAAAGTCATCACATAAATTAAAAGAATCATAAGCTTAAGTAAAAAAAAAAATAGTATAATCATCACATAACCCACCCGCCATACTATATTAACTTATTACGTAACACATATTTATGGGAATCCAAGGCAGATTGCCTAGTTAATTAACAAATTTTGAAAATAATGACAACATCATATCTTCGGTCCACAATCTCCTACGAGACCACCTAAACGTGTTACCTGCCTTGGAAGGTTTAGTGAGAATGATAGAGAGTTAATGCTCGCATGGACAACATTTCTCTATTTTTCAATGAAAGGATTGGTCCAAAAGTCCACTCTCCCTACTTTTTGGTTGCCCGATTTATGGTTGTTGGCTCACCAACCGTCCCTCCTTAACAAACTTCCCATCTATCATAAATCCCACCACTAGATCATGTGGAATTTAATTTCCATACAAGATTTACTTGTCGCTTTTTGTATGTATATTATTTTTGGCATTTAATTTATAAAAAAATCAATTTAGAATCAGTTTCCAACCTGGGCTGACGTAGAAATTTGCTTCATCCCAAAAGGTACAACTATTGTGTATTAAATTTAATTACACGCAACTAAAAATGATTTCCGACAATTTTATATTATACTAACGTTAAAATAAAATCAATTTCATTACAGTTGACATTAAATTTGTTTATGAAATCCTGTCAGTTACCACTTTCATTCCTTTAACTGAAAAAAAAAAAATGCAAGAAAAGGTGGAGGACCAGGAAAGCAAAAGTACAGCAGAAAAAGCTAAATCAATGTCTCTGTATGCGTGTATATAGTGTAACCTGTATCTCTTCCCTCTCTCTCCCCCTCCTTATACTATCGTCACTTTTCTTTGTTTTCACTCATTCCCAGAATTCTCGCCACCATTTTAGGACAGCCTCCATTTGTTAGTAGCATTATCACTCCCTCTCACTTGTTGCCCATTTCTCCCTTCTTGGTTTTTCCTTTCTTTCAATTTGATTTTGGTGACTTTTTGGATTGATTATCTTGATGGTGTTATATCGTTGAGGTAAGTTGCGCTAATCTCTTCTCTATTGGGTTAAGCTTGCCATACATGGGTTTTGCCTCTCTTCTTCTCGTCTTCCATATCCTATGTCCTGCATAGTTGGATTGTTTATTATGTCGAGAGGTTCATGGATGGATAGTGTTAGAATTGTACAAGAAAGAGCCAGTTTCAAGATGGCCGTTGCTTCTTTAAAAGAATCTATTGTAAAGAAATTGTGGTTTAAGTGATGAAGAAATAAACTTTGGAGAATAAATGCCGATCTTGCTGATGAAAAGTTCACTCTTTGATTCTAAAAGCCATGCAAATTGACCATCTTGATACATTTTATCGGTTCTTGCAAGAGTGATCTGTTTGGTTGCTCAGTCATTGAAGTGACAGTATATGATTAAATTTTCTTTTTTTGTCTTCTCTGATTCCTGCGGAGAAATTTTTAGATGAGGATAATGTTTCCAGGGAATCAGAGATATTAAAATAATATATAACAGACAGAGCACAGAATTAATATGACGCTTAATGTGTCATAAACATCCTCTTTTCTTTTTGTATTTATCCCTTTCTTTTTAATTTTTGGTACTTCTTCACTACAAATCTTTCATTCAATATGAGATTTGATGTATCGGAGGGACAATTCAATAAACTAAAATTTCGTACTTCACTTTCAGATATATAATCTAGAAGCTCTGAATAACTTCGAAGGAGAAGTAAGTGTCTACCGTTTGCTTGGTTATAATAATCTAGAAGCTCTGAATAACTTCGAAGGAGAAGTAAGTGCATACCTTCTGCTTGGTTATAAGAGTAATGGCGGAAAGAAAATTAAATTTCAATGTCCCACTTCTATCAGTAAGGCGATATTCTAGGGCTACAAAATCTACTGATGAAGCCAAAGGAAAGAAAATTGATAATCCCCAGCAAAATAGACGTTATACCATCCCATCCTACAAATGTGAATTGAACTTGGATCAAGTAACAGAACCTGTTGCTGTGCCTTTTCAGTGGGAACATATCCCTGGTAGACCAAAGGATGGTAGTACGCGTGAGTCTGAGGTCCTTGAGGACGCTTCTGCTAGTCAAAGAGTTCTGCCTGGAAAACATTCAGGTGAAAAATGTGAAGATCAAACTGAATTTAGGTCCCGAACTGAAACATATTCATTTTGTGACAAGGTTCCAGAATGGGATTGCTCAAAGAAGGGTGTGAATCAAAATGCAGGCTTGGAATCAGTAGATAATGGTTGTAGCGATGACGACGATGTTTACTCTGATGCTCTTGACACTATATCTTCAACTGATTCCTGTTCCATGAAATGCAGTGCAACTGATCTGAGCGGTTGTGAAGGTTTGAATGTGAAGACAACAGGAACATTTTCTACAGATCCACAAACTCGAGATTTCATGATGAGTCGCTTCCTACCTGCTGCCAAGGCGATGGCTTTGGAGACACCTCATTATGCTCCAAAAAAGCAATCTGTGGCGATTGTACCGTCAGAGGCAGTTGTAAAGCCCCGACAAGTTTCAAAGCTAGTTAGTGTTCCAAAAGCACCTCAGGCTAATCAAAAGGAATCTGCTATTATTCCGTATCACAGTCAGGATGTAGAAGAAGAAGAAGAAGAAGAAGAAGAAGAAGGATGTGAAGATGATTATGACGACTATAGCACTTCTGGCAATATAGCAACTAAAGGTTGTGGTTTGGTACCTCGCTTGTGCTTTAAAAATTCCTTGTCCATCTTAAATCCTGTTCCAGGGCTTAAAGTGAGGTCTCACGTCCAAAACGCTATCAAACCAAACAAAGCTGCTTCTACTAAATCTAACAGTCAAAACTCGAAAAAGGTAAGATAACTATTTCTCTCATTCTTACATTTTTTGTTTTCGGCCTGTTTTGTTATCATTAAGTGATGAAGGTTTCCATTTTCTGTTAACTAATGAATACGGAATTGGTTTACTGCTCATCAGCATTCAGGGCATGTTGTTTATAAACAAAAAACAAGTAGTGGACCTCAATCACCCAGGCTGCCCTCAGTTGAGAACAAGCCGAGTTTTGGATCCAATAGGTTCTCTCATACAAGTGACCAGCAAACAGTTGGTAGAACATCTCCGTTCAGGCGTTCAGGGGCTATATCACCTTTCCGTAATCAAACACCTCAATCTCCCTTTCAAGGAAAGGGATTTCCGGGCACTACAAGAGAAGCTGAAAATTTCAAAGCCAATAAGATGAACTTGTATTGCAAGAACAGCAGCAAGTCTCAGGAACTATATAGCCATTATGGCACCAGAGGAGGGTCTCGCCCACTGAGCCCGACTATTGAGAAGACTGTGTATGTGGACACTGTAAATAAGATGTGCTCAAAATCAGGGCCCTTAGGTATGAGTGGGTACTCGGACTCTGTGGGAAGGTACTATAAGAGTATGTCGAAAAGCAGAGAAATGGGAAAACCTGTTCCAACAGATTCTTGTTTCCAAGTTGCAAAACATCTGAATGTTCTAAAAGGAAATGCCAAACTGGAAGACAAAATTGTGGGGTGTTATGATGCTAAGCATTCTTGTGATTCTCCAATTAGTCAACTTAAAGACATTATGGATGAGCTATGTCAGGAAGCGAAGGCTTTGGTATGTGTAAATGCAACGGGTGATGGAAGTCCTATTGACAAGGAACAGATTCAAAAGCAAGGAAATGTTAAAAACAGTTTGTTCCCTGTAGCACCAACTTTACCCAAAACACCATCCGAGTCTTGGCTCTGGCGTACCTTGCCTTCAATTTCCTCACAGAATTCATTTTCACATTCATACCGTGGCACTGGTTTTCAAAGTAAGTGGCAGGATTCCAAGACACCGCCCTCTACCAATACTAAATGGGAAACAATTGTGAAATCATCATACTCAGCATCATGACCATGTAAGCTATTCTGATGTACTCCTTTGTTTTCATTTGACAGAAGATTCATTGGAAAACTAACTCTTTTTCTGCTTTAACAGGTATTAATTCCTCACACTTCTCAGCCATCAAAAACCTAACGGTGAGGAGGCCTCACCTAATCCATTAGATTCAGAGTTTGTCAATAATTTCAGGAATAGTGTTGAAGATGTTATATATCTTCCGGTCTCTTTTTCTCTCAACACATACAGATTTGGTTTTCGCTTCAAATTCCGGTAAAATCTTTAGCTTCTGTTACGTGCAGTAATACAGGGCTTGAGGAAACATGTGATAGAGGTAGGCTTCATTTGTTAAGAGGCTCTCCTTCGGTCATGTATTGGATTGAATTTGATATCTTGTTATTATAGAAATTCATTACTGGCAGTGAATGGTAATACCTCCTCGTTCTGATTCATATAATAATTATGGCATTTGTTTTGTTGAGACTTGGTGGTTGGGAGATTCTTTAGTTATGAAGAGTATGAGCAGGTGTGATCATTGTACCCAAAAGGATTCAATATGATTCAAAGAAAAGAAAAACAAGGATCGTTATAGAATAATCCTACCAACAAAATTGATATGATAAATAATTTAAGGTATTCACTCTAAAATTTGTTCTTAAACTATTTGTTTCTAACAAATATACTTGATTCTAAGCGTTGGGATTTAGTTAGGATATCCTATTATTTTGTAATTTAAATTAGTATATAATCTCATCATATAAATCATAGTCTATCTTATCATTATTATTAACACTCAGTTGAATTTCCGCTGAGGAGCGAAGTATGAAAAGATTCGATTAGTCTTAGTCTTACCCTTACCTAATAAAGAGGTCATTTTTTATAAATCCACATATTATGTTTCATGAAGATATTACAAAATTATAAATGAGTGTGCATATATATACAAAAAAATAAAATACATAAACAAATAAATAAAGTAAACATAAAAACGTAATAAAAATAACTAAATACAAATAAATAATGAAAAGAAACAATAATCATAATACTAAAAAAAGTAAGTTCGACACCCTAATAGTGTCCATATAGAACATTTCAAAGATTGACAATGAATGGTAAGATAAAATAAATATATCAACCAAACAAGAGTCATATAGGAGTAACTTCGATCAGGCCTGTTAATAATTTTTTTAATTTCTTCCCTTGTGATTTATTTACACTGAGAAAAGTTATGAAATCTCTCAGACTTGCTGAGGTCACCTAAATAGACATTTTCCTTTATACCGTCATTAAAAAGGACATAGAAGTACCTCTATCATCTACTCTTGATGTCATTGTCCTCCATGAGCACCTATCCTACTTTATCTCTTATACATTGAACTTAGTTTAAGTCTCTCGTTTTTCGTTTCCTAACTCTAGCCAACTTAAAAATGTCCTTTTCTCATTTTTTAGTATCCAATCTTTTGTACAAATTCTCATAAGCTTCACCTTTAGCCACTGAGACTGTCTTCTTTGCCTCTTTCTTTACCAGATTCTACCTTTCTCTATTAGCTTATCTCTCTACCTTTATGGTACTTTTCAATAGAGCTTTATATGCTCCCTGTTTAGCCTTCATCGTTTCTTGTACATCTTCAGTCCACCACCAAGATTTCATCTTACAACCCTTTGACCCTTTTGAAACTCCCAAGATCTCTTCGGCAATATTCCTTAACATATTTGCGACTTCCTCCCACATTTAATTAACATCTCTTTCTAATTTTCATTCAACTCCATTTCTTACTTTATCCTTAAATTGTTCCACTAAGTCCCCTTTTATATTCCACCATCTAACTTTAGGACATCTTCTATTATTTCTTTTCTTCCTCCATCCTTTAATTTCAAGATCCAAAACTAACATTCTATACTAAGTTGTTAAGCATGCTTTCAAAATCACCTTACAATCATTACAACTAGTGTAATAGCTCTGCCTTATAAGGAAATAATTAATTTGAGTCTTCATGGTTTTACTCCTCTAAGTCACCAGCTGTTCCTCGTTCTTCTTGAATAAAGAATTGGTTATTATTAACTTAAATGCTACCGTAATGTCCAATAAAGCAATCCCACTATCATATTCGAAACTCCTATTAGTTTATAGATACTCCGATGTTGCCCCTATATGACCATTAAAATCTCTTCTTAAAATAACTTTCTCATTAGTAGGGTTTTTCATCTAAACCTGCTTGAGGTGTATATGCACACACCACATTGAGAAAAACACTACTCACCACAATCTTAATAGCCATAATCTTATCATTTGTCCTCTTAATCTCCACAATATGACTTATAAGTTCCTTAATAACTAAGATACCTACCCCATTATATCGTCTCGAAGCCCCTGAATATCACAATTTGAACCCTATTAGTCTCTTTTGCTTTAGCCCTCGTCATCTTTATCTCTTGGCTACACACTATATGAATCTTATACTTGTCTAAGATCTCCACTAATTCTAGAGACTTTCCTCTAAGGGTCCCAATGTTTAAAGATCCTATCCATAGTGTGTCAGCATCCTTTTTGTTGGACCAATGGAGATTGACAAATTAAATCCTTCTATGTTTTGATAATAATAAAATTTAAAGAATTGGTTAAGAAATAATTTCAGGTTAAAT
>JANZXR010000002.1:21736681-21773006 GCA_027575705.1 Erythroxylum echinodendron | reverse complement strand
AGTCGACTATCACACACCGACTAGTCGACTATCAGTTATAGCTGAACAAAATTTGACTTTGTCAATTGATTTCAAACAGGAAAAAATCTTCATACAACGGTTAGGAGAGTTTTACAACAGTTATAAGAATTCTGCAACATTTATAAACATCTTGAAGCCTTTAAGTAAAGATTATCACTTCAGAGGATTGATTATACAAGTCCAAAGTGAAGCATACTAGCTATAGTTCAAGATTATCCTCCTATTTCTCTCAATTTGCTGCTTAGTATATTCTAATTGTATTCAGATGTACTGAGCTTTACTACTTCGTTTCTATCGTTGTTATTATCGTGAGCTGAGTGATTAGAGAAGAATCGCTTGGAGGCAGGATTTGTACCGGAAAAACAAATCAACTATAAGGTGTAGCTTGAGCCGGAAGTCAAGTTGTTTGGAAAGTTCACACTGAACTAAAAAGTGTGTAGCAAAGAGCATTGTCAAAATCCTAAGTACGAGCTTAGGTAGAGGACGTAGATCTTAGCTCCGAACCTCTATAAACATTGTGTTTGCCTCTCTTCTCTACTCTTTTATATTTCAATTTGTGTTGTTTGTTTTTTGTGTTTTAATTCTCTGTTTTGTAGCACTTTGCGAAAAATTCAAAAGATCTATTCAACCCCCCTTATAGATTGTTTTCACTTTTTACGCTTACATATGAAACTCACTGTAGGACCAGTCTTTGCTTTTTCATCAGGATACAAAGTCACCACTCCTAACTTCGCCCAAGAAGGTGAATCCCAAAAGTCCCTAACTACTCCAACAAACTCTAGATAGTAGATATCCCTAAGTAAGGGAATGTGAGAGTAAAATTTTTAATCCAATAAGCTATGCTAATAAAACATTAGGTAAAAAACTAGCAAACTAAAAAGGATGGAGGGAGGTATTCAATATATGTATAGGAATTTGAAACACTTAAATATTACCAAGCTCGAATATAGAAAGTAAAACCTAAGTCATCCAAAGGAAGGTATCCAAAAATATCCTGCTAAAAAAGAACTCTGTATCATAGTTTCTACAACAATCTCCACTGAATACAGAAGACACCTAAAAATGGAGAAACAACTTTATAGGAGAAGAAAAGCGGAGAAAAAATAACTTTAGAAGCTAAAAAAAAACTTATCAATAAGATGCATACCTGAAGGAATTCATATACAAATTAACCTTATGTACAGTAACATTAATGATAAACTCAAAATTTAAAAGAATAGTTAGAATGAAGGTAGCAAAAAAGATGAAGCAAATAGACAGTGACAAACCTATCGTTACTAGAGCCTTTACAAACGCATAACTTAAGTAGCAGGACTAAAGACAGAGATGAGCTCGCTCCTTGTATCTATAAAATTCCACTTCACAACCTGCAAAAATATATGAAGAAAAACAACAATATAAAATTCTAGGTGTTGCCAATTGCCTATGTCTAAGATTCACCAGTGTAAAAGGTGATATGGCTCCTACATATGAAATCCTCTGAAGTGGATCGTAAGCAAACAAATTCTGACTTTGAGAGAAATATAATATCCCTGCATATACAACTTCAAAGCACATTTTCAAAGCACTACACCCTATAGTTATGACCATACATTGTTTGCACATGAATGGCCAAGAGGGGTTTTTGTCTTCTTTGAAGGTGATTGTAGGTTGTATCGGTGTTCTACGATTCTGTCACTTACTGACATGTGCAACAATAAGCAGAAACTTCAGTAGGCGTATGGGCATCACATTCAAAACTATCCAATGATTGACCTTTGGTGGTGTGTCAACTACTATCGACACTTCCAGTGGTGTAGGTGGCGAGAGAAACTGGCCGCTTGAGAATATAAGGACCATTGTTATTAGTGACCACTGAACGGTTGAGACAGAGAGAGCAGAAAAACAACTAAGTATAAGTAAAAATTAAGGTGTCTACGATAAACAATTCAAAAGCCACTGCTAGGTCTCCACCCTCAAACATATAAAAAAAGGAGGGGAAAATAGGATATTATCAACTAAAAATCGACTTTAATATGTGAATTATTAGAAATTCACAAGAGGATTAATCCCATATCGAAAATAGACATAGGGATTAAATGAGTTATATACAAAGATATAACTCATAGCCCATTACTTTAAGATTTTAAGTTAAGATATGATATCCTAATTATATAGAAGTTCACTTATACCTAGTCCAATTTCTCCCTGGGTCCCCTCAGAATCATTCATTGGTATCAGTGTTGATCTTATTTGGTAGTCACGACTTATAATCAATTACTTGCTTTTCTTACATTTATGTTTTGTTTTGAGTACAAATTACCTTTATTTAATATAATTAATAGTTAATATTAAATTAGTAAACTTAATTTCATGAATATATGTTATGTTTGAAAAGATTTCTCAAAGTTTGTTGTGCATCGATTATGCAATTTCGCTATTAGTCCCTATTGAGGATTTGGTGACAAAGTTTTAAAGATATGTCAATATCATAGGGATTGTAAAATATAATGACATTTTGAGTTAACTAATGTATCATAAACTTTAATGACAAAATGTAACATATATGTCAATATCATGATAGCAAGATGTAAGAGGTTACATAAAGTAGAGCTAAAAGGTTGATAGAATTATTCGATTCAATTAACCTATTAAAAGCATAAATATAAACTTTTTTTCTTATGCGTGATATGATAGAGATCATATGTAGTTCTAGTTCATGCTTATGAGTATTTAATACTCAATTTAAGTTCAACAATTTATAATATTCAAGGAATGATAAGAAATAGATTATACCAAAGCACTTGATCCAAATTTATATAAATAGTTTGCATGTATTGGATTAAAGGAGAAGTATGCTTTATATAAGTGACAAGAGTACAAAGTTTGATAACAGAGACTATCCTTTCATTCCAAGGTGGTTAAATCAATAGTTATATACAAGTATCTATGTATAATTTTGATTATTAAATCAATAGTTGTATATAAGTATCTATGTATAATTTTGATTATGAATTATATGAAAATTGTGAAACTTGTTAAGTTGAAAAATAACCAAATCAATCTTTGATGAAAGGATGATGATGGTATTGAATTATTAATCATATACATATGTTATATTGGCTATAATAACAATTAATAAAAGAATGATTCTTGTATTTTATTATATGAATGATAACTTTATGTGATATAGTCATATATGTTAAACGAAATATTGATTTAAAATTTTGAAAAATTGAAATTGTTTAAATCTAAGTAGAAATTAAACAATGAGAATGTTGAAGTGTTTTAATAAGATCGATGTTGTGTTGTGACATTTAATTTTTTAGTTATCTATAAGGAATGAGATTCTCTAGTAAATATCTCCACAACTAAATTTCATAAGAGTACAGATTTATATAAGGAGAAAAATGCAATATGAGATATTATATGATGCAATAATTATTTCTTCTATAGCTAAGCCTAATACTACAACTTAACTTTAAAATTTTACATTAAATCAATTAGAAAGATATCATATTAGATATGAAATGCCAAGACTTTGAAAGAGTCAAAGTTAATGATGCTTAGTTGAAGTATGTATTATCAAATAAGTTTAGAACTAAATTGGATAATAGAAGGTTATAAGATATCCAAAAGGTTGATTAATCGTACTTATCCCATTAAACAAAATGTTTGTTTCAATATATATTTATAGGATAATAGTTCTCAAGATAAGTAGTGAGAGTAAGATGAAAATTAAAAAGTTCAAATCTCATAATAATATATCTAAATTGGAATTACTGCCTTTGTTGATATATGTGTAGTTAAAAGCTATGAGATGTTGAAAGATTCACTTTCATGATAAATTCAAAGAATTTATTTTGGAGGTGGTTAGGAATTTATCATTTCTGAAAGAACGTTAGTGAGAGTATATTTGTCCTCTTTAATGGGAGAATGTAAAAATATATTGCTCATAGAGAACAATAATTCATATTTTCAATTGTAGAAAATATAAATTTTCAAGAACAACTCTTGTTGTATATGAAAAGATAACAACTTAATTTTGGGAATTAAATCTATATGAATAGGTATCGAAGTTGTTTACTTATTCTATTCCAAGTATGTACATAATGTACTAAAGGTATTTAGTATTTGAGATATCTGATACTTGTGAAGTATTAAAGATACCTATTATTTTGTATATGAGTTTACATTTGAGTTCACAGTTATAAGAAAACTTTAGAAATAAATCCCAATTAAGGTATATTTTACTTAGAAAAATGTTATTTTAAGATTAGAAATGATCTAATGTAGCATAATTGCTAATCAAGCCTTAATACATTTTTTATTTAGTGAAAATTATTAATTGCATCAATAAGTTCTTTAATGAACTTGATATGGTTCCTTGCATTATGTAGATAGTAATGTATTAGAAAACATCAGAGCCATTAGGCATACAAAAGGAGCTAAGTTATCATCAAAGATCTAAATAAGTATTTAGGCAATTTCTTTTAACTATGATGATAATTAAGATGAAACTTATAATATTTTGGCAAGTTCCTACTATAAAGAATCTTTTAGAGTTCTCTCATAAACCACTGTCCTAACAATACCATGATCATTGTATAGAGATATGGAATAAGACACTTAAATGATTAGCTTAGTGTAAGTGGGAGATTATTAGTTTATGCCCTACAAAGAATCAATTGGTTGTACTTTAGTGACATAATTATTCAAATTATTTTTATCTTATACATATTTAAATGTATATGATAAATTCTATGGGTAAATATATATAGCAAATGAAATTATGATAGAATTATAATTATAGGTTTCATATTGCATTTATGTGTTATCCCTAAATTATTCCTAGTTATTGTTCTATTAAAACTGAATATTAATAATGCGTAGAAAGACTATCACACATTACCTTTCCTCTTTTAGAGAAAATAGTAGATCTTGTAGACTAAAGTATAAAGATACTTAAATAAATGTGTGAGTAATTATAAGAGAACAAGTTCACTAAACTAACCCCATATGAGAAATTCCATTTGAAACATTACTTGTATGTCTATGGAAATTTTTGATGTGATTTTTTTATAAGCGATCCTTTAACTTGAGATCAAGTATCTCATTAAGGGATTGTTAAATTTTGATACTACTTATGGTATATTCTATTCAAAGGTGACTCGGTCGGTAATCATTGGATGTATCATGAACTATATGGCAGCATTTGAGTAATCGATAGAGGATTCATCACTTTAAAGTAATTAAGAATAGTGTTCCATTTTTATAGATTAGTATTGATTTCATAAATCTTTTGCTAAGGTGAAATGACTATTTGAAAATAAATTTTAATTTTCATTTATTAAATCCATTACTAACGGTGGATAACTAATATGATTGTACTCAAATAAGGTAGACATTAATTTCATACTCAATATCTAATCAAAACATTATATGATGAAATGATTTAATTATATAAAGAAGTTATGCACCAAAGGTTATTCAAACCTATTTTGACATTCTTAAATATTTGTGTGGTCATAATGCATCGCTAGATGCCAATCTTGATCTATGGACATAAACTATTTAGTTATATAATTAAAGATACATTTAAATGAGTTTAATATATGAAATTATAAATATAATTTAGGGTTATAATTTCGATCCATTGCTAATATATTTTAGAACCTAATAGGTCACACACAAAGAATAGATTGAAGAGAGAAAAGATGTTTAAATCAAGTTAGACTTGATGATAAAGTTTAAGAAATTTTATGATTAAAGATGATATTTAATAAATAAGAACCAATATTAGATATTAGATTTTATTTAAACCTAATTGGTATTTAATTAGAATTAATTATAATTATAATAAATTTTAGTTGAGATTTAAATTTTATTTCAATTAAATTACTAAAAGGTCCAAATCATATTATAAATAGGCTTAGGCTATAAGAGAGCTATTATTCCTTGCCTAACCCTCTTTAAAATAGTTATAAAGTTCTCTCAACTAGTTCTGTAGATACAGTTAGAGGCCAGATACTTATACGGCTACAGTGGTTTAGATGAGCTAATTTTAGAAATAGTTCAAGGAAAACGACAAAAAAAGGATTAAGCTTCAAAATAAGGTACGAATTGAGATTCATGCTTTATTATATTTTATGTATTAATCATTTTATATAATTTAAATGATATTGATTTTAGGAAATTAAATACAAAATATATTTTATGATTATTCTACTATGTATGATATCATATCCTACATTAATTTCCCAACATGGATGTATGTAAGTAGTTTTTTAAACTTACCTACCAATTCAATGATACATATATGATTAAATTTGAAATTATATTTTGTCTATAATATAGTATATTTTATAAATAAGTATTAATAAAATTATAAAAAGAAAGGTAAAAGCAATCCATTTTGTAGATTTGGATAAAATGAAAAGAAATAGAAAATAAATAAAAATTAAGTTTAGACATCTTCTTTGTTGAAATGTTAATAATATGAAATGTTAGAGGTTTTAACAAAACTAAAACACAAAGAATAATTGGTGAATACCTCAAAAGTAAATAAGAAGCTTTTATTGATTTCTTAAAAATCAAGTTGAAATCTCACAAACTAGTCAAGCATCTTTGTTCTTTTTTTAATTTTGTTAATCATAATCAATCATGTAACTCACTATAATGGTGGAATTGTAGTTGTTTATGACCTTAAAATTATCTCAATGGCTCACCACCACTCTTTCAGTTAATTGATCTGCCTTATATGACCCTCTTACCTTAAAATATCCAAATGAAAACACCTTAGTATATGCTTATAACTTAAATACCAATAGAGTAAGCTTTAGGATGACATAAATAAGCTAGCTAGTACTATAACATCCTTTAGTTAGTTTTTTGGGATTTTAACTCCATTATTGGTTAAAATGAAATTAACAGTCTGATGATGTCTAAGAAACTCAAAATGATAATTTTAAGAATTGCATTACTATTTTGGGAATTTTAAGAATTGCATTACCTTTTTGGGGCTAACTTATCTCAAGTACAATGGTCAATTTTTCTCCTAGAGTAATAAAAATTTGAGAAAATGGTATATTAGAAAGAAATTAGATTGAGCTCTAGTAAGTGCCTTATGGCTAGCCTCCTTTAATAACATCAAAGCTCATTTTATTCTTCCATAATGCTCAAATCATAGCTCTATATAAGTCTATTGGTAGAACAATTTTAAGTCTAGGAACTCTCCTTTTAGATTCTTCAACTTCCTAGCAGATTCTCTAGAATTTGATGGAGCTATCATTAGAGGAATATATACTATAAGTTTTTTTGAAAAGTAAAATTAAATATATAAATAAGGAATTCAATTATAAGAAGTTAGACTTGGGGTTCCTCTATAAATACACTATAGAACTCTGTAGAAAAATTTTCATATGAAAATTACTAGGAGAATGAATTAAGTTACAAAAGGTTTGAGATATTAGAATCTCCAAGAATTTTCCAGTCTTCTACTGCATTTTCTTGCAGTCTAATTAACGATAAGTTGCCCCTTTATGATTGTTTTTGTTAGCTCTAAAAGAGTGGATAAGCTTTTGGCCTTCCCGGCAAATCTTGGAATTTCTTTCCTTCTGAATTTCTTGAAAACAGGTTGTTATTACCACCATGTATACTTCCTTTTCTTTCTTGGAACTTGGCATATGCTATATCCCTTAGATAACTTCAACTAGTCTGTCTTGGTTGAAGTTATCTTGACATAGTCTTGTGATCCTGTACAGCATGAGATTAGAGGTACTGTAATTGAAAAATAAATGGTCCCTATTTTCATCCTTTATATTGCATAGAACATATATTCCATGGATGGATTGGAACTTTAACCTATCTATGGTGCTAAGACTATTCAACATTACTAACCATAGCAAGAAGATCTCACTAGACTTTAGATTTTTGCTTCAAACCAAATTGCTCCAAGCCACAATTGTACCTGTCCCATATATTAATTCCTTAATCTTCTTATTTGTTAATTCAACCATAGGTAAGTCATGCTAGATATAAATTTCTTCATTATCAGGATTTCAAAAAGCTTTAGACTATTAAACATGGAATGAAACTTCTCTATAGAAGGAGTGTTAGTAAAACTAAAGAACCTACCTTAAAGACTAAAGAGTCTTTAGTCTCCCTTCAAAAAGACTTGGCCTTAGATTTTAGTAATCTTCATATCCTTACAAAAGAAAAAAAATGCCCTATCTATCTATACTGAGGCATTAGAAAATCATAGCTCCTTATTAAAGAAAAACTCAATGGTAAAATGGTTGAATGATGGAGATAAGATCATAAAGTTTTTCTATAACTTTATCCTCATTCAAAGGAATTAAAGGAAGATTAAACTATTAAGCAACTAATAAGGGGAAACCTTATTGGAGCAAGATCAACTTATTAATCATCTTGTCAATAACTTTAAGGAATCTTTAGCCTCCTTAAGGTTAGGTAACTCTTCATTTTAGGAAATTCAATCTTTCATTCTTACTTTAATCAACCAGGACTAAGCTTCATCCCTCTTTGAACCATTCTTAGCTCAAAAAGTCAAAGATGCCTTTTTTAGCCTCAACCCAAATAAGGCTTTAAGGCCTGATGGCTTGAATGGATTGTCTATAAAGAAATTTAGGACATCATAAGTGAGATAGTTACAAAATTTATGATTGAGTTTTTAGAGCAAGTAAATTGCTTAAGATGATTAACAAAACTCACATCTGTCTTGCCCCTAAATGCTCTAACCCCTTAACTCTCCTCCAATATAGACCTATACCTTTTGCAATGTAATTTATAAAATTAATTTCAAAATGTTTGCTACTAAACTGAAGAGTACACTAAGCTTCTTGATCATTTCTAGCCAAGGAGCATTTTTACAAGGAAGGAGCATTAGAAATAACATCTTAGTTACGTAGGAATTGTTTAAAAATTATCATAAGAAGTTATTAACTAGAAATGTAAAATTAAAGTGAATTTTATCATAAGAAGAAATTAACAAGAGGACTGAGATAGAGAGATTCTTTATCTCCTTATCTTTTCATTCTATAATGGAACCTTTTGCAAGATTAGCTTCTAAGAACATAAATAATAGTGGGAAATTAAAAGATCATCCAAAATACAAAATCTTGAGGCTCTTTAACCTTTCTTTTACAAATTACTTATTATTAGTTTGTCAAGTAGGCACTAGTTAATAACAAGATTTCCATGTAGAAAAGGCCTCTCGCTATTTCTTCTCTACCTTCTCTCTAAACGATTTACCTCTTTCCCTTCCTGCCTTCCTTATTTGATTATAATTTTTCCTGCCTCTTGTTGTTAGTCCTTTGTCAGCACTGACAACTTCCATTTTAAAGTGGGGTTTTACCCCAGTTAATCGACCTTCAACCGGTGTCCTCAATTTCCATAAAGAAAGGGGGATCTTCCACTGCACTGGAGGATTTTTCCAACCCTCACTAGAGAGTGTCTTCTCTCCATACTAAGCCCCTTTGAAGCAAAACCATGTGGATGTTGTCTCAATTAGTGGCAATAGCACTGAGCACCCTACTGATGGTACCTGAAAACATAAGCCATTTGCTTACTAAGAGAAAAAGGAGCACTGAACACTTCCTAAATGTGATGAAAGATAGTATCATATATCCCCTATTGGAGCTTCTTCAAGCTAAAGCAAAGGTATGGTCTACTACCTTAACTGACTTCTTTTGGAATAAGAGGTATATAGTTATAAACACTTGGGCTAAATCTTGATGGTCCTCTAAAGGATTAGAAAAGATATTGTTGTGTGAAGATGGAACTTTACTGTTCAAATTTTCTGCTAAGAACCAGCTGAGTGAGATTTTTGAAAATGTTCCCTGACATATTGGAGACTAACTGATTTTCCTATAGAAATGGCAACTTAGAATGGAGATGGATCATAGTAAAATTGAGACCTTCCCACTATAGGTAAACTTTCACAATGTTCCTTTAGAACTTTGTACATTGGAGAGCTTGAGATATATAGCTAGTTCACTTGAAAACCTTTTGATACCCCTAGGACCCACTAACTCTACCAAAATTTGGAAGCCTGTGGGGAAGATTTTTCAATCAAGTACACAATAAGAGCTCCTTGGAATGGAGTCTGCTGTCCCTGGTCATGGAGACAACAATACCGTCGATGACACCTCGCTAACTGAGGATATAGAGGGAGCTTTAAGTATACCTTAGAACATTTAGACAGTTAAAGACAATTTAATTATATACAAAGCACTTCAGATCACTTAAATAGTAGATGACAAGTTAATCCTAAAGAAAGAAAGTCCCTATACTCATACAAAAGGATAGTTCATCTAGTTTTGGGACTAACGTAATGCACTCGAAAGCATCTTTTAATCAGGAAACAGGTGGCAGTGGAGGTTTTGGAATACTTGATGATTCTATGCATGATACTTCTTCTAGTGAATCTAGTAATGCTCTTATTGTTGAGACAACTCAATAGCCTGATCATCAATAAGAGCAAGAAGAGTTCAAAATATTAAATACTAAGTTTCAGAGGCATACCACAGGGAGGAAAGGGAAAAACCAAATAGGGGGCTCTCCCTTCTATGATAGCACTAATTTGGAACATTAGAGGGCTCAATGACCCTCTAAAAGATCCATGGTGAAGGACTTAGTCAAAGCTCAACAACTTTGGTTAGTTCGTTTGGTTGAGACCAAAATAAAGGAACCACTTCAGCATAAGGATCTTTCTTTTATGGGTGCTAACTGACATCATTTCTTAAATCATTCTTCCTATTATGATGTGAGGATATTTTGCTTTTTTAACTATAATATTTTAGCAGTTAACAAAGTTCAGGAAAGTGATCAATTGATGCATTTGCAGTGCCATTTAGAGGAAGATAATATCGGTTTTGACCTTATTCTTATCTGTGCTTCCAACTTCGATTTTTAGTGGCAAAAGCTTTAATTAGATTTAGTTAGATTGCAATCTTCTTCGTAGTGTGCTTGGCTAGTTAAAGGTGATTTTAATTACACCTTAAACTCTACTGAAATGGAAGGGGCAAAATTTTTCCATAAGTGATACCAAAGAGCTTAATTACCTATTTAATAACGTAGACTTGATGGACCTTGCCTCTTCTGGTAGGTTCCTTACATGGAAAAATAAAAAAATGGGAAGTATGTTTATAAGGGGGAAACTTTATAGAACTATGATCAATCCCAATTGGGCTATGACATTTACACATTATCATGTATATTTTAGCAAAAATCTCCTCTCTGACCACTCTTATATGCTTATCCAAGGTATTGCTTAATTCATAAAGGTTACAGCTCCATTTTGATATTTTAATGGTATCTCACAAATAAGGGGCTTTATGGATTTAGTTTCCTCCTATGAGCTTCCAGAAGACTACGATTATAAAGCATATCAGTTAATGAAAAATTTGAAAAAAGTTAAAGCTGCACTTAAGCTCTTTCTTAGACAAACCTCTTCTCAGCTCACTAACCTTAAACAATATCTTAAGATTGTGAAAACTATTATCTTGATCCAAATGATGCAAACTTGCTAGTGGTGGAAACTAACTAGCTAAAGGAGTATCAGTAAACACTCAACCTATAGAACTCCATTATCAAGCAAAAGGCCTATGCGATACTATCTCTACTTTTTGTCATTCGAAGAAGAAACCTAACATAATTTCCTAACTATAAGATGATGATGGAAACACTTATAAAAATCACACAAAGCATATAGCCTTGGTACAAAATTTTTCTAGTCAATTGATGGGGCCAACACATACTACGGAGACTTTTTATAACATAAAGTAATTACTAGCTAGTTCACTGGATTAAAATACCAAGTCACTGGTGATATCTCCTATCATTTAGTAGGAAAAAAAAGAAAGATGATTTTCAGCATATACCCTATCAAATCTCCAAGACCAGATGAGTTCTCTGCCGAGTTTTTCTAACAGACTTAGGAGATTACTGAAAATTTATTTACGTAGGCATTCCTACAATTTTTTTTTCATCCCTGGAAGATGCTTCATGAGGTGAATCATATGTATATATGTCTAGTGCCTAAAAAGTCTCATCCTATGTATATGTTTGGTTTTTGTCTAATTTCATGTTGCAATACACTCTATAAAGTTATCACTAAAGTGATTGCTGATAGATTAAAAATGCTGCTAAATGAAGTTATTCACATCTCTCAAAGTGCGTTCATGCCAGAGCAAAAAATAGGAGACAATATTTTCCTCGTACAAGAACTAATTAGAGAGTATTCTTTGAAAAAATCAACTGTTGTATACTAAAGTTCAACTTCTTTAAAGTCTTCAACACTCTCAGCTAGAACTTTCTTCAAACTTGTCTAGAATCCTTGGGATTATTGGATTTATTTGTTAAATGGATTATTACTTGTATATCTACTACGTCTATGAGTGTCTTTATCAATGGCATCCCCCTACCCTCTTTAAAAATACAAGAAGCATTAGGTAGGGGGATTCCTTATCCCCTTACCTCTATACAATTGCTATTGAAGGCTTGTCCTAATTATTGAACAAACTTCTAGATTTTAATGGCAGCTTCATTTTCCATCATCGATGTGCTAAAGTCGACTTACTTATTATTTATTGATGATTTAGTGCTTCTTAATACAGTTGAAGTCAAGTCTATCTACTTATTGCTTTAGATATTGGAAACCTTTTCTAGCTGGTCTGGATTGAGAATCAACTTTAAGAAAAGTCACTTATATATGTCATCAGATGTGAGTAACAAGGAAGAGCTCAGTAGTATGATTCATATGAGTATTCACCCACCTAGTTTCAAATACCTTGGAGTTTCTATTACCTCTGTAAAACTGAAATTCTTTTAGAAAAGCTCAATAGTAGGATTAACGCTTGGAAAAATTGTCATCTTTCATAAGAAACTAGGATGACCTTAATATTATTTGTACTAAATAACGTGCATCTACACTGGTACTTAATCTTACCTAAGAGAGTTACGAGGGAGATTGAAAAAATTTTGAAAGCGTTTCTTTGTTCTGGTAAAGAAGAATGTCAAGAATGCTAAGGTTAAGTGGAGTGAAGTCATAATAGCTAAGAATCTTGGAGGCTTGGAATTATATTAGTTTCAATCACACAAAAGGTGATGCTATGCAAACAAATATGGCAATTATTTACAGACAAAAGGGCATTATAGATTAAATGGGTATATGGAACTCATCTTCAGAATATGAGTTTCTGGAAAATTTTACCCTCCTTATAACATTCTTGGATATTCACTCAACTTTTGAAAATTAGAAGTTTCATTTATCCTTTTATTAAGAACATTATTAGGGATGGGGGAGATACTATGTTATGGAAAGATAATTGGACTAACATTAGTCCACTGATCCTTCAAAACAATCTTTGACAATTAAGACAACGTTTCCTAGACTCCTCTAAACCATCGACAATTATTTCTAATAGCGTATGGTCCTGTAATCTTAGAGGCTTCCAAGCTTTAGTTAGTCACCCTCTAGTCCTCACTAAGACAAACCGAGAAGATAAGGTCATCTGGAGACCTACTGCTACGGGTCGTTTCTTGAATGTTTCTTGTTGCTCTCTATTTAATAGTATCTATCCTAAAGTATCATGGCGTTCACTCCTCTGGAAAAACGCCCCTTATCCAAAGGCTTCTATTATCTCTTGGCTATTGATCAAAAACAAACTACCAATTAAGAGCCGATGGGGTGGGCAATATAACTCTTTATATGAGCTATCTCGAGAGCGTGAGGAAGATTGGAGCCATTTATTTTTTAGTTGCAGCTACTTTATGGTGGTTTGGGACATACTCAACAACTGTTGAACTTATCAATTCCAACTCAGGATTGGGAGTCCACTTTGAACAACATTATTTCTCTCACTAAGAAAGGCAAACTGAATGGTATCCTTATCAAAACAACATTTCTAACTGCCATCTATTCCTTGTGGAAAGAAAGGAACTAAAGACTTTACATTGGAGTTAAAGAATATAAAAATAGAGTAGCAGATAAGAGCAAAAATTGGATTATAGTGGTACTCATTTCCAAAAACATGGAGCACACTCTCATCTCGAAATTAAAATCAAATGGCAGTTATGAGCTCCCCTGATTTTTCTATTTTTACACTCTCCTCACTTCTTTTGTAAATTGCATTAAAGGCTAAGTGATAGGCTTCTAATTGTAAACAATGTAATGTCGAAATAGTTTTTACTATCATTTAGGCCAATTTTATTCAATTTTTAAAAAAATAAATTAAGCACTAGTTTCTTTAAAATTCTATTAGAATCTCTAAGCCACTTCAACTAGATGTCAAGTTTATCAATCAACCAATCAAAGAGCTCTTTTAAAATTCTATTAGAATCTATAATCCACTTCAATAAGATGTCAAGTTTATCAATCAACCAATTAAAGAGCACTTTCTATGTCTCTATGAGTGACATACTAGTAGCTAAGGTTAGGTGGCCAAAGGTCTCTTCTAATGTAAAAAAGGGGGTTTGGTCTAAGAATCAAACTTATCAAGATTCAGAGCGAGTTTCTAATGAGGAAAAGGATTTGAAAGTTGTGCAATGTTGAAGATTCCCTTTAGATAATGTGGTTCATAATTCTTATAATGAGTCATTTGAAAATTTTAACTTAAAAGCTCTACCTTATAATTTATAAGACAAATTCTCAAGTTTAAGGATAATATTAGACTAAGCATAGGGGCCAAGGTAGGGACTAGAGTAAAAACTTCACTCTGGTATGATTATTGACATCCTCTTGGACCCCCTTTTAGCTTTCAAATGTTGCCTCTCTAATGAAATCTATGCCAAAAGATAGAAAGGTGTCAACTATCATCCAAGATAACATAAGGTGTGATAGGTGTAGATTATATTATATTTTCTAGGTGTTTAAGTGTATTTTAAAGTATTTATTAGATGGTTATCATGTGCATAAGCTTAGAATTGTTATTGTTAGTGTTTCTATGTATTCTAAGTATTTGTTGGGTTTAGAGCAAGAATTTGATTTTAATTTATGTTTCAAGAGGTGTTTGATGTGCAAGAAATTGAAGAATGGAGAAGATGTTGGAAGCATATAGGCTGGCACGATCATGCACCATACATAATGGTGCATGGCGAAGATGAATGGGGCTCTGATATGATCTTGCCTCATACATAATGGTGCTAGGATTTTAGGGCTATTTTTAGAACTAAAATGAGTGGAGGAACCCTACAAATAACGCTAAAACACTCAATCATTATAAAATAACATGAAAAAACCAAAAGAGGTAGAGACCATTACATAAAAGTAGCTCAAAGGGAAGACATCAAAGATAGCTTTAGAGAATTCCAAATTTCTAGATCAAGACTCTAACTACCTTTTCTTTCTTTTCCCTTTATTTCTTTCATTATATTGGATGTTTATTAGGATTGCTATGATATTTGACATGATTATGGGTTTCTAGATCCCTATTAGGGATTATTATTGAATTATTTTATTAACCTTATTTCTTGTTGTATTCAATGTATTTATGAATGCTTGTGATAATTTTTGTTCATATATTTCGTAATTAATCGAGAAAGCGAATCAATTCATATGTGTTTAGGTGAGCAATGAGAGTTGGTAACTTAATTGACCTATAATTATCAGATTAACAAACAATTGAAGAGAAATCTTAAATGGGAAATTAATTAAGAGAAATCTTAATTATGAAATTATTATCTATAGGATTGCTTCAAATCTAAATGAACAAATTAAGAGTAGTTTTATCAATCGAGAGATTACAGTTCTATAAATATCAAATTCAATTAGGAATAGTTGATTAGATCTTGAGAAAGAGTAACCAAAATTTTAGAATATTTTATATCAAACATAAATTGAATCAACAAGATAAAGGGAAACAAAATAAGGATATGGTTCCTAAGTCTTCAACTTTGGTCAACGTCAAATTCATTGGTAGCTCACTTATCAATTAATTACTAGTTTTGTTTTATTATTTGTTTTAATTTCAATTATAAATTTTAATTCAAATCAATCTTTAGTACCTTAGATAAAGTTCTATTCAAGTTGTTAGGTGTCTATTAGTCCTCATAAAAGCGATACCCTTGATACTATAAGATAAGATCTATACACTTACAATATTGACAGTTTTATTGTTATATAAAACTTGCTATAAATGGTGTTGGCCTCCTCTTTCTAGAGGATTCATTATTATAGTCAACTTTCTCCCACTATATTGTCCTAACTAGCTTTCAAAAGATAAATATCTCTAGTTGAAAAATAGGTAAGGTAATTCAAAAATATTTCATGCTAGGATATTTTCACAAAAAAAAGTCATAGGTGGCATGGAGGAATTTAGTATGGTTTTCCCTTAAACATCCTAGATTCTCTTTCATCTTATAGTTAGCAATTAGAGAGAATTTATACACCAAGGATATGATCAAACTCTCTTAGTCATTTAGCACTATGTCTATCTTATGCAGTCAAAAAGTTGAATCTCATGACCATCTCCTTTAGATGTCAATTCTCATCTCAACTCTGTAATGAGATTCAGTCCCTAATAAACATAAGATGTATATATAAACATACGTTTAATCATTAAAATTAGTTTTCTTATCTTTAATCTCTAAATCTTAGTATTTTTGTTTTAGTCCTTAGACATTGCTAAGAACTCCATATAAGGAAGAGTCTATGTGGCATAGACAAGTTCTATGTTGGAGACACATTTCACCCTTCTAGAAAGGCTCTTAAAAAATCAAATTGTGAAACCCAAAATTGAAATCTTATTACAATTAACTACAGTTCGTAAAAATTGGACAATTGGATCATGGTACGTCTAACTAATTACAACAGAAAGAAGAAACTGGATCATGGTAAATTAACAAAATAACATCGGACCACTTGTTTTCTTTAGCATTGACGTAAAGGCAAAATAACAAATAAGACAAAATCCCTAGCGTTGAAGGTAAGATTCCTTTCATCTAGTAAGAAGTTGTTAAATAAAGTAAAAGTAGTAAAAAGAAGTGATCAATAATTACAGTTTTCGTGGCTAAAGGGTTAATATTAATAACAACATAACTTTAAGTTACAAGATCTATTCAATCATTTGTGGCGCACGAATATCTGATAGAAAGTGAGACTTGAATCGTATACCAGTAGACTTCAAATGAGGCGATATGCTCTTTACATCTAGACAACCATATAGGACTATAACAAGTATTTTGTGGTCTATTATTACAAAGGGAGTTAGTTTAATTTGATTGACTTGGGGATTGTTAATTGACATATGTTGATTCACGAAGAAAGTGATGTATGTCTAATATAAGATCCATCTATGTCAAATAGGCAACATTAAAAAAGATATTGATATTGTTAAGTACTAATTAAGTGATTTATTTAAAATAAAGAGTTTATATATTATTGCATATGCTTCCGATGGCTTATCTAGTATGCATCTTAAGAATCGCCGTTACAAGTTTTATCAACATAAAAACTTAAAGACTGAAATAAAAAGATTAATAATTAAATGAATAAAATAAAATACAATATTTAAGTTAAATGATCGAAAATTCTTTTATCTCAATTAATTATTCTCCATAATATTTCTATTATTAAATTTAAAATATAGGAAGCTGGAAATTTAGAAATAAATTATCAAATTGCAGTAACAAATTATGAAGTTTTTTTTAAAAAATTGTGTTTATCTAAATAAAAATAAATTTAGAATTAATCAGTTATTAAATTTAATATATTTAATTATTGCAATTTTTTGTTAGCGTAATATACACTGTTTATTGAACTAAATATATATTTGATTAATTATGTTAGTAAAATACAATATATTTTTAGTTGGTATATGATATCTCATATTAATTGTAGTATGTTTCAAAAATTCACTGCTTAAGGTCTCCTTCCGTGGTTTGTTCTTAGAGACAGATTAGCAACACTCGATAAATCAATTACTTAAATGTTCGGAATATCGGTTTCTTATGTAAAGAGAACCAAGAGCTTCTGGAAACCTTATACTTCAACTGCAATTATCCCTGAGGTATGTCGAGAAGCATTTTGCAGCTATGTTATCTCAATAATTACAACTCGAATGCTATTAAATTCCTGAATTGGTTACTAGCTGAGAGGAGTCTTCCCAACGGTGATAAAGGGGTGTTAATCTTTGTTTTAGGATCTTGAGTAAATAGAATGTGGAAAGAAAGGAATGCTAGACCTTGGAAGTGGAAAAACTAGGGGAGCATAACTAGTCAAAGATAGTTTTATGGATGGAAGATCAGATTTTACTTTGCAAGGAGGCCAGAGAATGAAATCAAAGCTAGCACTCTCCTGGATTATTAGTATGCAACCGAGGTGCATAAAAGCTATGCAAATGTGATAGGGCTTATAGACTATATGCAATCTTGACTGAAAGATCACCATGTTTATTGTAACTGCTAATAAATGTGAAAAAATTAATTGATGTATATAAACAATACAAATATTATCTTAAGTATTTTACTTTCGTTTTATATTTTCCTTTGTTTTACTTAGTTATTTTAGTTTTTTTTAGGTAATTGTGATAGATTAACCTTGAGATGAGATTATTCAAGACTTAGAGGCTATTCAAGTAAAAATATAAATAAAATCACAAATATTAGAGAACCTAAATTGTTCCACACTTGTGTGCTAGTCCATGTCCTATATGTATCAAGTGCAATAAGAATACGATTTCGAACATTGTCTAAATAGACATTATATGTTGTTGAAGAAAATCTACAAAGTAACCTAGCTACTACAATCATACAAAAAACATTATGTTGAGTACAAAATAGGAAGATCCACAACATAGGACATGTAAGTATCATAGAGCACGTTTTTTCCGCAAAGGAAATAGAAGGGTCCATAGTTATGACTCAAATTACGTTCAAAGGTACGCAAAAGTATATAAAACATAGAAACTCTAATTCTTTTAGGAGACTTTACACTTCAGACACATCTTCTTTTTTACAAAGAATTAAGGTTAGTTGTCAAGGGGTCTATAAACCCTTGGAAGACTGATTTCGAGGTTGTTTCCATCAAAGAATCAAAATTCAACTATATCTTAACAAAACAAGTTGTTGGCAAAATCATGATTTTTATTTAGATATATTTCCACCTTATTTTTCTTATGTTTGTCTATTGGTTTTATTGATTTGACCATGAATCAAATTTAAGTTCTTTTCTATATTTGGAAGCGAAAAATGCTAGTTTTTTTATTTATGTATATATTGATTTGTTTTATTTATAAAATCAAATATATTGCTATGAATTGATTTCAGTGATCTTAGTGTATAATTTAGTTATGCTAGCGACTAAGGCTAATTATAATTCACTTATAGATGCCTCGAGAGAATTTACTTATAGATGGAACATGACATAAATAATAGGAGTTAATATGGTGCTTGAGAGGGACTTATTTGATATCATTTGTGTTAGGACAAAACCTTTCATGGATTTTTACAAGTCTTAGTGCAAGGAGTATTAGCTTAGTAGTACCAATTAACCAACTAAAGAGTAGATGGTTGTAACTCATGAGTAAGTAATTTTAAATTTTAGGAGATCCTACCGGTCTAGTTTAATATATCCATTATATGTTAATGAAATGATGAAATCAGAAGTAATATTATATGAAGCACTTTCTCTTAGCTTCTAATTTAAGTTTTCTTTATTTCATATTTATTTAATCAAAGTACATCAACATCATTCTATTTATTATTTTATTTTAAACTAGTTAGTAGTTTTAGGTTTTCCATTGAGTTAAATATAAAAAAAAATCATAAACTTTAGTTAAATTTGTAATACTAGTCTGGAATTTAGTAGTGAGACTAAAATGCTCTAGCTTTCAATTTTTTATAAAAATAACCTAATCTTAAAGCTTCTATTAATGGTGTTAATGTAGCTAGTCATGTAAGCTAAAATTTTGACATGATGATGCTCTATGCTATTTATTGGTTTTTCCTAAGTTTTATGATATGAATATAGGGAAGGCAAATAAGTGACTTTAGTTGCTCCGTTATACGGATAACTATGGTTAAGGTTAGCTCTTAGACCTAAATTAGATCAAATAATTCTCATGTGCTCAATAGGAGTTCTAAATCCTCTTTACTGAGCTTGGTCAAGTAGACCTTAATTCATTAACTGAACTTCTTCTTGGTTTATCATGCTCTTTTTAAGTAGGTATGTATGGTATAGGTCAAATGTGGTTGTCATCTTTTGGGGTTATTTAGGATCGTAATGGTGATATTTTTATTGGATGTACCCCAAAACTTTCTAATTCTTTTTTTAATAGAAAAACGTAATGAATTTATCCATTAAAGGCAGTCAAAATATACAAAATGCTACAAAGAGCTATATAAGATTTTTAAATAAGGGCATATTGTAAGAAAAGAGCCCAAGATCAACCTTTTTCAAGGTAAAGAAAGTTTTTATTCATCAACACTAAAAGCAACTTTTTTATTCCTTGCTTCCTTTTTTAGTTACTAGGTGATCTTTGGCTCATATCCCATTTGCTATAAAAGATGGTCAATATAGTTCCATAAGAAAGTAAATTGAACTACTTTGATGGATCTATCATATATTTGTATAATGTACATGATTTCGGATAAGAAATCTTTGATTTTAGGCTTTGATCATCGATGATTATGGTCTAACAGAGATAAAAAGACTGGTCTATTATGTGATTGCTTAAGTGCTGGATAGATAGATAAGGGATGGTGTTTTAATCATACCCTATTGGTGGAAGGTCCTAATGTTCCTCAAATGGATCACTTAGTTTTTTGAGAAGGTTGCCCAAAAGTAATATATAAGGCATTCCTAGTGTGTGCTAATTATTGTTATAAGGAAACCTTTTTCTTTATGTCTTTCTCCTTTTAGGAAGAAAAAGAGTAGAATTTGCAGACAAAAGCTAAGCGTCTTGAGTTTGAGTAGAATTTCCTGTTGATCATAACCAGTGGAAGACTCTGTATAAGGTATGGAAAGAAATAAGTAAGAATTTACTTCAAGTGTGCCTTCTATTTTAAGTCCTTGCCTAAGTTAGCCAAATTTCGGGATTTCAAGGTAATATTTATAGTAATAGGTCTCCTTATAACTAGGGCGTTTCTTATTATATAGTAGGGATGCCCTACTTTGTTACATCTAGTGGAAGCAAGCAAGAAGGAAGGACTACCTACTATATTATATGATTTTATGACAAAAGGTCCAAAGCATGTTGTTTATATATAAGATGTAGTAGCCTAAGTGATATATCATCTAAAAATATATGCCCTGATGGAATTCTATAAGTATGAGTAGAAATCTTCCTAGTGGCTTAAGCTCCAACACCATACAAGGTAGAAGTGACATTTTTATTAAATTGATTCATATTGTTTACAAATGAATATCATATATTAAAAAAGGATGAAAAAAATAAATTGTTAGAGGAAGATTCAATACCAAATTATTCCCCTATTGATTAACTTTTTACAAAATTTAAAATGGACACCAGTATATGGTAAAGGCCTTGTAGCATATGTTTTTAATAAACTTCTAGCAGTGAAGTACAAACCTTCTCTATAATGTATTGAGAACTTCTTTTCCTACCTAAACTTGGAAGATGGAGTCAAACCTTTTTAGTCCATTCATTCTCCTAAAGGAAATATTTTAAATAAAAGGGATGATTTAAAGCCATAATTGTGTACAATAAATTGTTGGTGTGAAGGACTCATTTCATCATCATATGTGGCCCTTGAGGTCAAAGAATTCTAAGGCATTCCTTCTATCTCCATTTCAAAAAAGGGTTAAAAAATGATCCTAATTTTGAAGGAAGATTCTCTCCAGAAAGATGAGCTTGAGGGGCTAGAATGGGGAATGATTTCCCTACTTGGCACAAAAACATAAGTAGAGTACTATTAACATAAAGACTAAAGATAGAAATAAAGTACAATAATATAATTCCCTAAACAAATCTTACAACTCATAATAACTCACTTTATCACTTGATAACTCCAAAGAGACTCGCTTATTGAAAAACACTTAGAATTGTGTGTAAAATACACCCAAATTCTTCTTGATGCTAAAATCCATGAGAAAATACATATTTATAGGAGTTTTGGACCTTTACTTATCATAAAGACAAGAATTAGATTCTATAATAGCTACTTGTGGTATTATATTGGTTGACTAGTACTCATTTTACTAGTCATTGAGATACTAGTCGATTAGTAGGCATACTGGTTAGTCAATATAGCATATTGGGTAACCAATACATTAACCAATGTTATAGCAAACTCACAGTATATCAACATTAACAACCTATATTGGTTGACCACTAAACCATATAGGTGGAACAATCACCTCAAAACATGATTTTAACAACTATAAATACTTAAAATTAATTTTTAATGCAATTATGATTTAAAAACTTACTAAAATGTAACTTAAAGTTTGTTTGAAATATTAAGGGGCTTTTATACTAAAACTAAAAGCTTTAATATCACATCCCCACCTTAATAAAGCCCGATATGGACTCTATATTGTTAACCTAACATTGGGTGCTAAGCTAATAGACTTAACTTTCTCTTACATTCCTTTTATCTAATCACCATTCAATTAATAAGATATTTTAAGTCTAAATAGGTATAATTCATTCATTAATTCATCATAATAGTCTAAGTGTAATCTCATCATCATTCAATTCATAAGTTTAAATCCTACATGGTAACATCATAATAGAAATAATATAATTTCAGTCTATAATTTCACAACCACGCTAATGCCTCAAATGTTTACATTGGCATTTAAAGACATAATTTTCCAAATACTTAGAAAAAAACAAATAAACAACGTTGGTCGACCTTGTCTAGACCTTGTTGAAGCTCACTGTTAATGTTGCTAACTAGTTGAATCAACAAACTTTTCCCCTTTTTCTTGGGGGATGAGAAAAATAATGTAAACATGAGTATTACATTCATTGAGGGAAAACATTTTGCCAGAGGTTATGCATAAGAAAATTTTATTTTCATTTTGAAAACCATTTGGTTTATAAAACATGTCATAAGTTTCCTATTTGTGAGTTTGCATAACCATGCCTATTGGATATTTTGCGACACTCTAATACAAGTGTCGCCCACATCAAGGCATAAGGTCAATTTTCACATTTTATATCAAGGTTTAAGTAAAACTTCATTTCTTGAATCAAGCATTGTCACATTCATTAAGGCACAAGTTCATCAATCACCACAATCATTAACCACTTAACAAGATATCATTTTCTTGAACAAGCAATACCATATCAAATGTGAAGGACACATGTAGCTCAACTTCATTACACATGCCTTTTATTAAGTTTTTTATTTATTTCCTTTAACTCTTTAACCTGGAAGTCCCCATTTTATTGCCTAAGTCACCTCACTTAGGTTTTTTTCCTAAGCCTCCTCACTTAGGTCTTTATTTAAGGAACTTTTCCTATGTCACCTTACTTTGTACTTTTGCCTAAGCAACCTCACTTAGGCCTTGTTTAAGGAAACTTGCCTAAGTCAACTCACTTAGGTCTTTTTTAAGGAAATTTTAACTAAGTCACCCCACTTAGATCTTTTGCCTAAGCCACCTCACTTAGGTTTTATTCAAGGAAGTTTGCCTAAGTCACCTCACTTAGGCCTTTATTTAAAGAAAAATTTCCTAAGTCACCTCACTAAGTTCTTTTGCCCAACCTACCTCACTTAGTTCTTTGCTAAATAAATTTGCTTAAGTCACTTTATTTAGGCCTTTTTCCTAAGCCATCTCATTTAGGTCTTTGTTTAAAGAAATTTGCCTAAGTCACCTCACTTAGGTCTTTCATTCTTTTTCATTAAATCAATCCATTCATTATCAATTTTTTACAGAGAGCACTTCACTTCACAATAATTTTTTGAAAAAAAAAATTCCACTCAAGAAAAAAGTTCAAGGCATATGTCATAAAATTTCAACACAACCTTCTTCTAGGAAATTCATAATGACTTACCAAATTTTAAATTTTACTTATAGAGGAAAAAATTCTCAACAAACATAACTTGAAATGAATTTAGATATAAACCAAAAAAGTTTACGCACTTATTAATCATATCTATATACAATTTTTGTATTGAACACCTACCCAAATTCAATTCATAATATCCCTAAAATTAGCTCCCAATATTAGAACACATCTGATGTCATAACACCCTAAATAGTTGATGGTAAATCAACTTTATATCCTAATCCATTATCAATTTACTCTAACCATTTTACAAACTACTACACATCATCTTGAACCAACAACTTTCACGTCTTAACCAACTTTTAGATTAGTTTTGTGTGCCCTCAAATTATAAGTACAATCTTGAATTCAACATTAGCCCTACTAGACAGATAATTTTGAAAATTCGACCTTAACTCTTCACCTATAAAATCTAGGCACTTTCTCTTTTATAAGAATAAACTATACATGTATATCTAGAACTTTTATGTTTTACAATTTGTCAAATTCTCAAGTTCTAATCCCAAAATAATTAGAGCAATACAACTCAGTCATTCATGTTAAAATAGGGTAGCTACACTTATTAAACTATATATCACAAAATAAACAAAAGTTCATAAAAAATTTATAGAAATTGAGAACACATATAAATAGCCACGAAAGATTAGTATCCTAAAACAATTACTCAAAAAATCTTCATATAAAATTTTGGTTTTAAAAGGTGCTTAAGAAGGGATGCAATCCCACTCACATATTGTTAGGAACCTCTTCCTTTTTTTTATTTTTCCTTCACTCTCTTTGCATCTTCTTCTCTAGGAATGTCATCCTCTTCTATTTCAAATCCCTTTTTTATATATTAAATTCTAAATGGAATATTTTAAAACTTTCGACTCTTACAATATAGAATGAAATTCTAACTATGCCTTAATGAGCATCTCTACACCTATTTCTTTCTTTTTTCCTTCAATTATCCATTCGCTTTTCAGTTTATTTTCATAATATATTTCAAAATATTTTATCACTTCTAAGCATATTAATTACCTCAAAATAATTTTCCTTTAATAATTGTAATTTATTTCCCTCCAACACATTTTCTCTATTTTGTATACTAACATCAATTATTCTTAATCTTTTTTCTAAAAATGCTATGTCACCAAAATTTGAGGTGTCACATTCAATGCCTTTTAAAGAATGGAAAGACTCATGCAATAAAGTGAGTAAAATGTTTACGCATAGTAAGCATTTTAGAACATCAAATTGATTAAATGACATTACAATTAACATTACAACTAAAGAATGACCTTAATAAGCCTTGATCTTCTTTTTTTATTAGTTTGATGTTCATTTTGATGGTTACAAACTTTAACTTCATACACTATCTTCATGATTTTATGGCTTCATTTTTGTTCTTATATTTGTGTGTTTCATCAAAACAGTAAACACATTAGTAGTAGTTATGTTTTGTTATTATAAAAAATCCATTGGAACCTTTTTTTTATTCAATATCCATAGGAGATCTTTTTCCAAAATATTAAAGTCGTACAAACTTCGTCGTACGAACTTCCTTACTTTAACTTCATACACTATCTTCATGAATTTATGGCTTCATTTTTGTTCTTATATTTGTATTTCATCAAAACAACAAACACATTAGTAGTAGTTATGTTTTGTTATTATAAAATCCATTGGAACCTTTTTTTTATTCAATATCCATAGGAGATCTTTTTCCAAAATATTAAAGTCATACAAACTTCCTTAGGGAAGTCAAATTTGGAAGTTAGTTATCCAAATATTTGCATATAACCCAGAAAATAAAACTCACACTTCACTCTAAATTTGAAGGTTGGCATTATGAAATTCGCACCACCCATCAAGAAAACAATACCTTTAGAATTTTCCATTCCTACATAAGTACTGAATTTAAAAGTTTCAAATTTTCAATCATGATTTTAGTGTAGGAATCTTCATAAATTTGAAAAAAAAAAATTGAAGAAAACCATATTATTAACCATTTCTAGAAGTTCCACAACTAAATTTATTTATATAACCGTATACAACTAAATTAACCTATTTGGTTTGAAATTCCTTTTCTCAGAATTTCATACCTTTTCAATTATTGCATTTTAGAGAATTAAAGCATTTCAATTAGGTTGTTTAAACTCTTAATGTTTTTGGCCTTTCCTTCATTCCCCATTGTCCCATGTTTTGGTGTATGACTCATTTTTACCCAAAATTTATATCAATTACTAATTCATTTGATTTTAGAAAATCTATAACCTTCCCCATAAAATTATTATGTGTTAGAGGTTAGGAAAAAATCAAACATAAAGCAACACATGTTTATAAGTATATGTCTTACAATTATAAGGGAATACATGTTTATTAACTAACACATTGATTTAAAAAAATGACTAGTTTAACTTGAATAATCAATTATTAGCCAATTTTTTTGTTCAGTTCACTTTTATAAACTATAAAAATAAACATTCAGTTAAATGATAAATTGATTGATTTTTACTAAACTATAAGAAGAAATTTAATATTATTAAATTATAAGTGCTTCTTCTTTGATTTTGCATGCAAAAAGAAGAAGTGGCGAAAGGAGTTGCTGGCATCTATAGTGGTGTTGATATTATTATTAACTGCCATCTTCCACCATCATGACCATTATTAAATAAAGTACTTTAGAAAGAGAGAATTTGATAAGTAGCATTGATTTTAAAATGGGTTTTAGAATTTAATATTGTATAGGCTTAAATTCCCTAAGGATCCCTTATTTGGGATCCTTAAGCAGGAAGATCAATATGTCCCTTATGAATAGCTTGATGCATTATCTTCCTGGTTGGAATGTTCCAACTATATTCATAGTTTAGTTGTCCCATTCTTAAATTCCCTTTCCTTTCTAAGGTGATGGTAACTAGTAACAATCAGGAAGCATACTTTTTGGTGACTGCTAAGTCAATAATAAATGTTGACGAAGGCAAGTCGAAATTAAGGTGGGGGATGAAGAGGTTGTTTCTAAAGTATCTAATGTCATGAATCTTGCTCTTGAACAAATTGACATAGTTGAATCTAGTGAGTCTTGTAATTTGTTTGATATTTTGTAGGACTTTACCTTTAAAGCTACACAGGAACCTTTGCAAGTTCAAGTCAGTCAATCAAAAGAAAAACTTGGTAATAAGTGACAATAGGTATCTTACTTAAAGGTCATGGAACCGATGGTAAGACTACAATAAATATTAACTTCACAAAGTCACCTTGAGCATGCAAAGTATATTGAGCTAAAGACATTAACCAAACACAACTTAGGAGGTAACCTAAGAAGTAGGATGTATTCTATGTTATTTTTATTTTCATATTTCATATTTGTTTTTTCTTTTGTTTTTGTTTTTTATTTTTATTTCCTTTTATCTTTTTATCCCTTTTTGTTTATATCTTGCAATGATTATTATATCTCGTATCGGATGGATCTCTCATCAAAATCAGAATTTTGAAATTCTTATTACTTAGGGAAGTACCAAATTCCTTCACTTTCTCACTTTTTATTTTAATATGCTTATACTGTGAGGACATTTTACAATTTTAAGTGTGGAGAAGGGGATTATAAATTTTCTTAAGCTTATTTTAATCTTTGTTATTGAATCTTATTAACTAATATTTAGAATTAGTTAAAATCTGTCCAAAAATACTTTATTTCTTTAGTGATTATTGATTTGAATTAGTATGCAAAATCATTAAAGTTAGAATAAACTTGCTTTTCTAGGTCATATTATCGACAATCATTGAAATAGTCAATTTGAATGAAAATTGCATATTATTTGCACATAAAAGAAAATCTTTGTCATAAGCTTTTGAGCTTAAAAGTAAATTACATCACTTTTTAAGCTCCTTTCCTCTTTCATATGCGTTATCATATATAATTGAATAATTCTAGAACTTACTTTTGTATGCATGTTTACTTGTGTTATGCATGTTGAGACTACATATGTTAAACTAGAGGCTTTGAAATGATAAAGGCGTTTATATTAAACCTTTGTTTAGCCTATTTTCTTGATAATTACCCTACCATATTTTATTCATTAGGAGTAACCAATTTTGAGCCTTAGTCTTTTTCATTGCTTATATCAACATTATTAGCTTTTTACTTTATTTCTCTTAAATCCTTTTTATTGTTTTAAACCCTGAAAGTATTTACAATTACCTGATTGCTTGAATTTTGAATTTTGAAAAGGTCCAATATTTCTTTAATTATGGTACATGATGAATGCTTAAAATTGTGATAAAAAAATGTTGCAAGCATAAAAAGAAGAAAAGAATGTTTGAATTACCAACACTTTGATTATCCCAATCATACTTTACCTTAGCCCCATTAAAAACTTATAAAGACCTTTTTATTTCTATTTCTATTTTCCTTAAAGTGGTAGAGATATGAAAATATTACAAGCCTATGGTTAAGAGTTCTGCTATATATTGATTTGAGAATTCTTATACTTTCACCCTATATACTTGAGTGCACTGAATGACGCCTTATTAAGGGTGTAAAGAATTGTGAGTTTGATTTCAAAAATGTTATTGACGTGATTATTATTGATATTGACTTATGAAATTAGTTTTAGTATAACTTGATTCTAACTTTATGTTAATTTGATCAATATGGTATTACAATTTAGATTATGGATGGATAGGTTGAGGATAATGAGGGATAGATGTTTATAAGATTAATAATTTAGATTATGATTTACTTGAGGATAAGCAAAAGCTTAAGTGTGGAGATGTTTGATAAATGCTTATTTGACTATAATTATATACTCATATTTAATGTGTTTGCTTGATATTTACAATTTTATAGTATTTGTGGTGCTTAATTTGCTTCAAGTGCTTTTTTATATGATAATTGCCTTCTTAGACCAAAAGGAGAAGAATTTAGATGAAATCATGACATAGAATGAAGATTTGAAGCAACTTCGACCTACACGATAGTGTACAGTGACTGTGTAAGTCTTTGAAAACATGTGAAGACTTGAAGAACTTTGTTTGTGGTCATGTGAAGTTACACGCCCATGTATATTGCCTGTGTAAGTATCTGTACCCATATGAAATCACAAATTTAGGTGTTTTGTCATTTATACGCCTATGTATGTTAACCATGTATAACCCAAAAACCCTAGTGTTTATTATAAAAGGACATAAGTGAAGGAAAAATGACAAGAACCAAGCTCTTAAGTAATTTTAAGTCATAAGCAACATAGAGCTGAGGAAAATGTGAAGATAACATCAAAAGAAATGATAAAGAGCTTCATCCAATCTAAACTTGCAAAAAGATCCATTAGAAGAAAAAGGGAGATTTAGAATTATGATTTCTTTTATTTATATTAATTCTTTTGCATATTTGTCCTTGATTTCATTTTTTATGGATAGGAACTAAGTTGTTTAGTGTCTAGGTGAGATGAACCCTAAGTCATGATAACAATATGGGTTGATCTTTTATCTAATGGAATTTTATTGATTGATTTATTGTGATTCAATTATATGTTTTATTTTTGTTCTAATATATCCAAAATATTAGTGCATGATTTGATTTCATATGATTGAGATTGAAAAATCCTCTTATATGAATGGATCTACGATAATGGAAGGAGTTGCATGCAAACCTAGAGATAGGCTAACATAAATTCTCTAAATTAGGGTTAAACCTAATAGCAGAATTCACAAATCGGTAATGCAATCCTAAGGGTTTTAATTAGAAAAGTTTTTGTTAATCAAATGATGGATTAGTTATTAATAATCTTGAGAAAGATATTAACATAAGATAGGAATTTTCATGGTCCAATAATCAATAATATAATTACATGATAAAGGGTTAATAATTAAGTATTCTTAAGGGGATTCATTACCTAGACACTATTATTTGATATTGTTTTTTCTTAGTAATTTCCTTATTTTGGGTTCAGTATTGTTTTAATTCTTAGTTTATTTGTTTATTTTAATTTTTAATTAAAATCGACAATTTGATTCATCAGTTAGATAATAGGAAAAGGGTAATTACCAATACTTACAGTCTTTATGGAATTAACCCGTACTTGCTTATCTTAGCTAGAGCTACACCGTGTACTTATGGTATTTTTAATATTGATAAAACCTATCAATTAGCTGTTCATCACCAATGATCATCTTAGCTATCAAAAACTTTGTTTTGCTTTTGTTATAACTTTTGGAAGTCATTTCATTTTTCCCTCTTATTAGGTTAGGGATAAAAAATGTTTAACATCTTCTTTTTGTTGCACGACTTTATATGTCTCTTCAAATGAGAGGTTTCACCTTTGGAACCCCTAACCAATATTTTATGACAATACCTTTATTTGGCCTTTTATACTCTATCTATTAATGTAGCCTTGCTAAAGTGATTCCAAACATCACTCTCAATGAACTTTTTCCTTTAGCTTGAATCGTTTCTTTACTTGGTACCGAATTAGAACTCTCTATTAGTATACTATCCAATATCAAATCAAAACCCTTCACTAAAGGAATATGTTCATCCATTTGAAAAAATTAAAAAGGAATATGTTCATCCATTTGAAAAAATTAACAAATATGAGCATAAAATTGATTCATCAAATGCATAATGAATTCACTCTAGTAAGCCTATGTAAATAAACGAAAAATTATTGCTTTAATGAGAATCCTTATCCTTATACGTTTAAATCACATGTTTACTAAAAGAGAACAATCAGGGTGTCATAATCATATATTAATTGTACACTAAGTTTTTTGGGTTTATATGAGTGGTCATCCCAACTACACGAGATAGATTTCAGAAACACCTCAGCATAGGAGTCCCATAATGGATGTGCATTAAAGTGGGTTTAGTCTCATGAAACCAATCTTTATGAGAACCTTTTGTAGGCATTTGGAAAAACTATGATGTATGAATGCAATGGAGACAATGCCTATGAATTAAATGAAGAACCAATTACCATAATTTTGCACAAGATTTAAAAATAGTGTTTTTGTTTTCATAAGCATCATCTATTTTGGACAAGTCCAAAATAGATGATGCTTATGAAAACAAAAACACTATTTTTAAATGGATTGAAAAACATAACAGAAAGCACTAAAAGAAGGTTGAATAGTTATATGCCAGATATGGGGAAAAAAATAAACCATAAAAAAGGTTGAAAAATAGTGCCAAATGTGAGAGCGGATAAATGTTAACTGACCTTTGTCTTTAGTAACATAAATCCAGTTTGTTTAATATGGTTGATATTTTGATAAATGGAGAGCAATCCATAAATGTTTTCTACGTAAAAGATGTTTCAGGGAATCCAGTGGACATAAAAGTCGTTGAAGCAGTCCGTAAAGAAATTAGCCACACAATTATATTAAATGCCAAGAAGACCCATGAGCTGTTAGATAGCTTGAGTTTAGAGGATGGCCCAAATCAAGCTTCTTCTTTGGTATCTTGATGGAAATGTTTTTGACTTGAAAACCATGTGCATATTACAACTTAAACAATAAATTGTAAATATGTAATAAACTCCTATTCTAACATGGATATTTTTTGTAGTGTTCAACTATAACATGATCAACTTGAGTAGCACAAGTACTAGTTATTTGTTTAAGCTATTGGAATGTTGAAGTCTTTGTGGTTTTATGTTGTTTAACATGCACAAAACATACAAAAAAGGCTTATTAACCTATAAACTGCCTAACTTAAACAAGAAATGATTCTTTTATAGTTCAGTACTTAATAGAAAACATGTTTTTGAAAATAGAAGCTAAACAAGAATATGTTTAGAGTTTCGATGTGTTAAAAGAAAGGAAACTTGAAGTTAAAATGAAAACACAGTGATAAAATCAGAAAATAAAATGGATGTTAAAATCATACACTACTTCAAAGTTCCAATTTTTCCTTGTATTTGATCAAAATGGCATTGTTTTGATGGGTACGTCTACTTAAGTTATATCCTGTTTTTATAATCTAACAACAAGAAAACAAAGATAGAAAATAGTTAGATTCATTCATCAAAATATTAACCACTAACCCATAAAAAATTAGGGGAATATATAATGAATGGCTTTCTAAATACAACACTAAGTATTGGTATTGATAATAATAATCACCCTTTCCATGCGTAAGCGAACTCTAAGCCCAAGGATTAAAGGAGTTTCTAAGGGAATTGATCAAATGGAATAGTAGCAAACACCACAATCAAAATTTTATTAGGTAGGGAATTAATATTTAAACAGATGAACTTGCTGATGGGTTTTGAGCGAGCTTTGGAAAAACATTGGACTAAGTCCAAATGAGTCTATATGTAACTAGGACATCATATCTCAACCAAAACCTTAAAGCAATGGGTTACGAGTCCTCTTTGTATATAAGGCACTTCATTCTCATATTTCTTTCCAGTGTGGGATTATTCCACTTGTAAATTTCCAACATCTCTCCCTTATAAGTGGATCTATTCACATTAGATTTAGTCCAATTTTTTCAAAGCCCCTTAAAACCCATTATTGGTATTGGAGCCAGGTTGGAAAAGTCTAATAAATAGAGATTCATAGATTTAGGTCAGATGAATAGTGATTTATGGACTAACTCAAATGACTTTGCATTAATATAGGTTGAGGGGGAGTTAGTCCAATGTGGATGGATCCACTTGTAAGGGATATATGTGATGTTAGAAATTTTTGAATGGAATAATCTCACATTGGAAAGAAACATAAAGATGAAGTCTCTTATATACAAAGGACTCATAATCTATTTCTTTAAGGTTATAGGGTTCCTTTACGAATGGTTCTATCCATATTGGACTAAATCCCTCAACCTATATTAAGCAAAACCATTTGAGTCACTCTATTAACCACTATTCGTCTGACCCAAATCCATGAATCTTTATTCATTGGGCTGTGTAACCTAGCATTAATACCAATAATAAGTTTTAAGGAGCTTTGGGAAAAACTAGACTAAATCCAAACAAGCCCACATGCAACTAAAACATCATATCTCAATATAAAACCTTAAAGCAACATGTCATGAGTCCTCTTTGTATATAAGGCACTTCATCCTTATATTTCTTACCAATGCGGGATTATTCAATTGTAAATTTCCAACACTTGCATTTTCTCAATTATATTATATTAATTTTCAACTTTGTCTTTTATTATCAAACAGAAACCCAGAAAAACAAATTTTAAGATTGAGAATATATATGGTTCAAAAATACATCAACTGTAAGTGTTACTTACCAACGGTAAGCAGTTTGTAGAGATGTAAGGCATACATTAACAACATTTTCTTTGTCCAATAGTCAAGTAAAAAAACAAGAAGACAGTATGTGGGAATGAATAAAAATGATTACATGATTTATTGAAAGGATAAGAGGCTTAAGGCCAAATAAAACGATATAGAGAAGACCCTACAATAGTAGTAACAGCACCACCACTACCGATTCAAAAGTCGAAGGAAGCATCAATGAGAGGTCAAAGAAGAAGGGGGTTTGTTTGGGTTTGTAAGGAGACTCAGTTGGGAGAACATTACAAGAGCTAAATTGTTCGGAATTTATTATAAACTACTTTTGGCTTGGGATTGAGGCTTCCAAAATGTGTTTATTGAATCAGACTCTCTTTTAGCTGTTAACAAAGTGAATGATGACCTTTCGCCTACAGATCAATTCTATCAAATTATTCATGCTTGTAAGGAACTGTTGACAATGTCATATTGTGCATACTGAAGCAAATATGTTCGCTGACTACTTGACTTCTTGGGTCTACGGAGGCAGTTTTGATGTTACTCACCTTGATAATCCCTCTGGACAACTCCACCATTTTCTTCAGGAGGATCTCATGGGTGTTGCTCGGCCTAGGGACATCCCTGTTTGCACCTAGCATTATTTGATTGCTCCCTTGTACCAAAAAAAGAAGGGGGTTGGAGAGGAAACAATAATAATGTACAGGTTCGAAGCTTGCAATCATTCTTAATTGCAGTAGAGAGTCAAGATTGATATGATTGATTTTTAGTTACGCTATAGCAAAAATGGCTAAAGAATGGAGAAGAAGAGGGTTGTTATTTCTAATCTAAAATGACATCATTTTATTCTAGCCAAAATGACTTCATTTCATTACAAACATAAGACACCAATAATATTTTTCTGAAACATTGTTTTTGACTTCATTTCAATATAAACATAATACACCAATAATATTTTATAGAATGATGTCGTTTTGGCTAGCATAAAATGATGTTTTATGTAGAAGTAAGGAGAAGGTTCGACTCGACTTGAAATTAAGAAAAAAAAACCTAAACTCAACTTGGTACCCAGTCAAATCATATCGGACTCATTGACTTCAGGTTGGGCTAGACTGACTTCGAACAAAATTAACAAGCCTTTAATACCTGGAGTTAACGGTAGGAGTGGACACGGTTCGGTTCAGTTGGGTCGATTTTTAGCTATTTTTTAGACCGAACCGAGTAATCGGTTTTATGACACAAGAAAACCGAACCAAACCGAATATCAGATGAAACCGAATTTTCAGTTTGTCTTGGGGTTCAGTTCGGTTCGGTTACTTCAATCGGTTTGGGCCCTAATCTTGGACCTTAAAATATGGGTCAATTTTATAACATGTCCAACGTTTTTATTTCATTTTAGGACCTATTGGGTGATTGTCATACCTGCAAAGTTGCAAACTTACCTTATATACCTAGAGTTAGAAGTATAAAAAAATACAAACTTTTTTGTTTTTACTTGATCGGTTTGGTTCGGATTGGTTTGGTAAAAAATTTTGCCTACACCGCACCTGAATCAATATAGTTGGTTTTTCAATATCCAAAACCGAACCGACCATCTATCACTCTTCACACCAACCCGTTTCGCTCGATTTCTTCAGTTTTGTAGGTTAGTTCGATTTTTTGGATTTTTTGCCCACTCCTAATTACCAGGTTATTTTCCAGCTTTTAAAGGAGCCCATGTCCTTGAAACTTTGCTGTTTTGAAAATCTTTAAACGACGTTGTTTTCTTAAAGAATCAAAGCGACATAGTTTTGATTGATGGGTAAAAAGCTAAATGTCCATCTGCTGCCGCCTTCTCTCTCACCCAGACTCCCGTCGCATGCGAGTCTCTGTCGCCTAAACCCATACGCTACTGTTATCCTTCCGCCGCTGGCCGTTTCTCTTCCCTGCATCTCTTCTCAGTCGCCTCCAGGTTATCATCCTTTCTGACTATCTAAAAGATCTGGTAGAGATGCATGCAATGGCACCGAGTTTGTGTACAGAGTTGAATAATTGGAATTTGAGGTTTCTGCTTTTTTTGTTCACATTGGTGTTTTTGCATTTTGTGTGCTTTGTGGTTATGCAATTCATGTTATCCATATTTGGAATAGGCAAATGTTATTAGACCAATAAACCTGGAATCATCGACTTTAGATCACTAGAATATATATTTGCATAACCAACTGGATGTTTCAGGACACTCCATGAGCTGTATAAGGGATCTAATTTGTTTCTGTAAATTGTCCTGGTGACCAGTGCATAATGCAGCTGTTTGTTTTGTTCAGATCAAAGTATATCCTGAAAACAAACAGTTTCAATGACAGTTTCCCAAATGCCTTGCACTGCATTTACATGTGCACTAATCAACTGAAATTTTGGACTCTGATCATTTTGTTTTTTTTTTTAAAAGAGTAAGTTAAAGCTTTCTACTTTCGGAATGAGGGATTGCTTTGTCAGTTGATAACAGCTTACTTCATATGTAAACTTACCTGCCATTTGAAAAGCTAAGAAGCCTAATATGGGATTCATGTGACCTGACATGGCTTATTTCTATTAGTTGTTCACTGCCCAATAAATGTTAGGTCCACAAAAGAGGTTAGTTTTGGATGGTTACGTGAGGTTGGATCATCAAGGACTTGTATGCCAGTAATGATATTTCTTCTGATATTTCTGTCAAAGTTGTTATGTAATGGCTGGCAAGCATATGCATCACAGGTTTCAAGTAGGCCCACTCTAGCTTCCCTGGTAAGCGTAACCCCAAAAAGGAACAGATAGACTTAGGCCCTGTTTGGCAAACAGCTGATTGCATTAGCTGTTAGCTGATTCTATCAGCTGTTAGCTGATAGCTGATTCTATCAGCTGATTTGACCAGCAGATTGCATTAGCTGCTTGTTAGAGATGTTTGGTAAAATTAGCTGTTTAGTATTAGCTGTTTATATGTAAAATGACTTATAAGGACATGAATTTAAAAAAAATTAAAAAGGCATGAAAATTATATAGCTTAATATTTCATTGAATATTCTTATAGGAATTTAAATTTAAGATATTTAATTTACGTTGAATATTTTTATAGGAATTTAAA
>JANZXR010000002.1:21707935-21729527 GCA_027575705.1 Erythroxylum echinodendron | reverse complement strand
ACAAGAAATAGGTAACCGTAAATATAATATATTGTACTTTGCATATTGTTTAGTATACTTTAAATATTATTTATATGTATAAATAATTTTATTATAAAATAAAATATACTTAAAATTAATGAAAGTGTTTTTTATTTTTATGTTGCCAAATAGTCTACTGTATGAAGCTCTTTTTAAAAAGCTATTTTTTTTAATTGATAGCCAAACAGTCAACTGGCTTTTTAGAAAAGCTCCTCTTAGAAAAGTTCTACTGACAAAAGCTCTACTGATATAACCTCATCTAAACAGGCACTAAATCAATAGGTCACTACAAATGAGCAACATCGACTCCTCCTGAAGTTCTACCCTTTGGACTTTACAATATTGTACAAAGCTGGAAACACAAACCAAGGAGCTGATGCCTTATCTCAAAGTCTTGCAACACTTATTTTCTTGCCTTTGCCTTGCCTATCAACATGGATTTCCAACAATTACCGTATGCCTTAAATCAAGACCCTTATACTAGAGGCATAATTGAAGCTCTTCAAAAGGATCCTAATTCTCAACCCAGCTTTGATTTGGCATATAAGAAACTTTTCTATCAAGATCAGAGGGCATGGCAGATATCTCAAAGCACTCAAGCAAGCTGCTACTTATTTCTATTGGCCTCATATGAAGCAGGATGTTAAGATCTATGTTTGAAATTGCACGGTTTGCCAGCAAAATAAATACCAATCGCTAGCACCAGCAGGCTTACGTCAACCTTTACCAGTTCCAGAACGAGTATGAGAAGACGTTTCTCTTGATTTCATCATTAGCCTTCCAAACCAAGAGGATATGATACCATTTTGGTGATTGTCGTTTTTAGCAAATACGGTAGCTGATCTGTTTTGCAGGGAGATTGTTCGTTTGCAAGATATATGCTGCTCTATCTTATCTGATTGCGATGTTAGTTTTCTGAGTAATTTTTGGCAAGAACTTTTTCGGCTTAGCCAAACTCAGCTTTGGATGGGATCCAGACATTCCAATGGCCAAACTGAGGCAGACAGCCATTTTGTGCAGGCTTATTTACATTTTTTTGCACACAAACAGCCAACATTCTGGAGCAAATTCATCCTTTGGGCTGAGTTCTCCTTCAACATGGGTTCCACACTTCACGAGTACTACCCCTTTCAAGATTCTTAATGGAAGGGATCCATCTAGCTTACATACCTTCATTCCAGGAGAGACACAAAATGCCAAATTGGAAGTGCAGTTGCTAGAATGTGATGAAATGCTGAAACTCCTGCGAGAAAATCTTCGTAAAGCCCAAACTAGAATGAAGGCACAAGCAGATTCAAAGCGAAGAGAACTTTGTTTTAATGAAGGAGATGTTGTCTATCTTTGCATACAAACCTTTTGACTATGTTCCTTATCCAAACGATGGTATGGAAAGCTCTATTCTCACTATTTTGGGCCTTGTGCTATCCTTCGTCAAGTGGGATCGGTTACATATGAACTAGATTTGCCTAAAGATTCAAAGGTACATCATGTTTTCCACATATCTATGCTAGGCCCTGCTAATGGTCGACTCCCAACTATACCTTCTGTTGCCTTGCCTATTTCCAGTGATTGGGAACTCAGATTAACTCCAGCTAAGGTGTTGGATCATCGATGGGTCAAGGGTTCAAATAATCCAACTCTTGAGCAGTTGGCAAAATGGCTTAATCGACCATTTGATGAAGCTACATGGGAAGACTATGATCTTATAGCAGGGCAGTTTTCTGACTTTCACCTTGAGGACAAGGCGAGTTTTCAAGGGGGATGCACTGAGAGAATTCCAACTCCCCTAAAAACTTATTCCCGTAAAAAAGGCAAATATGGGAAAGCGGATGCTGAATTAGCTGGAATAGAGGTTTTAGTTGATGTGTATTTTCAGGCACATATCTTGAGTGGTTATTTCCCACTCCTTCACTCTTGGGTGGTTATTTCCCACCCCATTACCCTAATGTTCTGCAGGTAGTTTTCCTCAAGTATAAATAGTTAGAAAATAGGCCAGGTAGAGTCGGTTAAACTTCATTCTAAACTATTGTAAGGAGTCTGGTTCTCTCCATGCGGACTGTTTTCTTTATCAATACAAATCTCTTCATTTTCCATATTTTTTCCTGCTTCTACCATGTTATTAGTACCTTCTGCACGGCAATCACACACGATGCAGTTGCAGTCTTTTTAATTCCAGTAATTCAGCCATCTTTTGTTTGTGCTTCGCTCTACATTGCAGATCAGGAGTCTCAACAAACTGATGGAGACACTTGGCGTGACCTTGGATTAAGCAATCTGTAAAGTGTTGTGAGGGATTTGGCTTTCTGTTTTCAGTGGTTGAAAGTTGATTGAACGCCCTTTTGAATGAAATTTGTGGCAAATGTAGAACTTTCACTCGCTCTATCATCATGTATGTTTGTGAGAAAACACTTATGTTATTAGAGAAAGGGGGTAGACCTATTTTCAATCTCAGTTTCTAGTTCGCGTGTACATGTAACATTTGTCAATGGCAGGTTGGCCATATTTTTAATTCCCTTGAGATGACAATGTCTAGGATGTTGGGTACTTTTTCCTGTGTCGAGGATGTTTGATCCTCACGGTTCAATTTAGATCAAAGCAAGTCTTGGTGGTCTTGTTGATTCGGTGGAAGTATTTTATTTTCCATTAATGTGTGTACAATGCTTGAAACAAAGTGTTAGTACAATGAGTTTATTATTCTTTGAATTTTTGGAAAAATAGTCAAATAAGATCCTACTCAATGATTAAAATACTTAACTGGTTGGATCAGTTTAAACCGTCTTTCGATTTGGTTTTTAACTTTTTAATTTCATTTATTTTAATAACTTTTATTATTAAAAATTGAGCAATTTATTAATTAATAGATTAATTTTGTTAATTAATATGTCAATTTATTTTTATTTAATTATTTTTAATTAAACTTTAAATTTTTTAAAAAATAAGGACAATTTTTTAATCATATTTTAAATTATTTAATTTTATTCAATATTTAATCGATTTCATGACTATTTAATACTAATTAAACTTTTTAAATCTTAAATTTTTTGTCTTATTTGTTTAACTTTCAATTCAAGTTTTAAAATGTTGATCTTATCCTTTACTTTGAAAAGCAATATAACAAACAATGTTTCACGTAAGCCTTTACTCTTATTTGAATAGAAAGTGTATCATATAATGGATATGGCCTTTTACTTAACCGAACGATATAAACGCACAGCTCGTAACATAGTATATGAAGTGCCGATCTCATAAGAAATTAATGAACTAATCGAATACTAATTTGTCTAAGGTTGTAAAAACGTGATTTAAATCAAAATAAAGATAAACAAAAAATTAAACAATCAAATAGGGTTGAATGAAAATAAAATTTCGAATCAACACAAAATGGAGCACAGCCGCTTAATAATTGAGATTTCACAACAAGAAAAGATCAAAGAATTATGAGAAGATGGGAGTTATCTATCATCATTTTACTACCTTAATCACTTTCCATATAATTTGTATCGGTCCTAGAATTTTGAAGGATTGATTACTCTTTCTTAAGATCTAATTAATTAACCCTTATTAATAGTTCCTAATTAATTCTGAAATTTTGATTTTGCAATCTCTAGATTAACAAAAACAGCCTATGTTCTAATTAGTTCTTAAGTAATCTAATAGACAATCGGGTCCTCGCACAAGATCTCTCTTCGTATGATTATCGATTTGATAATTGCGTGACTTATTAAGTTGTTAACTCTCATTATCCAACTTAATCAGATTAGTATCGACTCACTCTCTTGATTTATTGCCGACGTATATGTAAACGCAAATATTACAATACCTAAATAATTTTATTAACATCAAAAGCAAATAGGTCACAAAATGATTCAAGATTCAATCCCGAAATGAAATTAGAACATTATTAACAACATGTTCAAGATTCTCAAACCCAAGTCATATATCAAGATGAAGTAAATAAAGAAGAGAAAGTAGAAAAGAACTTGAAATGGCTGAGTTGGAATGGCTAGACAGCAGTTGCAGATGCTCCTCTGCCCTTCTCTCCTTCTCTCTTCCTTGTGTTCTTTCTCAAGATGGCAAATAGAGGCTTAAATGGCAAATAGGGGCTTAAAAATTAGGGTGCTCTGCCCTCTCCATAGCCTTTTTTACTTAAGGTAAGAAATAGGTTTTACTTGAGCCCAAAAAATTCGATATATCTCTCAAAAAGTTAAGTTTAGAAGTCGATCCGCGTCTGCTATCATGCAGGCCACAACCATGGCCCCCCAAGCCACGATCGTGGCATTTGGGATTTTGTTTCTTCCACAATCGTGGCCTGTCCATTTTGCTTCTGTCACAAGGATCTTCTGTCGGCTTCCTCTAGATCTTCTTCGTTCTTTGATATCTGATATCAAACACTAACAAACACATCAAAGCACCTCAAATACACAAAATTAAAGTTCAATAGTATGCTCTAACCCACATAACACTCAAAACACAAATATCTAGCTGACTAACACAATTCTAAATCTAAATATGCATGAATCAATTAATTAACAAGTAAAAACATACTAAAATACTTATTAAAACATCATGCAACCTACAACTATCAATGATTGATAGATTTTCGGTCTTGACGACCTATTTCGAATTTGTAATGGAAGGATTTGTTGAATAAGAGAATTCATGATCTCAAGAACCAAAATTGAAAATAATAATAATCTTTCTCATCGACTAATTTTTCATCTACTTGGTTATTTTAAATAAAGCACTAAGCTCAATTGCCTATCTACTATTCTATATAATAGACGACCACTAACACTTTTAAATAAAAAAGAAAAGGAAACAAACAGAATATAGAGTGGTTCCATGGTCTATAAATAGAATATTGACTACTTCAAAATAATTGCAGTCTTAAATCTAGCTAGTGAACTCACAACATCACCTCCCTTATTAATAATATGCTTATCCTCGAGTGGAAAGGAAGGGAAACAAAGTTTGAGCAAGGAAATGTCTTCCCATAAAGCCTTAACTGTCGTTAAACCTTCACAATGTACTTAAACTTGCGGTATTGTTTTAAATATACGATAATAGAGAATCACTCATAAGTAAAGGTAAATTTCTCCTTTAGAAAGAATTGGTAAGGTTGATTCAATAAGGACAAAATTTCCATAAAAATCTAGAAATAAGATACATGAAAGAATTAGATGTAATTTAAAAGTAGGGGGATGGTTAAGTTTGTAAGTTACATTGTCTAATTTGTCAATAACAATAAAAGGACTATAATTTTACAATAACACTTCTCAATCTTTTGAATCATAAATCGCCTTCATCATATGTTGTGCTTAGAAAATTCAGTCATAAAGATTTGAGAATACCAAATCTATAGCTTTTAATTCCTGATCAATTGCTTCTAGCTTAGTTAGGCTTAGACAATTGGATAACTTAGAGAGAAGCCTACACCCATACACAACTTCAAAAGGGTTGTTTTTGAGGTAGGAGTGAAAGTTGGTGTTATAATAACACTAATCCTAAGGCAACAATTGAAGCTAAGGGCAAGGTTGGTCGCTTGTAAAGCAACAGAGGTACACTTTAATGATCCTATTAATGAATTTTGTTTGTCCATCACTCTATAGATGATAAGTCAAACTGAAAGATAGCTTGGAGCCACTTAGCTTAAGCAACCTAGTCTAGAATGTGATGGTAAATGTGAGATCACTGTCACTAACAGTTGTTTCCAATATATACTATAAAGTTTGAAAATATTATGAAAGAATAATCTAGCAACATTGACAATTGTATAAGGCTAAAACAAAACAATAATATTTGCATATTTAGAAAATCGATCAACCATAACTAACAAGACATTTTTACCTTATGAAGTCAACCATCAAGATATCTGACCAAACTTAAAGAGGCATTGTCAATGGTTATAATAAGACAGAAGGATGCAAGTGTTCCACTATATAGTTCTGGCAAATTGAGGGTTTGAATTGAGAATTTTATACCATTCCAATAGAAGTCTTGTACGATTCGATGGAGAGTTTTTTTTATATCCTTCATGATTACTATCATAGACTGTAGAGATAATGGAAGTGATAATATAAGAAGTTACTAACAAAAGATGAGCCCATCTTGGTATTTCCATCGACCAAGGACTTCTTTTATTGAGTTTTCTGTGTAAGGTTTTGCAACAGATCAAATTGTTGAATTTTCTGTCATACAAACTTTAAGAAGGATAGTTGCATCACAGACATGAATGTAAGATATGGTTGATCATCTAAATGGAAAGATAATGCATTTGTCACTCTATTGTGTAGGCTAGCTTGGTATTTAATCTAAAAATCATATCTCAACAACTTAATTATCCAGTGTTGTCGAGGTAGGGTGATACTGCACTGTTCTTAGAAGAACTTGAGACCATAGTGGTTAGTTTAGATGAGGAAGTGCATCCCTACAAATAAACACACCAATGTTGAACTGCCTTTGCTAGGTCAATGAGCTCTTTTTTATATGTTAGAAGGCTCTTGTAGTGGAAGGCAAAAGGTCTGTTAAATAAGCAATGGATTGGCCTTCTTATTGGAGAGTTGCCCTCATTCCTTTATCTGATGCATCACACTCTATAGTGAATGTTTTGGTAAAGTCCAGTAAAACTAATATAAGAGTGATGACTATAACCTCTTTCGATTGTTTAAAAGCCTTTAAAGTTTCTTCTATCCACTGAAATGCATTTTGCATAGCATGAATGTTAAAAGAGTGGTAATGGTTTTGTAATTCTATATAGATTGCCAATATTTTATTATGGCAACCTTATTATAGTCCATTGTTACAACCTTTTTTGAAATAATATTGCCTAGCTATGCCACTTGGTGCTAAGTAATAAGGCATTTGGATCTTTTCAAGAACAATTAATTAGCCTAAAGAATGTTGAAAACTATTGCTACATATGTGAAAGATGTTATGTTTATGACTTATTGTATATGAGAATGTCATTAGAAAATAAAATAATATATTTTCATAAATAAGATTAAAAGATTTATTCATTAAAGCTTGGAAGGTATTTGGAGCATTCATGAAATAAAAAATCATGATCAAAAATTTGAAGTGGATGTGATGGAGTAAAATGCAATCTTCTCTACATCAGCTGGATACATTAGAACTTAATGATACTCAAAACGAAGGTATAGCTTAGTGGAATAACAAGCGCTATATAACTTTTATAGAAGCTGATCAATTATTGAGGTGGGAAATTTATCCTTGATAGTCTTAGAATTTAGTGCTCTATAATCAACGCAAAGACGCTAAATATTAACTTTAGCAACAAGATGGGTAAAGAATAAAGTGACTGGCTATGCATCATGATGCCATGTTCTAACATATCACAAAATTGTATCTCAATTTAATCCATCTAGGAATGTGGGTAATGGTAGGGCCTGACAAGTATTAGTGGAGTTACTGGTTCCAAGTTAATACGATGGTCGAACTTCTAACAAGTGGAAGTCCTTTTCCTAAAATAAAAGGTTAAATTGACCTAAAAGATATGTTAATTTTGTATATGTGACCTACTCAAACTCTATTACTTGAAGTTGGGCATGCTGGGAAGAGTGACAGTCTAACCTTGTAACTCGTGGCTCTTCTATTTCATTTAAACACTTAGTTTTAGCTAAAATCCATAAAACAAACCCAATGACTATAAACCAATTAACTCCTAAAAGAACTTCAATCCTATTAAGAGGAAAGGGAATGAGATTAAGGCAAAATAATTGGTGACCCATTTTGATTAAAATGACCCGACATCTACTTGGGTTCGTAAGTTTATCACTATTCTCCAGTATGACTTGTAACTTTTTTTCAAGTACCCATGATAATCCCAATTTTCCTGCAAAATAGGAGTTCAAAAAAAGTGTGAGGGTTTTATAAATCAATTAAGATCAACAAAGGTTAATCAAATATAACTCATTTGATTCACATGATTTGCTCACCAATTACTTAACCAATGATTACACATAACGAGATTTTTGGGTTTCCCTCTTCTTTTGTTTCTTGATCTTCCTTATCTTGTTGTTCTAGTTTTTAAATCTCATTTATTTAAAACAACCTTTTGCATTTGTGTCCTTTGTATAGATTTCATCACAATTATAGTAACTCCCTTTTACATGTTAAACTTTCATTTTTAACTAAGTGAGACGTTTGAGACTTTTTTATTAGAAGCAACAAATTGTGTATTAGAGGATACTTAGAAGAACTTTTGGGTTGATTAAGGCCTCTCTTTTTTTCATAAAGTCGGGTAGACTTATGGTCTTAAAGGTTTATGGGCTTATATAATTCAACTTTAACTACAATATATTCCTATAATACACTGACAAATATTTCTACCTCTTAGTCACTAGTAAGAGGATTAGCCCTAATAACTAATTGTTCAAGTGAACGTTAGTATTCCTCCTTTATATCCAGTTGTGTGAATTTTGTACCTAATTTATTACCCCGAATAGATGGGCTAAATTAGAGATGACATTGTTCTTCATATTCATCCTAAGAAATTTTTGGATGATCTCTCTCTAACTTCAGGAACCATACTTAAGCATCTTCATTTGGGAGATAAGAAGAAATTTTCACTCTCTATCTTTGAAACTTGTTAGTATCTAAATAAGTGATCACAACAACTCAGATAGGCTAATAGGTCATTCTTTTCATCATAAATTGGGAATTCTAATTGAGTACATGTAGGTAGTTACACTCCTATTTCAAGTTGGTTATGGGTGTAATTAGAAACCTTTGAATGTGGTTGATACTTTTTATGTCTCCTTGATGTCCTTCTAAACGTATGGCAACCAACTCCTTCAAAAGGTCTTCAATGTGGGTTGTAAGTTGTTCTTGTTCCACTCAATCTCTTTGCCAATCTTCCTAACACATTTTTATGAAGGCCTCCAGTTGTCTTAGGATATTGCCAGATGAATCACTCATAACAGTTGGCTTTGATATCAAATTGATATGACCCTTTACCTGAAATCAAGTGATAGGGCAATCAGTTGTGAAATCTAATTTTAAATTTATCGAGGAGAGTGCTTGATGGAATGTATCCTTGACGACCTATTTTGAATTTGTAATGGAAGGGCTCATTGAATGAGAGAACCGACGATCTCAACAACTAAAAATAGAAACATCCTTTTTCATTAATTGATTTTTATCTATTTTGGTTACAATTTAAATGGAGCATTAAGCCCAAACTACCTAGTACATAATAGGCAGCCACTAACTTTTGTAGTTATTCAGAAATTTGGAGAACAAACAGGAAACATTGTAACTGAAATTTTATTTTTCCATGATCTACAAATAAAATACTAACTTCTTCAATATAGTTGCATCTTGTTAGTATACTTTCTCCTTAAATCTAGGTAGTGGCCTCACAATAGGTGTATGCAAAATAAGATAGGTTTGTATAAGCATATTTTCACTATTCTAAATTGAATAGGATTTTAGAAACATATTTCTACTTTCCTAAATAGGACATCAAATATGTTTGAATAGATATAAGGTATGTTTTTAATTTTTAACATTTACATATAAATTGAAGTTAGATTTTAATGTTTGTTAATATATAGGAAAAAATCTACTATTTGAAAATATATATTTTAGTTCTTAGACTGACAGAATCTTAAGTTTCTGTCAAGGATAATAAGTAAAACTGAGTTGATAATTTTCTTTTTAAATTAGGGGTTAATGTTAGCCACCGGTGAAATTGAGATGATAAATTTCTTTTTAAAATAAGGTCCTATATTAGCCACATAAGTGGTTGACATTGATGTGAGCAGGAGCACGAATTGCCATGGAGTTGGCATGAATGATAAACGTAAGGGAGGAGAGCTAGCTATGCCAGTTAGGCCCATGACCGGATCTAGGGCCAAGAAACTTAAGGAGGCTCTCTATGCGCATGTGGACTATCTTTTGGAGAGGATAGAACAGTCTAAGCTTGTAGGAGGAGAGCTTTATGGATCCCAACCCAAATTGATCCATCTAACTTAAATCCTTGGATCGGATACCCTTGGGACTTGAAAACTTGAAGACTTGGACTATTAAGCCCATATATTAGACCTTTTAATTATTTTAGGTTAAGACATTTTTTTGTTTTGGGCTAAACCATATTAAAGCCCGAGTACTTATTATTAATCCTAGGTATAAATAGGTTCATTAGGGTTATTGTAGAGGCATTAGCTAATATTTTTTGGATTGTGCCGTCGACTACAGTGAGGCTTATTCCTCTTATTCTTGTTTCAACACAAATTAATAATTCACTTATCAATTTTTCCGAATTGTGGCGTGTTTATTTGATTCAACCTTCTTGGATTTAATTCCAATCATCTAGGTTGCTCGAATCACGTATTCGTGAAGTCTAGGAGGGATTGAATCTTGTGTATTCTCTTATTTTGTTGAATTTCAAATTTTGTTCTTCCTTATCCTTCCTTACCTGAACTTCCAAACATTCCCAAACACATCAAGCCGACGCCATCATCTTTAACTTCTAAGGATTGTCACACAACCCTTCATTGAATCACCTTCGTGTGTGCATCAATTGGTATCAGAGCCTTAATGTGAGGTAAATTCTTATTTACTTCAAAGCAAAATTAGGGTTTGTTCGTCTCCTTCATTTAATTTTATTCCTTCAAACCCATTGGCTTCAACCAAACCTAGGGTGTGAAAATTTCGGCCTATGGTTTCTTCTTTTCCTTGTTTTATCTTCTATTGGTATTTGATCTAGATAAAAAAAATCCAAAAAAAGTTTGAAAAATCCAAAAAAAGTCAGAAAATCCAAAAAAATCTGAAAAATCTAAAAAATTCGAAAAAAACCTATTGATCGAATGGTTCAGTTACATTGCTTGATCGTTTGAGTTGGACTATACTTTAGTTTGAACTGAAAATCTTTCCAAGTTAATTGTCTTGTGCGAATTACTTACTTGTTATGATCTATACTTGGGCACCTAGCGACATAATTATTGGATTCATATTATAATTTGTTTGAACATACACTCTATTTCTTTGGGATTGTTGATAGGTGGAAACTTGGTTCTAACTTGTAACTTGAATTTCAGAGGAAATTAAGTGGTAAGAGGCAAGAGTGTGTGAATGTAATTGAGGGAAAAATTTGTAACTTGTCAAACATGAGAGGAGTGACTTTGGCTTGAGTGAAACACGTGAGGGAGTGTTGGAGGTTGTTTATTGCTAACATTTGTTTTGCAAGAAGAAATTAGTCTATACAATGTCTCAAGAAGGAGGAGAACATGATGAGAGCCGAATTGGAGAGGTGAATGTTTTCACCTTGAGAGCCATTCAATAACAGTTTGAGAGGCTTAATATGACCTTTACTGAAATGAGGGAGACAATGGGGAGGCAATGTCAACAAATTGTGGAGCTCAAACATAGAGAACGTGGGGAAGCTCCAGCTCAGCGTGCTGTGTTTCTACAGTAAGAACCTCCTTTTTGTCGACCCCCATCACCACGATATGAGGTTGAGGAAGATGACTTCGATGAGGAGGAGGAGGAGCAGTATAGGGAGCGCATGCCTAGGAGGGCTAAGAGAGGAGAATCACTCAACAGGTGAGATGGAGGCTTCAAATCCATCAAGATGTGAACTCCATCCTGCAAGGGTAGGAATGATGCTGAGGCTTATTTAGAGTGGAAGCAAAAAGTGGACTTAATTTTTTAGTGCCATAACTTCTTAGAGGAGAAAAAGGTAAAGCTTGCTGCTATTGAGTTCACTGACTATGCATTAATATGGTGGGACCAATTGGTGATGTCTTGAAGGAGGAATGGAGAGTACCTCATCACTACTTGGGTAGCAATGAAGGTATGCATGAGGAAGCGGTTTGTTCCTTCATATTATTACCGAGAGATGCATCAAAAACTCCAAGGGCTCACACTGGGGTATAAGTCAGTAAAGGACTACCACAAGGAGATAGAGATAGCCATGATCCGAGCTCATATTAAGGAGGATCTAGAGGCTACTATGGAACGTTTCTTAAGTAGGTTAAACTGGGAGGTAACCATTGTGGTGGAGTTACAACATTATGTGGAGATTAAAGACATGGTAAACATGTAGTGCTCCGTTACCATGGGGTATATACTAGAATACCCTGAGAATATTCCAGTACATAACTTATGATAATGGTACACTAAGTTCAATCATAACATTCACTTAATATGGCATCATCATTTTTTTATAAGGCATCATCAAGAAAGTCACAATATTTAAAACCAAAAATTTCCCCTTTTCATTTCATAAATCCAAATGAAATACATTGTAGCTTTCGAATAACCGTACATGTACATTATCATAACCTATTACAAAATAAGCTATAAGAAAGAGGAAATACACAAAAAGATCTATCTAATCTTCCAATCTCAGCTGACCAACTTGTGAGCCATTTTCTTCACAAAAGTACAAGAGTTACACTTTTTGTACTGTCTCTCAGTAGCAAAAGTCCTCCCTCAATCCTGAAATTTCAACGTGCAATTTTGGGTGAGTTTTGTGAATTCAGATGAGGTAATCATCATCGATGTTTCACTCAATTCATACAACACAACAAACATGTAGACATATAATTCACATCTTTGCATTTTTGCTTAAAGCATCATATATCATTTTCGGGACAATTATACCGAACATTTCATTTATACAAAAGTACATATATCAATTGTAAATGCAATGCACATGATTCAGTTTCATTTGTTACTTTTTCGTGACCAAGTGTCTTTTTATTAGCTCATATCCTTTTGTGGATATCGAGCTATATCAATTAATGTCCCATATCCCCAGTCAGGTATGAGAGGGGGATCCGTGAGTGAAGCTACAATCCAACAGAGTCAAGGTAATGGGACTGGACAGAGAGGCCATGGTAGAGGCAAAGTGAGCATAGGGAGTCCTTCTATCAAGACTGAGATGTGGAGCAGCTAACCGCAGTATCAAGCCCGGGTCTATTCCTTGACTAGGCAGGAGGCTCAGGATTCTCCGGATGTCGTTACAGGTGCGCTACTTATTTATGATCATAAAGCATTCGCATTGCTAGATCCAAGATCTACGCATTCATTCATCGCACCGCATCTGGCATCTAGGCTGCATTGTGATAGAAAATTACTACAATATGGATTAGAGGTGAGTAAACAAATAGGTAGTGCTACAGTTATAGGGGAGGTCTGCAAAAGGTGACTGATTCGGATTAATCAAGCAGAATTAGAGGTAGATCTGATTATATTACAGCTGAGAGAGATAGATATTATCCTAAGCATGGATTGACTTACTGCTCATAGAGCTATCATGAACTGCTATACTAAGGAGGTAGTACTAGAATCTCTTAGTCAGCCGAGAGCAGTTTTCAGAGGAATTAGTTAAGCAGTGCCAGCCAGGTTGATATCATTTGTGAGTGCATTGAGGTTTATGCAAGGAGGATGTGAGACTTATCTGGTCCACGTCATCAATACTAGAGCTGAGCAGAATGTGTAAGACATTCTCATAGTTAAGGAATTCCTAGATGTGTTTCCCACCGAATTACCTGACTTACCTTCAGATTGAGAAACAGATTTCGCAATTGATTTAGTTCGAGGTGCTGCTCCTATATCTCTTCCTCCATATAGGATGGCATGAGTAGAAATGAAGGAGTTAAAGGCTCAGCCATTAGACCCAGTGTTTCGCTTTAGGGATCTCCAGTTTTGTTTATAAAGAAGAATGATGAGACTTTAAGTTTATGCATCGATTATAGGCAACTGAATCAGGTGATAGTGAAGAACAAGTACCCATTGCCTAGAATTGATGATTTGCTTGATCAATTGTAAGGAGCTCAGGTATTCACTGAGATGGATTTGAGATCAGGGTATTATCAGTTGAAGATAGCAGAGGCTGATGTACCTAAAAGTGCATTCAGGAGCAGGTATGGGCATTTCGAGTTTTTAGTAATGTTGTTTAGGTTAACTAATTCCCCGTTAGCATTTATGACCTTGATGAATAAAGTGCTTTAGCCCTACCTAGTCCGCTTTATGATAGTGTTTATCAATGATATTTTGGTGTATTCGAAGAGTAGAGAAGAACATGCTGAGCATCTAAGAGTGATTTTACAAATCATGAGAGAGAAACAGTTGTATGCCAAATTCAATAAGTGTAAATTTTGGCTAGATCAAGTAGTGTTTTTAGGACATATGGTGACTGGACAAGGCATACAAGTGGATCCAAAGAAGATAGAGACAATAATGAATTAGGAAGCTCTAAGGAATATGTCTAAAATCCGAAGCTTCCTAGGATTAGTCGGATATTACCGGAGGTTTGTTGAGGGGTTTTCTTTGATCTCAGCCCCTCTGAAAAAACTTTTGAAGAAGAACGTAATATTCTGATAGAATAAGGAATGTAAGAAGAGCTTTGAGGGGCTAAAGCATCGGTTGACTACAGCACCGGTGTGACTATTCCATCAGGGATCGGAGGATATATGGTATATAATGATACTTCACATCAAGGATTGGGATGTGTATTAATGCAATATGGCAAGGTGATCACCTATGGATTGAGATAACTAAGGTCTCACGAAATTAACTACCCGGTACATGATTTAGAGCTTACTGCAGTGGTCTTTGCTCTAAAGATATGGAGAGACATTCCAGATATACACGGATACTAAGAGTTTGAGATATCTGTTGAGTCAGAAGGAATTAAACATGAGACAGAGGAGATGGATAGAATTGTTGAAAGACTATGACTGCACGATTAAGTATGATCCAGGGAAAGCTAATGAGGTGGCTAATGCTTTGAGTAGGAAGTCGAACACCAGTGTAGCTCATATTCAGTTATCAAGGTTACCGAGCTTAATTCACTTGAGAGCTCTAAATCTGGAATTGAATCTAGAACAAGATTCGGCATTAATTGCTGCATTGAAGTTAAGGCCGATGTTACATGATAGAATCAGAAAAGTCCAGAAGAAAGATCCTGATATGATGAAGCTTATAGAGAATATGAAGATGAATCCTGATTCTGAGTTTGAGTTGAGAGATGAGAAATTGTGGTTGAAACAAAGGCTGTGTGTGCCTAATGTGGATGATCTAAGGAAAGAAATTCTAGAGGAAGCTCATATGGCCGCCTATGCTATGCATCCTGGTACTACCAACATGTATAACATGCTAAAGCAGCATTTCTGATGGCCTGGAATGAAGAAGCAAGTGGCAGAGTATGTTTGTAAGTGTATGACATGCTAGCAGGTTAAGGCTGAGCATCAGGCTCCAGTAGGGAAGCTACATTCGTTGCCTATTCTGAATTAGAAATGAGAACGAATTACCATAGAGTTCATTATAGGATTGCCTAAGACTCCGAGGCATAATGATGCTATATGGGTTATAGTAGATCAATTGACTAAGTAAGCTCATTTCTTAACAGTGAGAGAGAATAACTCACTAGATCAGTTGGCTCGGAGATATGTGAATAAAGTGGTTAGACTGTATAGAGTTCCATTGTCTATTGTATCAGACAGGGATCCTATATTTACTTTAAGATTCTAGGAGAGTTTGTAGTTTGCTATGGGTGCTACGTTAAACTTTATTACTGCATTTCATCCTCAAACAGATGGGCAGAGTGAGAGGACAATCAAGAACGCTGAGGATATGCTTAGATCATGTGTATTGGAGTTTCAGGGAGCTTGGGATCAGTATATAACCTTAATAGAATTTTCATATAATAATCATCACCACAGTAGTATCGGAACGGCACCATACAAGGCATTGTATGGAAGAAAGTGTCGATCACCCCTGTATTGGGATGAAGAGGGCTTGAGAATGGTTGAAGGCTCAGAATTGATACAAGAAACTGTAGACAAGGTGAAATTGATCCGAAACCGAATTAAAGCAGCTCAAGATATACAAAAGAGTTATATGGATCAACATCGACGAGATATGGAATACAATGTAGGAGATAGAGTGTTTCTGAGAGTGTCACCTTGGAGAGAAGTATTGAGATTCAGTAAAAACGGCAAGTTGAGCCCTAGGTATATTGGTCCATATGAGGTCATTGACAAGATAGAACCTTTGGTTTTTAAGTTAGCTTTACTGAATGAAATGTCTCAATTATATAATGTGTTTCATATGAGTATGTTCCGAAGATACTGATCGGATTCGACATATGTGATACCGGCTCAAGAGATTGAAGTTGTTAGTAACCTAAGCTATGTTGAGGAGCCGATTAAGATAGTGGGATCCCAGATCAAGCAGTTGAGGAACCAAGTTATTCCATTAGTAAAAGTCTTTTAGAGGAATCACTCAACTGAGGAAACAACTTGAGAAATGAAAGAGCATATGAGGAGGCAATATCCCCACCTATTTGAACAATCAAGTAAGAATTTCGATAACGAAATTTCTTTTAAGGAGGGGAGAATTGTGACATCCCATTACCCATGTTGAGGCTAGAATAGTAAATATAAGAGATTATTACGAAATTACAAAATGCATTTCATGCTCATGCATTATATGATATGCACCTACACGTGAATATTGAATTTTTTGCACATGAAAATAATTGTACATGCATTCATTGACAATTTCTGGGTATAATTGATTTATATATGTGAAAGATGATTTTTATTAAGAATTGTGGTTTTTATATGTTGAAAACTGATTTGGAGAGTGTATTTAGTAATTTAGAATTTTTGGTGAATTTTAGAAAAATTTCTAAAATTTTGAGAAATTTTTGGACTAGGAAAAATGCCAAGTGGCAAGACAATCGATAAATAGAAGTAAAATTAAGAGTTTAATGATAGTGGAAATTTTTATAAATGGCTTTGGGATTTAATAACATATGTCATTAAAATTTGGAGACAATTGGAATAGAAATTGGGGTTAAATGGACTAGTTTTTAAAAGGGGTCTAAATGGGACCATAGGAAAGTGACAAGTGTCACCACCACCTGCCACCACTTCCTCACTCACGAATTATACATCCTTTTATTTGAAAGACCAAATTAAGTGTCTTTTATTTTTCTTTTCTCTCCCTCTCTTCGTAAGCTTCATCACCTTCTTCTTCTCTTTTTCTTCTTCACGTTTTTACTTCTCAAATTTCCATACATGTCAAATCTAACCCTCTAATCTTTCACTTACTACTTAACTTGCTCTCCTCTTCATTTCTCGCAAAAAAACCCAATCAAATTCACCCTAGAATGATGATGGTCGTGAGAGACACAGGAAAGTTAGGGTTGGTGTGTTTTTGAAGGATTTGAAGATAAACCAAGTAAGTAGCTTGTTAATCTTCATGGTTTTGCTAAATGAAGCATTTATGATGATAGTTTAGTGTTTAATGACCATGATAGAGGAGTTGAGATATGTGTAACATTGATGTTGCAATAAATAAATGTATGTTCTATTTTAATGTATTAATGGTATTTATGAGTTGTTTTAAGGAAGGATTGAGAGACTAAATGGTGATGAAGAGAGTGCTAGAAAATGGTAGTTATAACATTACATTTCCACTGATTAAACTTCTATCTTTTAACCATAACTTGTTCTATAGTTATCCAAATTAGACGATTCTTAATCAAAATTAAACTAGAGACATATGGCTATATTTTTCATGAAGACACCAAATTTTATTCTGTCATTAAGAGTCCCAAAAATTGACATGAAGTCGAGAACTGGGAGTAGTAAATTGGAAGATGAATGCTGGAAAATGTAGCTGTAACGTGTCCACTAAATATACTTCTGTGTTTTAGCCATAAATTGTTCTGTAGCTATCCAAATGGAAGGATTTTTTATTTAGAGTAAACTAGAGACATAGGGCTACAATGTTTCTGAAGAAATCAAATTTTAATTCTGTCCCTAAGAATTTCAAAATCTGGCTTGAAATTGAGTTTTGACTGAGGTTGTAGTATTACCTGAGACAGAAATCATGTCTTGTTGATATTGAATAAACTGTATTGATAGATGCTGAATTAGACAAATATTTCTTCATAAAAATTGTAGTTTATTCTCTTATCTTTCAAATGATATAAAGTTCATAAGTTTTGAATGTGGGAATTGAGAGATATGAGTTGTACAATTTGACAGCATGATCATGTACAAGCCAAATGCTCAGTCTGTAGTATTTTGAGTATAACTCATAAAATACTGAACTAAATTAAATGATCTTGGTATCATTAGAAACTTAAGAGATAGGAGAACAATTTTCTAGAAGAAAGTATACTCACGTTACTTCATTTTCTTGATCAAAAAGAACATGGAATGTTGACCCGAAAGTTGTTATAGGAAAAATTTGAATTGGCCAAGGAATTATAAATTTCAATTTTTATAGTTTTATTAAGGTATAAACCATAAGTATAAATGATACTTATGTGAGTTTGTATATATGAATGTTTACATGACAAGAATAATAGAGCGATACCCAGGATTGTCATGAACATGCATTGTGCATACTTCATATATATACATGTCCATTAATAAATACTTATAATTATGTCAAATTGTGATATGTGTATATTGTGTGATATAAAGGAGCAACCGGAACGTCAACATCTAGACGTTACCGGAACTTCTAGGAATTAGCTTCGGGAACATCTGGATGTTGACGTTCTAGTTGCTCCTCTATATCACACAATATACACATATCACATTTGGCACATTTATAAGTGTTTATTAATGCACATGTATGTATGTGAAGTATGCATATACGTATATACTTAATATATGTATGTATGAAGTATGTATACCCATACATACATACATACATACATAATCTTGGGTATCGCTCTATTATTCTTGTAATGTAAACATTCATATATCCAAACTCACATAAGAATCATTTATATTCTTGTCATGTAAACATTCATATATCCAAACTCACATAAGAATCATTTATACTTATGGTTTATACCTCAATAAAACCATAAAAATCGAAATTCATAATTCCTTGGCCAATTCAGATTTTTCCTATAACAACTTTCAGGTTAGCATTCCATATTCTTTTTTACCAAGAAAATGAAGTAATTTGAGGATAATTTCTTTTAGAAAACTGTTCTCCTATCTCTTAAGTTTCTAATGACATTAATATCATTCAATTTGGTTAAGTATTCGATGAGTTATGCTCAAAATTTTACAGACTGAGCACATTTGAAACTTTGGCTTGTACATGATCATGTTGTCAAATTGTACAACTTATATCTCTCAATTCCCAAATTCAAAAATTATGAACTATATATCATTTGAAATATAAGAGAATAAAATACAACTTTTATGAAGAAACCTTTGTCTAATTCGGCATCTATCAATACAGTTTATTCAATATTAACAAGACATGATTTCTGTCTCGGATAATACTACAAACTTAGTCAAAACTCAATTTCAATCTAGATTTTGAAATTCTTAGAGACAAAATTAAAATTCTATTTTTTTAGAAACATTGTATCACTATGTCTCTAGTTTACTCCAAATCAAAAATCATCCCATTCTAATAACTACAGAACAAGTTATAGCTAAAACATAGAAGCATAATCAGTGGACATGTTGCAGCTACATTTTCCAGCATTCATCTTCCAATTTACTATACCCAGTTCTCGGCTTCATGTCAGTTTTTGAGACTCTCAATGATAGAATTCAAATTTGATGTCTTCATGAAAAATATATCCATATGTATCTATTTTAATCCATGTTCGACCCCGTTTCCAGAGCCCGACTATCCAGAATATCATAAAATGTGAGCTTATTTCTAATAGAGAACACCTTAATCATTATCGGTTTATATTCTTGCTCTGATACCACAAGATGTCGGACCTCACTTTCGAAGCCCGACAATCGCATCCAGATAACACACCTTCATTAACTATACTTGCATTCAAAACTCCCTTTTCTAAGCTCAGCTCCGCTCTTCGAATAGTCGACTAATATGATGATAGTCGACTAGTCCATTTATTCATTTCAACCTAAATACTTCAAGGAATAGCGTTAGTGAGTCCACACTTTATATATGTACAAGCTTTGGGGCTATAGGCATAACTTTTACTATAGGCATCCAATTTAGGTTTTCTTTAGATAGCTTGAAAGAGGACTTCAAGAGCTACAACTTTCATGAATACCTCAAAGGCCAATTTTAACTTCTGGATGGTCAAAAATGGGACAGAAGATAACCATGAACAGAAACCCAGACGATATTTGTGAACAGTAACACAGAGGAAGTCTGTGAATAGTAACACAGACGAAATTCTTCAACTAACATAACTTCTTAACTCCTTATTATCCTTGTCCTATGATCTGTGCTCTATCCTCTATGTTCTATCCTCTGTAGTTGACTTTTATCTTTTGTGTTGACCACTTATCATCTATGGTCTATCCTCTGAGTGATGACATGTCCTCTGTGTTTTGACGTCATCAAAGACGATACTTCTCTTCTCTATTCCTCCTTGCCTCTGTGTTCTGATGTCAGCACAGATGATACTTCTCCTTTCTATTCCTCATTGACTTTGTATTCTGACGTCAGCACAGACGATACTTCTCCTTTATATTCCTCCTTGCCTATGTGTTCTGACGCTAGCACAGACGATACTTCTCATTTCTATTCCTCCTTGCCTATGTGTTCTGATGTCAGTACCGACGATACTATTCCTCTATATTTTTCCTTGCCTCTGTGTTGTGACGTCATCACAGACGATTCCTTTTATCTATGTTTTTCACACGCAATCTTCCCAACTCCAACGTGCTATTCTAAGAGTAACAGTAATTGACAAATTCATCAAGTTAAACATACACATACATATTTCATTATCCAAATCTTTAAAATAACATAATCATACCAAGGAATTCAATTTCAATGCTTCCATTTTAAAATGTAGCCAGAGTTATTATAAATCAAATTTCACATCAACTTAAATCAAAATACAAAAGATGCTCCATACTGATATGCCAAATGAGCTATTACATAACTATCTTAGTCCAAATATCTTTAACTAATGCAGAGTTTTCGATGCCTTGCAGGGATCACTATCGTCTTGGTTTGCACCTGAGGAGGGAAGAGAAGGGGGTTGAGCTACACAACTCAGTGGCTAATATACTTATAGCCATCAGTAATTAGCACAAATTCATATATATATATATATATATATATATATATATATATGTAAAGATACTAAACAATTCAGTTAATTTCAAGTAAACAGAATAATGCAGAACACATAGCATCCAAGTGCATCATACTTGACAATTTACAGATGCAATGCACAAACAAATGACTCGAGGTTTCCATGGATAGAATAGAGAACCGAAGTTTACCCTATGAACAGAATGAGTCCTTTTTTTTCGGAGCTCATATGCCACAAGAGGGCAGCAGGGAGAAGGCTCTTGTCAACGTACATGTGACGAACAGAATAGTTCCACTCTCGCCCAAGCAAAGCACATATTCATTTAATCATATGTTCGAATTTTGTGCTTATTTATCTTTTCATTCAGACAAAATGCCATGACTTATTTCAATGGCATAACAAAATTAAAATTTATTTTCACATCATCACACATTTCAGTAAATTAAACATGTATGCACACATATATAGGCAAGAATTTGCCCAATCACACAATAACTATAAATACATCACCCACCAAATTTG
>JANZXR010000002.1:21693520-21707835 GCA_027575705.1 Erythroxylum echinodendron | reverse complement strand
TAAACTATCATCATAAATGCTTCATTTAGCAAAACCATGAAGATTAACAAGCTACTTACTTGATTTATTTTCAAATCTTTCAAAAACAAACCAACCCTAGCTTTCCCATGTCTTTCACTACCATCATCATTCTAGGGTGGATTTGGTTGGGTTTTTTGTGAGAAATGAAGAAGAAAGCAAGTTAAGTAGTAAGTGAAAGATTAGAGGGTTAGGTTTAACATGTATGGAAATTGGAGAAGTAAAAACATGAAGAAGAAAAGAGGAGAAGAAGGTGATGAAGCTTATGAAGAGAGGGAGAGAAAAGCAAAATAAAATACACTTAATTTGGTCTTTAAAATAAATGGGTGTATAATTCGTGAGTGAGGGAGTGGTGGCAAGTGGTTGTGACACTTGTAACTTTCCTATGGTCCCATTTGGACCCCTTTTAAAAAATAGTCATTTTAATCTCAATTTCTACTCCAATTGTCTCCAAATTTCAATGACATATGTCATTAAATCTCCCAGTCATTTGTAAAAATTTCCACTATCATTAAACTCTTAATTCTACTTCCATTTATCGATTGTCTTGCCACTTGGCATTTTTCCTAGTCCAAAAATTTTAAATCACTAAATACACTCTACAAATTAGTTTTCAACATATAAAAACTACAATTCTCGATAAAAATCACCTTTAAAATATATGAATCAATTATACCCAGAAATTGTCAATAAATGCATGCACAATTATTTTCATATGCAAAAAATTCAATATTTACGTGTAGGTGCATATCATATAATGCATGAGCATGAAATGCATTTTCTAATTTTTTAATAATCTCTCATATTTACTATTTTAGCCTCAACATGGGTAACGGGATGTTACAAAACATGGTCATGAAAGTAGAGAGGCAACTTAAGGCTAGAGTGACAGTAAGTGGTGGAACGAGTTCTAGCCATAATTGGAACTCGAAATGGGCCAAAAGGGAGGAGAGACCGAAGGACAAAGGTGTCGACTTTAAGGAGACTCCAAAGAGGCCGAATGTAGCGGCTAAAACAAAAGGTACACCTAACACCCAATAAACATTCTAGTGTTAAATGCTTTAAATGTTTGGGTTTGGGTCATATTACATCCTAATGCCCTAATAAGAAAGTCATGGACAGGAGGGATAATAGGATAGTTGAGTCTGAGGATGATAATGAATGTGATCCCTTGCCATGTGATGAAAATGATAGTGATGATGATTGTATGGAGAGGCTGCCATAAGAGAAGCACTTATTGTTAGGAGGGTTTTGAGTGCTTAGGTAAAGGAGGAGGATTTATATCAGAGAGAAAACTTATTTCATTCGAGGTGTTTAATGAGAGAAAAAGTTTGTAATATGATCATAGAAGGGGGTAGTTGTGCAAATGTCGCTAGTATGACTAGTAACTAAATTGGGGTTAACATGTAGGACGCATCCTGAGCCATACAAGTTATAATGGTTTAATGACAGTGGTGAGGTGAAAGTGACAAAGCAGGTGTTAGTGTCATTTTCAGAGTGTAGATATGAGAATGAGGTATTTTGTGATGTGGTACCTATATAGGCAGGTCATTTGTTGTTAGGGAGACCATGACAATTTGATAGGCGTGTAGAGCATAATGGGTACACCAATAGGTACTCCTTTAAATTCAAGGGCAGAAATTTTATCTTGGCGCCATTATCACCCTATGAGATCTACTTAGACTAGGTCAAAGCAATGAAAAGTGAAAAGGGTTCAGGTAGTGAGGTTCAAAAACAAAGAAGAGGGAAAAGAGGCCCAAAAGAAAAATAAGATTGGCCCAATAGGGAGTGACTGCACTAGTGAGGAAAAGAAAGTCAGATGTGTAGGAGAGAAAAGTGCAAAGAGAGAAAAGAAAAGTGAGAGAAAAAATAAGAAGGTAGCTGAACTTGTTTGCTAAGGGAAAGATTTTAGGAGAGCATATGGAGAGAAAACAAACTTGTGGTGGTTAGCTATAGGGAGTGTTTTACGGTAGAAACTACCCCTAGTCAAGATTTACCAAGTGCTTTTAAGTCTCTTTTGCAGGAATACGAATATGTCTTCCTTGAGAAAATACCTAAAGGGCTACCACCCTTACGAGGTATTGAGCGTCAAATTGATTTCGTGCCTGGAGCTCAAATACTAAATCGACCAGCCTATAGGAGCAATTCTGAGGAGAAAAAGGAGCTTCAAAGGCAAATGGATGAGCTATTGGAAAAGGGTCATCTGAGGGAAAGCTTGAGTCCATGTGTTGTTCCTATCTTGTTGGTGCCAAAGAAGAATGGAATGTGGAGGATGTGCGTGGATTGCAGAGTTGTGAACAAAATCACTTTAAAGTATAGGCATCACATTCCTAGGTTAGACGACATGTTAGATGAATTGCATGGTGCATATATGTTCACAAAAATTGATCTGAAAAGTGGTTATCATCAAATTCGAATGCAACATAGGGATGAATGGAAAACTACTTTTAAAACTAAGTATGGGTTGTATGAGTAGTTAGTAATGCCTTTTGGCTTAACTAACGCACCTAGTACCTTTATGAGGTTAATGAATTATGTTTTGCGTGAATTTCTAGGAAGATTTGTAGTTGATTACTTTGATGCTATTCTTGTGTATAGCACTACATTGGATGAGCATTTCATGCATGTGAGGTATGTTCTTGATGTGTTGAGAAAGGAGAAGTTGTATGCAGATCTTAAGAAGTGTATGTTTTGCATTGATAAGTTGAATTTCTTAAGATTGTGGTTAGATCGAAGGGAGTTGAAGTGGATAGTGAAAATGTGAAGGCTATTCAAGAATGGCCGATGCCTAAGAGTGTGATCGAGGTGAGGAGTTTTCATAGACTTGCTAGTTTCTATAGGAGGTTTGTAAAGGATTTATCTACCATTGTAGCACCTTTAACTAAGGTAATCAAGAAAGAGAGAGGTTGTACATGGAGGGAGGAGCAAGAACGTACATTTAACTTGTTAAAAGAAAATTTGTGTTACACTCCTATTCTTTGTTGCCTAATTTTGATAAAATTTTTGAAGTTGAATGTGAAGCTTCTAGGATTGGTATAGGTGTCGTGTTGTTACAGAAAGGAAAACCAGTTGCATACTTCAGTGAGAAGTTGACTAGCGCCCAACTCAACTATCCGACCTATGATAAGGAACTCTGTGCCGTGGTAAGAGCATTAGAGGTGTGGTAGCACTACCTTCAACCAAAGGAGTTTGTAGTTCGGACGGATCACGAGTCGCTTAAGCATTTGAAGAGCCAAGGTAAGTTGAGTAAGAGATATGTGACGTAGATGGAGTTTTTGGAGACCTTTCCATACGTGCTGCACTACAAGCAAAAGAAGGAAAATGTAGTTGTCGATACCTTATCTAGGAGATATTCCTTAATCTCCACTCTTAGCTTTAAGTTGTTAGGATTTGAGCAAATTAAGGAATTGTATGCCACAGATTTGGATTTCGCTAGTGTGTACACCGCACATGAACATGTCGCATTTCGCAAGTACTTTAGGTTTGACGGTTATTTATATCATGGAAATCAATTGTGTGTACCTAATTGTTCTTTGCATGAGTTGTTTGTGAATGAGGCCCATAATGGTGGGTTAATGGGGCATTTTGGGGTTGTCAAGACATTAGACATCTTGCATGAGCATCTTCATTGGTCATGTAAACGCAAGGATGTAGAGCGTGTGTGTAACTGATGCATTACTTGTAGACAGGACACATCCACTTCTAAACCTTATGGATTGTATACCCTTTTGCCTTTACCTACTAATCCTTGGATGGATATATCTATGGAAAATAGGGGGTTTGATAGCATCTTTATTGTTGTGGACAGATTTAGTAAAATGGCGCATTTCATTGCATGTCATAAGACTGATGATGTCGTGCATGTTACTGATTTGTTCTTTAAAGATGTTGTCCGACTGCATGGTAATCCTAGGTCTACTGTTTCAGATAGAGATGCTAAGTTTGGGAGTCATTTTTGGCGTGTATTGTGGGGAAAGCTAGGGATTAAACTGTTATATTCTACTACTTGCTACCCACAGATTGATGGACAAACTGAGGTTGTGAATAGAACCTTGGGGACTTTGTTGCGTACTGTTGTAGGGATAAATTTGAAAACTTGGGGTGATTGCTTGCCATTCATTAAGTTTGCATATAATAGATGTGTGCATTATACCACAGGGTTCTCGCCTTTTAAGATTGTTTATGGGTTTAATCCTTTGACTGTTTTGGATTTGGTTCCTTTACCTATGCATGAGTTTTCTAGTATAGATGGGAAGAGGAAGGCCGAAATAGTGAAGAAGATTCATAAGAAGGCACGACAACACATTGAGGAAAGAAACAAGGTCTATGCCTGTCAAACCAATAAAGGACAGAAGTTGGTGACTTTCGAACCTGGAGATTGGGTTTGGGTGCACCTTAGGAAGGAGTGTTGTCTTACTCATAGGAAATCCAAGTTGGACCCGCAAGGTGATGGTCCTTTCCAAGTCGTGGAAAAAATCAATGACAATGCTTACAAGATCGAATTGCTAGGTAAGTATAACGTGTCTGCTACCTTTAATATTGCTGACTTATCTCCTTTTGATATGGATTCAGAGTCGAGGACGAATCTTCTTGAGGAAGGAGGGACTTATGTGAGTAGGAGCACGAATCGCCATGGAGTTGACATGAATGACAGAGGCAAGGGAGGAGAGCTAGCTATACCAATTGGGCCCATGATTGGAGCTTGGGCCAAGAGACATAAGGAGGCTCTTCATTTGCATATGGGCTATCTTTTAGAGAGGATAGAACAGTCCAAGCCTGTAGGAGGAAAGCTTTATGGATTCTAGCCCAAATTGATCCATCTAACTCAAATCTTTGGATTGGATACCTTTGGGACTTGAAGACTTAGACTATTAAGCCCATACATTAAACCTTTTAATTATTTTAGGTTAAGAAACATTTTTGTTTTGGGCTAACCTATGTTAAAGCCCGAGTACTTATTATTAAACCTAGGTATAAATAGGTTCATTAGGGTTATTGTAGAAGCATTAGCTAATATTTTCTGGATTGTGCTACCGACTATAGTGAGATTTATTCCTCTTGTTATTGTTTCAACACGAATCAATCAATAATTCACTTATCAATTTTTCCTTAATTGTGACGTGTTTGTTTAATTCAACCTTCTTGGTTTTAGTTCTGATCATATAAGTTGCTTTAATCACTTATTTGTAAGTTGTAGTGGGGATTGAATCTTGTGTATCTTCTTATTTTGTTGAATTTTGAATTTTGTTCTTGGTTATCCTTCCTTACCGAAACTTCCAAACATTCACAAACCCATCAAGCCGATGCCATCATCATTAACTTCCGAGGATTATCAGACAACCCGTCGTTGAATCACCTCTGTGAGTGCATTAGACGTGAACCTTAAAATTATAAAACTCCAAAACTATTTTGGGGTTACAACATTTCTAAGGCTTGGGAGTTTTAATATGATTTTTGGTTGGCCATAATTGCTACTTTAAAAGTAGTTTTGGGATTAATTGCATTTGCAGTTTTTCTAGTGATTGTAGTTTTTCCTTTTGTCCTTTTTTTTCTATTAAAAAGACTACAAGTTCCCTCCTTAGGTTTATGCTTATAGTAGTATATCATGTTTTCACCTAAGCATATGAAGTTATTGATCTATGAATCCTTGATCATCCCTTTAAGATTATGGTTGTGAATATCTATCTTGAGAAAGTGAAGATGCTCAAATACATAGGTCAAATAATGATTTGGAAAAGCTTAAGTTTAAGGGACTTGTACTGTCAAATTTATCTCATCATTTTAATTGCAAGTGTTCTATTCAGCTATGATAATTGTTACGTAATTTTTAGCTAAATTCATCCTGAAAGTTGCTAGGCAGCATAATTTTCATCCATATCCCTTTCTACTTGCTATAAGTGCAAACATTATAACTTCAACTACTCCAGTTAGTAATCTTTAAAACATGATAATAGTAATCCAAAGTGGGATTTCTTTACGAGAGTTTCTTATAACAATTTTTCAATAACAGTTGTTGTTCTTATGAATAGTATGTTTCTTATGTGTATGTATTGAAAGTTGTTGTCTACTCCTTGGAAAGATGACTAAGATGCAACAGAAGAAGTTATTTTAATGAATATGTGAATTCTCATTAGCTTTCACCTGCTATTATGGCACATCTTTTAGATTTTCAAAAGAGAAACTCTATTAGAAACTAACTCCTCAAATATCAATATCACAAGCCACTATTAAACATTAAAGAACCATGTAACTTCAACTAGTAGTGAAATTGACAATGCCTCTTTCAGTTCAATCTTAGAAATGTTGTAACACCAAATTAGTTTTGGATATTTAGGGTTTGTAGAGTCCATACTATTTATTTACATGGCTAATTTGGCCTCTTAAGTTAAAAGAATTTTCAGTTTAACTTTACTAAAGAACCCTAATAGAAATTTGAGATTTTTTTTTAGTAATAGAAATTTGAGATTCCGTTAGTCTAAGGACCAACTTATGTGGTTTTTCAAACATTAGGATCTTCTTTTTACATGGTTGGAGGTACATTTTATTCCTTAACATTTCATTCAAAATTTAGGTTAGATCTTAATATTTGGCAATATTAAAAAAAGACTTTAACATTTTGAAAATATTCAAAATGGCCCTCCAATTGATGGAACCATCAAAGTTCTGTAAATAACACTGACATGAATAATGTTTTTAATTAAGGGACCTACATTAGTCATGTGTAACATAGGCTCCTAAAAACTAATCCCTAATCAAAAACCATAAATCCCTAAATTTATCGTCTCTAGCATGACTCACCTCTCCTCTTTTCTAAAATAAGTCTGTTGCTTATAAACATCAACAGGAAAAATATGAACATCATATTGTAATCAGCATGCATCAACAAAGATGGCCCAAAATTTTTGCATCATTAAATCTAAATTGCATATACTCATTAATATATAACAGTTGTAGTAAGGCTTAAATAAAACACATATAGAAAAACCAACCAATCACGATCCTTATTTGCAATTATATGTATAAACCCAGTGAGGATTCAAACTAAAACCCACAAAAACCTAAAAAGATGTAAACTCTAGGATAAAATTCCCTAAAATGAAAGGATACATACTTCTTATCAGCATAGACAAAAAGAAGTTATTATACCTTGAACGACCCAATTCTTAAAATTTTAAAGAAAATAGAAAATCTCACACAAATACCACCAACCAACTATCATAAAGAACACTTCATGTAGATAGATTCTCATATATAAATAGAAAGTAAGAAAATAGTATAACTTAGCACTTGAAATCGACACTTCTAATCACCCTGAACCCTAAGAATAGTAGAACTGAAACTTCATTTTACTACTAGAAATGCTCCAAATCTGAAATCCCAAAAACATCCAATATTTCATAAAGAATCTCTCTACTTCAGAGAGAGAAGTCACGAAGTGAAGTAGAGAAAAAGTTAGAAGTCGCACCAAAAAGGACGGTTGCGTTAGAGAAGAGAGATTTGGGAATTTAGGATTTCAGAAACCTTAAATTCCAAGAGAAATTAGGAATTAATATTTTTAAGTGTCTACGACAATAAATGACATGATTAACGTGGATCTCTTAACTAAAAAAGCAGGCTATGTTAATGCAACTGACAGAACCCTGATGGTTCCGTCAATTAGAAGACTATGTTAAACATTTTTCAAAATAGTTTCTTTTCGCGCGACTTTATCAAATATTATGTTCAAATTAAATTTTTGATTAAAATTTTAATATACAAAATGTACCTTCAACCTTTTATACGTTAACAATTGTTAATATCTTATTCAAATTTTGATATAAATATTAGGAATTAGAAAGTATGTTAGCCAAACATACTTCCATTAAAAGGTTGTATTCTTGTCAACAATAGGCCTCTTCAGAATCTGACGCATTGGTGGTTGGTAAGCCCCAAATGTCATCTAAAATCACCCAACCCAAACACCAAATGTAACTATAATCTTGACATGTGCTCCCATAATCATATGCTTTCAAAGATTGACAAAATAGTTCTATTATAAAGCATATTTAATACGACGACCTTCATGACACCAAATATGAAGAATAAACAAGTTATAACTTCTAAGTGGGAAGGTGGGGTTGTGAATTATAAATAACATCAAATCTTAGTTCTCATTCCATTGGAATTATGCGGATTAGGTGATACCATCCATCCAACTTAACCTCCAAAGATAAGGAAGTTGAACCATAAGTCACATGAGACAGCAGGTAAGAGGTACAATGCTCGACAAACTAAAGTAGCAGTAGCAGGTCTATGGTCAGCTTTTGGTTAGAAAATGAATCGATACCAAACCCAATACTTACACGTACAGATTGGATTTGATTGGGAAAGCATATCCATGTCCAGAGTATATATATATATATAAACAATCATAAGTTTTTGCTAGTAAAATACTAACTGACACTTTGAACGCAATCCTAGTATCCTAAACATGAGATTAAATGACGGAGCCTAAAAAGACGACTGCTGACTTGAAATTTAACAGGTTGCATTTAGCAGTTACACGGGGTGTCAGCTTGTGCTTCAAAATTCCAGTGTATTTGTCATCTGCCATGTTTGCTCACAATCACATGGCTTGTTCGCGCAAAAAAACTTTTGAATGGGGCAGTTGCATGTGATTGATTACTAAGCTAATCCATTTCCTGTGGGTAATCAGCAAGCTAGTTCATTTATTTATTTGGATTTTAGAGCAGATGTATCCCACCAGTTCAAGTGCACAATTTTGACTGTCTGGTTGCCCAGCAGTCTATTTTACATGTTGGAGAGGAGGGTCTATTAATTAGAAAATAAGAGCCGAAGCTTTCAAGGTGTTCTCCACCATCCTGGAGAAAAGGAAGCAGAATTCGATCTTCCTAAATTTAAATACTAAATGGGATTCACAGCCACCACAAATGGAATTCCACTAACTTTAGTTCCCATTAGAAGAATTTTATCACCATGGTTTTTAATTAAATCGGTGATCATAACGAGTTTTTATTGATCATCAATTAGCAGATGAACCTAAGTACGTTTTCAACGTGAAAGAGACGGCGTATACATGCAAAGATTAAAAAAGAAAGAAAGAAAAAGAAAAAGGCAAGTAAGATAAGATAAAGAATCTCGTGTGAAATGGAGGCACCAAACAAGAGTAGCTTGCAAGGCTATTATGTGAATTGAGGCGAGGGTACAACTCAAAAGCAAGAATAATTACTAGTGGATTACCTTTTTTATCTTTTTTTATTATATCCAACTAATGTCCGGTCAACATTATTGTCGAACAAGTAGTAGCTCACTAGCCCTAGCCGAGCTCAGCAGCTATAATATCATGATCCACTCTTAATAAAACGACAATATGTTTATTGTTGAGCTTGAGCATGGCAACTATAACGAACAGAGGAGCTAATGTAACTCTCTCTAAGCTAAACCATATTTTTCGACATCAACTACTACAGCAATCACCGCTGCTAGTGGTAGTGTAGCAGTGTAGCTGTAGCCTACTCTGATACGAGACTCCAAATCATCAGTCAATACACCAGTACAAGTTTGTTTCTTCCTCTATTCTTTTGTTTCTTCATTATAGTTTTCTGATTTTTTTTCCCCTACCTAAAGAGGAAAAAAAAAAGGAGAACTAACTACTCTCTTTGAGTCTCTAGTCCTTAACACGCTATTAACTATTCCACTAAAGGAACAAGTGAACGAACTCTCTTTTTTCTTTAGTCATCGGATAAAATCTAGCAAGTCTTCGCTCTCAGCCTCCTCCTCCTCCTTCTTACGGGATAAAGCAACAGTTGTGATATATACATGTCTAGAAGGTAGAAATGAAAATCGCTTATGGGTTCGTGCTTCTCTTTCCGCTGCTTGTGTTTGTGGAATCCAGGTGCAACAGCACTGATCAGGAACTGGTCTCAAGTGCTTTCCGTTCCGTCTCCGGGTTCAATCATTCTTGGTTCCAACATGCAGCTTCTAACTGTTCAAATCATTTTATTACAGAAATTAGGCTTCCTTCTAAAAGCTTGAGTGGCAGCATCTTATGGAAGTATCTCAAGAACATGTCCCGGTTGCAAGTCATTGATCTATCCAACAATTCACTTCAAGGTCAAGTTCCAGGTTGGTTCTGGTCTACACAAAGCTTGGTTGAAGTCAATCTGACCAAGAACAGGTTCGGAGGCAGCATCTGGTCTCAGCAGTCTTCAGGAAATAGTTCATCATCTTCATTAATTCGGTCGCTCAATCTCTCAAACAACAGGTTCACCAAGTTGGGTAAACTCTCTGGTTTCGCAAATTTACAAATGCTTGATCTTTCACACAATGATCTTGGTTCTATATTACCTAATGCGTTCACTGACTTGACCAAGTTGGAGTTCCTGAACATTTCAAGCTGCAAAATTTATGGCAACGTTAGAGCCATCTCAGGTCTCCATTCATTGAAGTACTTAGATGTCTCAAATAATAGCATGAATGGTACTTTTCCCTCTGATTTCCCTCCATTAGATGACCTGAAGTTATTGAATGTTTCAATGAACAACTTCACTGTACATTTTGGGGATGACAAGTACTACCATAAATTCGGAAAATCGGCTTTCACTCGAGCTGGTAGTTTTGTCTTCAACACGTCGAAAACACCAGCCTTTTCCGTCAAGTCACATTCTAATAAAATCACTCCTCGTAACGACAAAACTACCAGAAAACCCACGCAACCTATTTACTCTCGTTTTAGGAAAACGAAACCCATAACAAAGACGAAAGCCTTCGTCTTTTCTATTTCCTCAGCATCGGTGGTTTTCTTTGTATCCATTGCCATAGGTCTCTTCTTTTGCGTTCACAGAAGACGGAAGGCTGCAAACAGAAACAGGTGGGCAATCTCAAAGCCAATCCAATACCCTTTCAAGATGGAGAAATCGGGGCCGTTCAGCTTCGAGACGGAGTCGGGCACATCATGGGTGGCAGACATCAAAGAACCAACATCAGCCCCAGTGATCATGTCATCCAAACCGTTGATGAACTTGACCTTCAAGGACTTGATTGCTGCCACGTCACATTTTGGCAAAGACTCACTCTTAGCGGAAGGCAAGTGCGGGCCCCTCTACCGAGCTGTCCTTCCGGGAGATCTCCACGTGGCAATAAAGGTACTGGAAAATGCAAGAGATGTTGACTACAGTGAAGCTGTGGCAGTGTTTGAAGATATGTCTAGGCTTAAACACCCAAATCTCTTACCACTATGTGGATACTGCATTGCAGGTAACGAGTACTTTTTGACCTAACCCATTAAATGGATTCACGGGTCTCATTTAATTTCTTTCGGGTCGTACAAAGTAGACCGGTCTGTCATATTAATCCTGCAGTAGGTATAATTACAAATTCTGGGTATTCGTGTTACTTTGAAATTGCGGAGGTTCTGAACATCTGATGTTAGGTACGAGTAAATGCTTAAGTCCCTTTAGGAAGCTGCCTGATTTTGTCAAAACATGGACTAGGTACATTTTCATGGTCGAAACCTCCGCTTCTCATCCCCATTGACTTTTATTTATTAGCGTCACATCAATGAGGAGGAACCCTGTTCAATTCATATTGAGTATTAAATTGTAGTCAGTAAGGGCGATCAGATAATTAGATTACAATCTGAAAATCACTTGAGTGCAGCGATTTCTAAATGATATGTACCAGCAACTTAAAATTATAATTGTGGGTTTGGCAGGAAAAGAGAAGTTACTATTGTACGAGTTCATGTCCAACGGAGATCTCCACCGTTGGCTCCACGAGTTGCCAACTTTGGAACCCAACGTGGAGGATTGGAGCACGGACACATGGGAGCACCAAATGCCTTCTGCCTCCCACCTATCTTCCCCTGAAGAAAAAACCAACTGGGTCACTCGCCACCGTATTGCAGTTGGGGTGGCGCGTGGCCTGGCCTACCTCCACCATGCTGGCTCCGTGCACGCCCACCTTGTCTCCTCCAACATCCTCCTCTCCGATTCTCTGGAGCCTCGAGTCTCCGATTTTGGGCTCCGAAATATCCGCCGGAATAACGCGCTGACAGGAGAGACAATAGACGGTGGCGTTGAATCGGATGTGTATTGTTTTGGTGTGGTGCTGATAGAGATATTGACCGGTAAAGAAGGGAGTGAAGAGACTGTGGCGTGGGTGAGGAAGTCGGTCAGAGAAAGGCGTGGTGTGGATGCGCTTGACTCGAGGCTGAGGCTTGGCGGCGACTCGGAGAGCGAGATGGTTGAATGCCTTCGAATTGGATTCCTTTGCACGGCGGAGATTCCTTCGAAGAGGCCCACTATGCAGCAGGTTCTGGGTCTGCTGAAGGACATACACCCGGAGTTGAATTGACATGAACCAGCTAGTTCGGACGGAGTTGACTGAAGTTGGGCGACGCGCTGCCGAGACGAGGTGAAATTCTCGGGAGCCAATTGGACGCGCGAGGAGTGAAAGTTGGATTGGAATTTGAAATTAATTTTTCACGAAAGAAGACCATGTCTCTCTGATTTATTTGAACTACTTTTGGTGATAAAAGACGAAAAGAAATTAAAGGGCAAGAAATGCCAAAGTCCCAAAAGAAAAAGCAATGGGGCTAATTTAAGGGATGGGAAAAAGATGTTCTTGTAGCTGTTTTCAGCTTTTAATTTTTATTTTATAGTAATTTAACTCCAAGTATTTTTTTTCAATTAGAAGTTTAGAACCTCATTTAGTTTCTAACTTTAACTGCAACCTCCACCCCTTACTCACTCCAAATAGGTACTGTTGTGGTGCCCCAGAAGAGCTGGATATAAAGGCTTCACGAATTTATAAAAATCAAATGGTAGCAGTTTTTGGCGTGTGTTGGGAGATAAAGAATAGTCTTTCACAATACTAGATAGCAGCAAATATAAAAAAAAATCGAGTGATAAGCAGTAAGCAACATCCTCTAAACAGGTTGTTAGCAAAAAGGAAAAGGCAAGATAAAAAGATTGCAGAGAGATTGCTTTTAGCTAGTGAACGAAGAAGCACGTCAATTGTCAGATTGTGATAAATGATAATGTCTATAGAGTTCTTCAAGCTGGCGTGGTCCTCCTCACAGAACTTCTCAATCATGCATAACATCCAATATCGTAAAGCTAACACATTTCCATCATGTAAAAGCTGAAGAATCAAATGAATTATCTATGTAGACCCAAGAGTTTCGCTTTCTTCCTTATACAACAGAGTATCAAACACCTTAAAGGTTGCTTCATTCCACTTTTTTTTTTTTAAGGATAAAACCATACTTTATTAATTAGTGGAGAAATAGAGAATTAAAACATCCGGAACACACTCCCAACAAGCAAAGGGGGAGTACCGAATAGAAGCTCTCGAAACTTCATGAGCCAACCTATTCGAAATCCTACAAATCCAACGCACCTGGATATTTGTGCGAGATTTAAGTAGTAAAACACAATCCTTAACAATTAAACCAAACTCAGAAACATCTAAGGAATTCGAACATAAAGCAGAAAATAATTGTTGGCAATCAACAAAAAGAACACCATCATCCATCAAATTGTCCTGCACATATAATAGAGCTCCTCTGAGAGCAAGTGCTTCCGCTACCGCTGGTTGTTTAACACCACATTGGAAGCCAAATATGGCCTTCAAAAAGTTGCCTTCAGGATTCTCAAAAAGACCACCAAAACCTGTAAAATCCTCATGCTCGAACAAAGCCTCATCAACAAAACCATTCCACTTAGAGTTGGTAAGGAATGTTCCGCCAAGCCAGGCTTGCTACATGCCAGTTTGTGCAGAAATGGCTGCGTCCGACCGAACTCTGCACCTAGAATTCCAATCATAAAAATGTCGACTAATGGCCATCATCAGTCGCTATGCTGAAATATGTTTATATGACTAGCAGACATCATTTCTGCTCTTCTAAAGATACCAACAAATGAAAGCAAAAAGAGCAGCTTTGTCTTTCCCATTTAAATCCCAAACTTGCATGAAAATATTAATAAAGGAAGAATTGAAATGGTGCAAACCAAAACCAGCTCTCCTCCAAATATCAAGTGCAAATGGGCAGAATAAGAAAATGTGATCCACAAAGGCAACCATCATTAACCTCGATCCCCCTACTTCTCAAATTTAATTTAGTAGGCACCACGTTTTTAGCACTCTCCACATAAAGTCTCGAATTTTTGGTGGCGTGTCTAACTTCCAAATTCTACGCCAAACATCACCTGCCATGCCCACATTTGCCATAACACCGACAGCACGGCTAACATGATATCCCGATTTGACAGTATAAAGACCCCTCCGATCATAAT
>JANZXR010000002.1:21661816-21684905 GCA_027575705.1 Erythroxylum echinodendron | reverse complement strand
TGCTCTGTTTTTGGGTGTTAGTATAATTGTGTCTGTTATGTATGAAGTTAGGTGTTTAAGTGTGAATTCTGGATTTTTTTTTACTTACGTATGTTGATAAGCTAAAGATAAGTTAGAATGGGTTTAAGTGATCTTTTGAATTAATTGGTGTAGTCATTAAAATAAAAAAATTGACAGAAGTGAGAAGTAGAAAATGTGGAGCTCGGGTTTTTGGATGTTTGACGTCTAGAGTTTTTTTTTTTTTGCATTGCCTTAAAGTTATAATGAGTGTAAGAAGTGTTTAAATTGGGAATAATAAAGAGTATGAAAATTTCTGAAAAATTTATGTTTGAAAAAAAACAAATGATAGTAGAGAGAGAATGAAAATATGGCATTTTGGATTTGTAAGTTTTGAGGTGTAAAGTTGATTATGATGTATTTGGAGATTGTATTTGGAAATGGAAATGTTGAATAGATGAGTTTTGAAGTGAAGGAGTTTGGAAATGAAAAAAAAATGAATGAAATGAAAGAGTTATTTCGGTAAGGAAGAGAAGAAGAAAACTGGGTTTGGGAAGAAGATGAAGATGGCGTGCTAGAGAGAGAAAAGGTGATGGTTTATGTGTGTGGGTTTAAAATTCGAGTATTTCATTGAACAGCCCTAAGTCTTTTGCCTATAACTTTTTCTTCTGAACTCCAAATAACTTGAAACTTGGACCAATGGATTCCTAATACATTTTTCTTTCGCTCCATAAAAATTTAGAGTTATCTGAATTGACTTGAAAGTGATTGATAGGATGAAAGTGTGAAAGTCTGCTGGAATGTTATGAATTGGAAAATTTTCATGGTCATGCTTTGGTTTTCTAATTATAACTTAAGGTATAGATATTTGAATGAGTTTATTTTTGATTCATAGTAAACTAGAGACATATTTATACAACTTTTTTGAAGAAGTTTAATTTTAATTTTGCCTCTATGATTTTCAAAATTGGCACGAAACTGAGTTTTAGCTTAGACTGTAGCATTACCAGGGACAGAAATCATATTCTGTGGTTATTGAATAAAATGTATTGATGTAGGCATAATTAGGCTAAGTTATCTTCACCAAAGTTGTATCTTATTCTCTTATCTTTAAATTGGTACAAAGTTTGTAATTTTTGGATATTTGAGCTGAAAGATATGAGTTGTACAATTAGAAGGACTGATCATGTACTAGCCAAAAATTTAAATGTGCACAGTCTGTGGTATTTTGTACATAATTCATCGAATACTTAATCAAATTGGATGATCTTGGAGGTGTTAGAAACTTAAGACACTGTAGAACAACTTTTCAAAAGGAAGTATTGCCTAATTATGTCTTTTACCCTATCAAATTAATTATGAAAAGTTGACCTAAAATCATGTGGGTAGAAAATCTGAAGTGGTCAATTAAGTTATGAAATTGATTTCACATTGTTTTATTTTGGCCCAAATTATAAGTACCAAATGGTATTAATGAGGACTTGATATCTGATTGATTTGATGATAAAAATTAGGTCTGATGACTGTGAAATCTTATCTTAGCTTTTGTCTAAGATTGTGATATATAAGATTTTCTGAAATTGTTGCATTTCATAAATTGCATGCTCAGATAAAGGCATTGTGACCTGAGTTACCAGTATGAAGCTCTTCCATGTAGAGCTTTACTTCTTAATTTCTGACTTTGCACATAGAGCTATGCTCTGTGATTTTATTTGACTGAGCCCTATGGGCCGGTATTTGTATAAGTTTGTGATAGGCACTTGGTCATAACAATAAGAAAAAATGTTGAGTCTCATGCACATAAAAATTATATAAGATTGAATTTCTTTTAATGATCTGCAAAGCTGAAACGAATGATAAATTGATATGATCTATTTATTATACTTGGCTATATGGATTGTGAGATTATATGATATACCATGTTGTGCAAATATCTGGAGTGTATATATGATCTGAATGAATATATGTGAAATATGTGGTATGTGTATATAATCCGGTGAAATCATCAATGATGGTTCACTTATTGAGTTTGCAAAACTCATAAAAAATTGCAACGTGATTTTTCAGGCACAAGACAAGAGACTTATTGTTTATTCTGGATTAGAAGAACGTTTTGGATTAAGTTATGGCCCAGAGGTCTGTCAGCTAACGTCAGAGAGTTATAGCTTTTATTTTGTAAATTTTGCTAGAACCTTTATCAGGTTTTGTATATATTCATCTAATGAAGACAGTGTAAATAGTTGTAAATAAATGCAATGAATGATTTTAAAATTTGATGACTTCTGATTATGTTAGATGATGTCACGTGTAAGTTGGATATGTTTTGCTTTATCATGCCCTTATCATAGGATATATACTTAAATGTTCCTGAATGTTTGGGTATGTACCTATGGTAGTGGATGTTGCAATATGACTATCATCTTGGTGATCTTATTTAATCTTATCTAAAATATTTTTACATATGAGTTTAAGATATATAGATAACTTATGTACTCTTAACCTTGTTGACCAAGAAAATATGAACTTTGACATAATGTCCAATGGAGATATTGGATTAAATTTTAGAGTTAGTTGTGCATTAATAACTCCTTTTTATATGTTGTCTCTCTTTACTTGTATTTGGCCCTTTTGTAGGCTTTATAATACCCGTATATTGTGATATCACTAGTGGTGAATTGGGGTCAAGCACCTGTTCACTCTCATTTACAATCTCAGTAGCTCTATTATGAAATGGGACTTCAATTATAACATGTCTACTTAATTTATGATGTTATAACTTGACCAATGCAAGCCAATTTTACATTTTTATTTTTTGATCTATGCGTTGTGGTGATGGCCTTTCTTTGCTTGCAATTTGAATCCCTTTTGTGTAACTAGTTTCTTTTAGTTACTTAAAAAGTGGGCAGTAATTAGTACAGTTACTCTAAAAAGTATGCATAAACGAATAGAGTTATTATATCTCATTCTAATTTTTTCAAAAAGGAGTAGAGTTATTAGATCTCATTCTAATTTTTTTATAAACGAGTTGAATCATCACCCTGTCATTTTAGCTCTTTATAACCCACCTTTTGGGAGCTAGAAGTATATAAGCTATTTGGTTTTAAGTCTGCATAGAAATTAATCCTCTTATTGATCATGTTTCTCTATTACCTTCGCTTATTGTTTTATCTCTTTTCTACTGCTATTACTTGGCTTTTCAACATGCCCTATCTATATGTTGGACAATTATTTTCTGATTTTTTAAATGTAGATCAACATGGCTCGCCCACCTGTTAGCAAACAACGTCACAAACTAAAGCAACTTTTGATATTTCAACAAACAACAAATAATATGATGGTTTTCTTATTTGCTATCCATTATGTTATCTATTGTTTGTACCTTCGAGAGAAGGTTTGTGAAATTAAAACAAAGGAAGAAAAAAGTATTGATAGAATGAGATGGATTTTTAGATTGACCATGGATTGTGATAATGGTTGCATTAGTGAACTTCGTATGGATAGAGCAACTTTTAGGATATTGTGTGACATAGTAAGAGATGTTGGGGGTTTAAAAGACACTAGGAACACATCTGTAGAAGAGGTTATAGTGATGTTCATATACACCTTAGCTCACCATAAAAGAGTAGGACAATAAGCCCACTTTTTCTTTATAGTAAAGGAACCGTGAGTCGGCATTTCCATCAAGTTCTTCATGCAATTATAAGATTTCATCATAGTTTGCTCAAGAAGTCAGATCCTATTACTCAAGATTGTCAAGATGAGAGATGGAAATGTTTTCAGGTAATTGAACACTATAATTAACCTATAACATTAATATCATAACTTTTATGTGCGAAATCACCTTTTAGTTTTAATTTGTAGGGTTTTCTAGGAGCCTTAGATGGGACACTAATTAAAGTTACACCTCCTAATGAAGATAAGCTCCGATATCGCACAAGAAAGGATGTTTTTCAATAAATGTTTTAGGTGTTTATTGTCTAAACATGCAATTCATATATGTATTGCTAGTTGGGAGGGTTCTACACACAATAATCGTGTGCTTCGAGATGTGATCTCAAGGCCTCGTGGTCTACGAGTCCCTCGAGGTAAATTTCTATTACAATTTCCAATTTTATTTCTCTTTGAGTTATGCTGCTCAATCATAACTTATTGTTTAATTATGAAGGATGTTATTGCTTAGTTGACTCTGTATATTGCAATGCAAATGGATTTCTTGCTCCGTATCGAGGGCAACACTATCATTTGAAAGAATTCAATGGCCGTTGACCAGAGACGGCAGAGGAATACTTTAATATGAAACACTCAAAAGCAAGGAATGTTAATGAGAGATGCTTTGGATTGTTGAAAGGAAGATGGAAGATCCTTGCATCCCTTTCATTTTCTCAATTCAAACTCAAGTTCACATTACAATGACTTGTTCCCTTCTGCATAACTTGATTCACAAGTTCATGAGCTTTGATCCACAAGAGTCAATCACTGAAGATGAAGAGGAGAGTGAGGAAGATGAAAGTGAAGAAGATGAAGAAATGGAATACATTACACAAATTAGTTCAACTGATGAGAGGTTGACATTTAGGAATAATATGGCAACCCACATGTATAATATATAGGCAACTAGATCCAATGACAATGATGTAAATTAGTAATTTAAGATATGTTTGTTTCATATCCTTATTAGATTGTTGAAATGTTTTTATTTTGATTAATGTACTTGAATGTTTAACATCTCTGTTTTTTTACTATTAGTAATATATAACTGAGAGTTATTGGATTACTTTTGAAATGCACCTATGTGAATATCTCTATTTGGTTGACTATGTGTTCGTGAGTTATTAGATTACATCGTTGTATTTAGAATTTTCAGCAAAGTTAATTTTATTATATGTTATTTCTTTGATAACTCTTACATTGTCGTACTTTTATTAGGAATGGCTATGCCTGCCCGTGAGAGGGGCAAGAATAAGCAGTATTGGAAGGATGATGAGGTTGAAGCTTTGGTTGACGTTTTGCAGGAACTAGCTTGTGATCCTTTATGGAAAGTAAATGGGGGGTTTAAGAACAATTACATGGTTGAAGTGCACAAGATATTGCCGAGCAAGATTCCCAATTTTGATAAGGATGTCGATCCCCATATTGACTTTAAGATTAAATGGTTAACAAATAAGTACAATCCAATTTCTGAAATGTGTATGCAAAGTGGTTGTCAGTAGCATGATGTTGAGCATAAGATCAATTGTGAAAAACCATGGTTTGATGAATGGTACTTGGTAAGGAAATTTAACTCAAAAGTTGATTGAACTCTTATTTTAATAGTTTTTCTCATAATTATTACATTTTCTTGTTATTGCATTTTTAATCTTCTTCTTCTTGTTGTAATTCTTTTTATACAAGATCACAAGAATGCAATTGGATTGTGAAACTTTAAATTCCCATATTTACGAAAATTGGACATAGTGTGGGGCAAAGATAGAGTGGCGGGACTCAAAGCTGAGGATATAGCTGAAGCAAGTGCTAAGGCTAATAGTCCATAGAATATGAAAGTGTGTTATTCATCGGACAATGGAGATGAACTCGTGGTATCTGATACACAATGATCCTCGACTATTCCTTCAAGCAGCAATGGAATAAAAAGGCGAAAAAACCTGTCACCAAGAAAGGAAAGTTCTTACAAGAAGAAAAAACCAGCAACACTTCAAAATACTATTAAGTTAAGGTTAGATAACTTCACTGTTAAGTTCGAGTCTATTTGTGAACAAATGGCCTCACAATATGCAACTGTTACAAATGCTTTTATTACAGAGTCTAAATCTGATTCCCTAACTCATGAGAAGATGCAAGAACTTACCAGTGAGTTTATTAGTATTGGCATATCTGAAATGGATGTTAGTAACGCTACTTTGTTATTTTGTAATGATCCTGCTAAAGTTCAAGTTTTGTTCGCTTTACGAAGTAATTTAAAAAGGTCTTTTGTACTTGGATTCCTCTATCTATCTTCTAGTCTATGAATTATTGGAGAAAGCATATTAATATTTTTGTAAGTATTATGAACTCATGATGCAATTGATGTTGCATAACCAGGTTATTTTGTATTAGGTGAGAATTTTGTAGTTCTGATGCAAACAAAATTTGTAGTGTTAATATGATTATTTTGCATCATTTGAAGCTTTTAGTTAAGGTATTATGCATTACTGTGATATTTTACATCATTTGCATTATCAGAGGAATGTAAATTGTATTAAACTATGTTACTTGATTTTATTATAACAATGGAATGGTGGACATTATGGTTATATCGATGAATTATATAATATTTTAGATGATTAAATTATATTTAAGGATATTATGTAACTAATGATATGTTGATGCAAGAAAATATTGGAGTGTTTTTTTCTTCAAGAGTTATCGGAAAGAAAATATTGCAATATACGTGATTTTAGACATTATGTCATTATAAATAGGATCTATAAATTAAATATAATAAATTAAAATATATTTAAAAATTGATATAAAACAAAATTTTAATAAATTTTTATTTCTCAACATTTTTAACAAACCAACCACCATCAATGGTAATAGTAATCACTGCTTTATTTTAACCAACCATCATAATTATAATGATTATATCCATTCTCATTCCTCACTATATTCATTCTCATTCCCCTCTTTGAACCAAGCGCCCCCTAAAACTGTTAAATAAACATTAATTGGCTTATAAAAACTAATTAGTTTACAAGAATCGACCGATTAGTTAATAAATTGATCGAATTTTAATAACAAGAGATATTAAAGTTAATCGAACCGAAAATTTAAAAATTGAATCAAAAAAGTGGTCGATTTAAAGTTTTTATAGTTGAACCGGCTGAACTAGTTCAATTTTTTAATCATTGATATTAATATTTTTCTATAATTTTTTGTATTAATAGAATTCATAATTATTAATTTTAAATAAATAATAAAATGAAGGTAATAATTCAAAATTCACATAATTTAATAAGTAAATTGAACATGTTATTTTATATATTTGTATTTTACAAATGTCTCAGCAATTAACAATATCATAATTTAACAAAAAAAGTAAAATTGGTAATATATCAATCAGTATAGAATGGACAACATATATAAAACAAATTATATTTGACCATTGCGATCCAAAGAATTAAAACTGTAGATGAGTGTAAATCATCAGAACGAAAAACATCCTTTTCAAGTTTCTTTTCTGTTGAATTTGCTTCTCCTAATGCATTGAATGGATCTCAAACCTTTACGTAAGCAGTTATGCCTCTTTTGGGCTAACTGACTATCATCATCCAATAAGAGACTTAAGCGCAGTCCATCTTTGTTATCAATATTCAATCTTCGTCTTCGTCTTCTTCCTTCCCCATATTCATCCCGTTCATGGCATCGGCATGGAAAAGCAAGTCCGAGGGGATTGCGTTACTTTCCATTTATGGGGAAGACGACGAGGAGATGGAGGATCTTGAAGAAGAAGAAGAAGAACAACAACAGGCAGAGCGAGAAGAAGGAGAAGTACAAGAGAAAAGAGTCGCATTGGATGATAATGAAAACGAGTATCGTAAAGAAAAAAAGTGGAGATAGAGGTTTAATTACTGATTCCATGGTTACAGATGAGTTAGCTGGCGAACAACCTACGCCCGCGGCGGTTACAAACCGTAACTCAACTCAGAAAAATACACCAAAACCGCCTACGGAGGAGCGGCAACAACGGAATGGTGGTGTTGGTGATTTGGAGGCGAAGAGGAGAGGGAGAGGAAGGCTTACGATAGTGGACTATGCCCATGATGAGCTTGCCTTGTCTCCTGAGCCTGAGGTCAATGAAAGCGCTTCCTGTCCTTTCTTGACTTTCCCCTTTCTTTGTAATTTATTCTGCTGATTGTTTGTTCGCTCATTTTAATGGTGTTTATTTTTTCAGGAAGGCGAATTGGGTGAGGACCTTCCAGATTCTAATGGTATGTGCACTTGTGTTTGCCTTACTTAGCTGTTACTTTTTAGCTATTACATAGCGGATTACAATTGCAATGAACGTGGTGGAATTTAGACGAGTAGTCCTCTTACATAGTGGTAAAGTGAAAGAAAAGTTAACATATGGAAGAGGATAAATTAAGCTGATCAGGGACAAAATTTGTGGTAAAGCTGCAGATGATCTTTCTTTCCTTTTTGTTGGTGAAGTTAGGTCTTCCTTAGAGTATCATCCCTGGAGTGCATTGAAATTCTTTCTTTCTTTCTCAGCTGCTTGAACAAACCAAGAAATATTTGATCTTAGCATCAGATGCTGTAAACTTGCCTTGTGCCAGATTATGTATTGTTCTGATGGAAAGTTTGAGTGGTCATTTATTATTATATTTATACTTGAATTGTAAACTGGGTTTAAGTTATTCTGATTAGAAACGGTATTCAGTTATTTTACGTTTTATCTAGTAGTTAATGCTGGTCTTGGCTTGTGGCTAATGTCTGGCATGGTAATTCAACTATCATGATGATCTTTCTTCCAGTTTACTCTAAGTAGTGGAGTTGACTGTCATCTTTAGTATTCTAAATTAAGTAGTTGGTTGTTCAGTTGACCATGTTCATTTCTGTCTTGCATGAGATTTTCCTTTCATCTATGGAATTTCACCAAGAAGGATATTATTGCTGAATGGAGAAGGTGGACATTTGCTTATTATCTAAATTTGATTATGCTCGGGCATTTAAATATTTTTACTCTTTGCTGTATGTTGAACATCGAATACTATTTCTGTTAAAAAATCTTACTCTCCTTTTTGAGTCTGTTTCTTTCTTTGTTTGTTTTCTTATGCTACACAAAACTTCTTCTTGATCCTATTCTAGTTTGTGGGAGTTAATTATTCCTGCTAATATTCAATTCTAAATGTAAAGTGAAAAGAATAAATGGTAACTAACATAAAAACATCTGAATATGTATATTTCTGATTGAACTTCCATATATCCAAATTCTGCTTATTCTTTTCTTCATGTATTCTCAAGTTGTTTATGGTACTGCTTCTTTTCATCTTGTAACTCTTAATTCTTGTGTGTCAGGTGCTTTTAAAGAAAGGACATCTTCAGGAAATGTACAGGTTTTGACCCCTAATAACCGAGCTACTCCTCCATTATCTGAACATATAATTTCGCCACATCCTGATGAAGTGAACTTGATTGAATCAGAAGCTGTAGAAACTGAAGTTACAATGGAAGTTCCTATAGAAAATGTTGATCCGTTGGATAAATTTCTTCCTCCACCGCCAAAAGAAAAATGTCCAGAGGAGCTGCAAGTAATTTTTCTTTCAACCAAAGTTCTTGTGATTTTGCTGCTATTATGATATCTGCCTTCAATGATTTGACATCTTAAACTAGCTTTTTTTGTAGTATACTTCAAATTCTATATGAAATAATTGCTTTACTGTGACCCAAAGGATAACTTGTTGTCTGGTCTTTCTTTTAAGTGATTCACTTTCTAGTCCTTCGCATCTTACTGATTTGAATTGAGATGGTGAAATATCTAACTGGACACATCCAACAAATGTCTGCATAAGTTGGAAAATTTTTGCAGCGCAGTTTGCTATGTTGTGTGCGTATAGTGAAATCAGAAATTCCTTGGAGTTATCCTTTTTACATTGCTGAATTTCTTTTGCATATCTATTTTCTCTACAGTAACCTGGAATTTGGAGGTTTAATATTACTCCTTTTTTGGATTACAACAACAGCCAAATTTTCTTGTATTCAATTGCTACATAAAGTGTTATTTATGCACCTCTTGTGCAACGTGAAAGTTCAATTTCCACCATGAAGTGGCATAATTTACAACCTTTAACATGTGCTTTCTGTCCTCTATCATGTTTTCCACAGAAGAGAATTGATAAATTTCTTGCTTTGAAGCAAGTTGGGAGAAGCTTTAATGCAGAGGTCTGCAACAGGAAGGAATATCGGAATCCTGACTTTTTGCTGCATGCAGTGAGGTATCAGGACATTGATCAGATAGGGTCTTGCTTCTGTAAGGATTTATTTGACCCTCATGGATACGACAAAAGCGACTACTATGATGAAATAGGTTATTTACAGTGTTCCCTGTTCATATGATATTAATTTTTGTGCGGTATTTGTTTATTCATGTTTAATGTAATATTATGATGGAATTGGTTATTTACAGGGTTCCCTGTTTATATGATATTAATTGTTGTTTATTCATGTTATAATGTATTACTATAATGAAGTTGGTTATTTACAGTGTTCCTATTCCTATGATGTTAATTTTTGTGGGGTCTTATTTGTTTATTAACGTTATAATGTATTTGCCTTCTCAAAATAGCTGCTTATGCAATTTGAAAGCTGTAAATGAAGTAATTTACAATAATTTTTCAACCTTATTGTTTCTTGGATCTGCCTTTTCTTTAATGCATTGTGATTTCTTTCTGTCAACTTATTCACCTTCTGGTGACTCTCTCTCTCTCTAAAATGATTTGTAGCAATTTTTTTTCCATGATTTATAGCAGAGGCTGATATGAGACGGGATAGGGAAAGGAAGGAGCAGGAACTGAAGAGGAGTCCTAAGGTTGAGTTTGTTTCAGGTGGATCCCAACCTGGAGCTGTTGTGCCCCCAGGAAAGCTAGTCATGCCTATTCCAGGTGCTGAAATCAACATTGTAAATATAGTTAATGAACATTCAACATTGTAAATATAGTTAATGAACATTATCTTTACAGAGTAATGCGTCTTTTTAGTGCTTCCTATACTGTTTTTTATTTTGTTCTGAAGTTTAGTCATTATGCGGGTGCTTCAGCTGTGGTTTCCACTGGGTCAATTGCTGCACAGGCTATAGCTGATGATTTTGGTCGGGATGGGAGACAAAACAAAAAGTCAAAATGGGATAAGGTTGTTGTCTCTGTGTATATTTTCTGATTTGATAGCGGTAAAGATTAAATGTCAGTCTGATTATTGTGTATGGCTTAGGTTGATGGTGATGTCAGGAATCCTCTGCAAACTAGCGGGCAGGATGTGGCATCAGTGGCAGCTCATGCAACTCTTTTATCTGCTTCCAACGTTAGTACTGGATATTCTGCTTTTGTGTAAGCTCTGTTGATCCATACTCGTCAAATTTGATATTATCCACTTTTTTTGTGCTTGTTTATTTGTGCTTTGTGTTTAAGTATAGGGCTAGAACCAATAACTAATGGCTTTCTTCTACGGGAGAATATCTCATCATGCACGGTATTTGTTAAGCGCAATTTGGAGGGATACTCGTGAGCATTGGGTGACCTTGTTAAACATTAATGATTTGAAATTTGGACTAAAAATTGACCCTTCACCAATGAAAAATATATTCTAGTTGACCTTCACATTTTGTTCTGGAAAATTTCTTCAATGATCTGAATCCTTTGGTAGAAATCCTGATGTAAAGAAACAGGTGTTTGATTTGTTTAGTGCTGTCTAATACGGTGAAAGGTGTCTGGTGGGCCCTGGCTTTATGTATCCAGATTTTTCAAGTCTTTGTGTTGCTCCACACTTTGTGTATTTAGTTGCTCACCCACAATACTGATTTCCTGAAAACTATCACCAGATTCTTATTATCATCGGAGGCTAATTTGCTTTATCGTATAAAATTCTGTCGGTATAATGACTTTTATTCTGACTCTCATTAGAGCTCTCTCTCATTTTCTTCCGTCATTTTTGTTGGGGCAGTGCATGTCATCATTGTCTGATGGCAGGAAGATTATGTGCTAACATAGTATAGTTCTCAACTGCCTAACGTGAGGATGGTTAGTGATTCAATTTCCTTACTTGATGACAGGCAACAGAAGCGGCGAGAGGCAGAAGAAAATAGATCTAGTGAAAGGAAATTGGAGAGAAGATCTTGAGCCTTGCATAGTTACCTTGGGGCATTTACGAAGGAAATTCAAAAGAGAGAACTAAATTGTTCTTGGCATGAATACCTTTGGTTTTCTGTTTTCCTTAAATGAAAAATTACGTTCAAGTGCACCATACATCTTCTTTTGTAGTATTCGTTCCAAAGTTGAACAGAATCGAGCTCGGAGCTGAGTTCAACCTTTGCAGAATGGACAAAGCAGCTTTTTGGATGTTGAGGCCTTTACTCTGTTTGGATTGCTGGAACAAGTGACTCGTGTAAATACCAACTATGATTATTAACAGTTTCATATCTTACAAGCTGGATGGAATCGAATCAAGACATGGTCAGGCAGTCTCCAAAGAGCGGGGCCACTTATTGACAATTCTCGGTGACTTTTTGACCTAAGCTAGCTTTCTGTCTTCTGGTTGAACCTTTTCTTCTCTATCCAACGTGGTTGGTTGGTTTATTATGACTGGCACTTAAATGTGATTGTATCACAGCTGTGGCTGTTTTGGGTTGAAAACGTTGTTTTCGAGTATCTGGTGTCCAGCTTTTCAATCTTTGTTGTATCAGGGAAAAAAAAAAAAAGGGAAATAGAAAGTCTGGTCGTGCAAAAGTGATCCTTTTTGGGCCCGGTAACTAATCACCAATTCCCTTTCGAGTCAAAAGCAAACTTTTTATATGAACATGGCTAAATTCCAGGCCGAAGGATCTTGAATTTAGAGATCAGGTCAAAGTTGGCATGGAATTCTAGTTGTCTTTAGAAAGTGGAAATTTTGAGGCACGTAGAATACGGAAGGAGGATCTCCTGCATCAATCATGACAGTCAATCTTACTAAGACCGTGACTTGCGCATGATGTTGAGAGTTTGAGAAAGACGTACATGACCATTTAAGAAACTTCAATGGCAACGCAAGAGGGCTCGGACAGATTCAGATGCCTTAGTGCTTGATGTCGTGCTTCTCCGTCTTTGCATATGAAAATGAAATAGAGCGGCTAGAGATTGGTACAGTACTATTTTCAGACCCTTTCTATTATATACTTCACCATTTTCAATTTTTCTCGAGCATTATCTACTTTTATTATTCTCTAAATAAGATAAAATTAAAGAGCTGCTTGCAAATATTTCCATGCTAGTATTTCTGTATCAACATGCTATTGTTTCCTTCAATCTTCTCCCAAGTCTTCTTTTATATGTAGCTTATTATAATTCTCTCTCGCTAAAAAGGACGTTTGACTTAGGAAAACAAGTCAGTGATTACTACTATTCATTCTTTTGTTTGGTGTTATGATAAATTTCGTAGGTAGGGATATTCCTTGAAAATTATTATTCGTATACGTAATTTACTTTAGTTGGCAGAAGATGTGTTTAAATTGTCGTTTTATAGTAAGTCCACATCCAACATTAATGTCGTATTTAGACATGCAATCATTTTGACGAGAAGAGAAAAAGAAGCTAAAACTAGAAAAGTAACCACAAAGGTGAATGGCATTTAATTATAGTTTCCACTTTATAAGGCCATATAATGTTAAATATAAAAAATTAAACAAATAAATCCAAAAAGTCCTATTGAGATTGAGAGGTGTTAAAATTTTATTGGAAGCAGAGCAGAGCGAGTGCAGTCAGGCAACGGTCACATACTAGTGTGGCAGTTCCTTAGGGGGCAATTTGGGAAATATGCAAAAAGTTAACGGAAAACACTCACCAATGCTTAAGCCAAAAACATATCGACTTTTAAAGTCTCACTACAAAAAGGCCGAAGAAAGTTTCCAGCTTTGCCTAGTGCCATTTTCCTCTCCCTAATCTCTCCCTCTGCCTTTTCTACTTTAAAGTTTGTTGCAGTGAGTCAATCAAGTTGCAGTGCTTACATCTTGATAGAATTCTACCGTCTCTCTCCTCGTATCTCTAGCAAGTTCAGTTCTTTGATTCACCTTGAGGCAAAATACTAGTTTTCAGTAAGGCGAAGGCCATGGCAGCTCCAAAACCAGAAGAGATAATTCATCCTCCAATGGACCAACTTCAAGGCTTGGAGTACTGTATTGACTCTAACCCATCTTGGGGTATGTCCATTTCTTTTCCTTTTGGGATTATGGAGTTTTTTTTTTTCTCTTTAATCTGAGTTTTTGGTTCAGTCTGGTGTGTAAATGGTTGTGACTCTTTGTTCAATTTGTGTGTGTTTTAAAACAGGAGAGGCTGTTGCTCTCGGTTTCCAACATTACATTTTGGCGCTAGGAACTGCTGTTATGATTCCTTCCTTCCTGGTTCCCTTGATGGGTGGTGATCATGTGAGTCAGTTTCTTTAATTTATGTTTTCCATTTAGCATTTTCTGTTCTTTTATGCTGATATGCTGTCGGTTGAGTGACTGTAAGAACTCTTCATTATTCTTATTCACGTTTCATAGATTCATCAACGAGCAAAAGTAACAGTTGCTTCTTTAAACCTGGTGAAGAAAACTTTAATGCCTGAAAGTTATTGCCAATAATTATTTTGAGGTTCAGGGTGATAAGGTGAGGGTGGTACAGACTCTACTATTTGTAGAAGGGATCAACACCCTACTACAGACGCTGTTTGGGACCCGTTTACCGACAGTGATTGGAGGCTCTTACGCGTTTATGGTTCCCATTGTATCCATAATTCATGATCCTTCGTTGATGAGTATCCAGGACCAGCATTTGGTTAGTCTCATCTTCATTATTTCTGTTCTATATTTGTTTTATACACCGGAGTGGAATGTGCTAATGCGAGGATTGGGTTACTTGACTCAATGTATGTGTGACCCGTTTTATATATATTTGTTTTATACACTTGAGACATGCTCATAAATCATGTACTGATTTCCAAGAGCTCCTTGCTTTCCTGTACATGGTGTAGTCAGGTGTAATGAGTTGCTTGTGATTTGAATTTGAATGCACAATCCCATTACAGTATCCACGAATTTACTGTTTGATAATCTTTCCTTTTTATTTTAAATAATGCGCTTATGTCCATATCCAGAGATTTCTTAGCACCATGAGAGCGGTCCAAGGTGCTTTGATAGTATCATCAAGCATACAGATTATTTTGGGGTACAGTCAATTGTGGGCTATTTGTTCCAGGTACTTCCTTCTCTAGGGTGTCTGTTTTCTTAATTCTGAAAAAAGTTAAGCAGCACCTATGTCACTGATAAAAATCATTCATGTCCCTTCAGGTTCTTCAGTCCGCTTGGAATGGTCCCAGTGATTGCATTAGTGGGTTTTGGTCTGTTTGATAGAGGTTTCCCCGTGGTATAGTGACCAATTTCGATGACTCTTCACATTCCTTTTGTTCTTAGAACACTACAGTGTTTTTGTCTTCTTGATTCTTAGTCACAATTTCTGGTGCATCTGTATCAGGTTGGTCGTTGTGTAGAAATTGGCATTCCCATGCTCATCTTATTCATAACCTTTTCCCAGGTGTTACGACTACTCCTTTTAACTTTTTGGTCTCCAGAATCAACTATTTTCTCATCATTATTTTAGGTAGTATATGCAAATAATAAGAGAAAATGGCTTTATATTCTAAACCATTTGCAGTACAATATGCTCTCCTCAAACAATCGTTGTAGTTCTGATAATTGTCGGGAGTATGAACCTGAAAGAAAAAATGAAAATAAACTAGGGGTCAAATTGATTCTCGCTTTTTACTTAAAGTTGTTCTGTTGTACCCAGTACTTGAAGAACTTCCACTTCAGAAAACTGCCAGTATTGGAACGATTTGCTCTCCTCATATCAGTCACAGTAATATGGGCATATGCACACCTCTTAACAGCTAGTGGCGCGTACAAACATCGTCCAACTGCTACTCAAGTTAATTGTCGAACTGACAAGGCATATCTCATATCTTCTGCTCCATGGTGAGCAACTAGCTATTTTCGTATTATATGGACTAACTCACATGAACACAACTAGGCCATTCAAGTTGCCATAATCCTGGACTTAAGTTTGCTTTTACTAGTTTTATTTGACAAAGAATCTGATTCAGGATCAAGATTCCATATCCTCTTCAGTGGGGTGCTCCTACCTTTGATGCTGGTCACTGCTTCGGGATGATGGCTGCTGTTATCGTCTCATTAATTGAGGTACTCTTGCAATCTAGGTAGTCAATTGGATATCTTTGTTAGCAAAAGTAAACTAACGTCTTCTTCAACAGTCAACTGGTGCATACAAGGCTGCATCACGTCTAGCAAGTGCCACGCCACCTCCAGCCCATGTTCTTAGCCGTGGTATAGGCTGGCAGGGCATTGGGATCCTACTAGATGGACTCTTTGGAACATTGACTGGTTCAACAGTTTCTGTGTAAGTGACTAATTATTCTAGATGAAGCTGTTTATGGAATTGGATGCTAGAAGTTTGTATATGTAATTGGACTAACTGTTTATGGAATTGGATGTTAGAAGTTTGTATATGTAATTGGACTAACATTCCAAGAACAACAGGGAAAACGTGGGCCTGCTTGGAAGCACTCGCGTTGGTAGTCGCAGGGTTATTCAAATCTCAACTGGTTTTATGATTTTCTTTTCTATGTTAGGTGAGTGATGGACTTATCAATGGCTCAGATTTGTTGAATCTACCATTTGAGCTCATTTTCTTTAATACTTTACAGGAAAGTTTGGAGCTCTGTTTGCATCGATACCCTTCCCCATATTTGCTGCTGTGTACTGTGTCATGTTTGGATTCGTTGGTAAGAAATTGCAATTTTCAGTTCCCTTTCTTATAAATTCTCTAGGAATTTATTTGGGATCTGACTTTTTTTTTCCTATGGTCAGCTTCAGTGGGATTGTCATTCTTACAGTTCACTAATATGAACTCCATGAGAAACCTTTTCATCACTGGTGTTTCATTATTTCTTGGTCTGTCGATTCCTGAGTATTTTAGAGAATACACTGCCAAGGCCTTTCACGGTCCTGCTTACACTAGAGCTGGATGGGTGAGTTCTCTTGCCTCGTCTTCCGCATAATGTGTGTCGAAGATTTGCTGAATGGAACCTAAAATTGGTGACCATTTCAATGGTGTTGGATGGAATGAATATGTTGAAATTTGATTAAATCTGTGAATTTAATCAATTTTCTTTTCTGTTTGATGTTGCAGTTCAATGATTTCCTCAACACTGTCTTCTTTTCATCGCCAACTGTTGCATTGATTGTCTCTGTTTTATTAGACAACACACTGGACTATAAGGACAGTGCCAGGGACAGAGGAATGCCTTGGTGGGTTAAATTCAGGACTTTTAAAGGAGACAGCAGGAATGAGGAATTTTACACCCTTCCTTTCAACCTTAATCGGTTCTTCCCTCCATCTTGACCAGACACTTCACCAAGAGAAGGACGTTATTGGAAAAGCATCATTTCCATATGTGAAGTTTTGTGCTGGTCCCAATTAATATATAGATAGCAAAACAAAAGATTCATCTGTTTTGCTTCTGAAGGATAAAACTACTACTTTTTGTCTTTTTTCTTCCTCGCCCTTATTGATTCTTCATGTATATGGCTCGGATTGCTAAGGTTTATTACTATAAAGCTGATTTATTGTGAGGGAGACAGCCCAGTTTGGCAGGTTAAGAAAAAGCTGAACTACATATTGAATTGAAACAATGTGTTTATTAACAGAAAAATAATAAACTAGGAGGACCCTGTTCTATGTAAAACATCAAAAAACCCTTGGTTAATCTCGTTATAACGATCAGGTAGTTTTGGTTCGATGGGCAATGGCATCGTATTACAAGAGGGCACTTGAATAGCTTTTGTTAGGAATGCACGTTGGTCACCACAAGGTCTTCTTGCACATGCATTCTGGACATCTTGGTTGTCGATATATGCTTCGACCAAAACCCCTTACACGCACCCTTTGGCCTTCCTGAATCATTTTCCTTATCCTATCTTCAAAACTGTTCCACTCTACTGTTTTGTTCTCTGACAAAATTCCTGCTAGCCTTTTCTTGTTAGGCCGCAAGGTAGGAGCACGGCCATCACCATAGTATGTCCGAAACCCAGAAACCAGGGAAGACAGTTGGCTTCCAGAATCAGTCATCGCAAAGACATCAGCAGTTGCACAAGCTATAAAGTCCAGTGCTGCTAGCTGCATCCAAAGCATTTGTCCAAAGTGTTCTGACACAAAGTATCAAATAAAGTTATGTGGAGAAACTTTTAGCTTACCTGTGAAGAAAAGTTCTTGAATGGTGCAAGTTCGCTAGGTGTTAAAAGAGTTTCTTTTGTGACTAAGTTAGGATACAGTCTGGTAAAAGGCTTCATCCTAGACTTTCCCCCATATATGTGGGAGCCGGCAAGATAAATGTAAGTCCCACGTTTGAATCCAAGACCGGCAAGAACAAGTGCTGCTTCTTCCGGTGTTAAAGGACATCTCCCTTGCTTCCTTAGCTCTGATGAAGAGACAAGCCTGAATAGAACCGTGATACGAAAGATGTCCAATTCAAAATATTGTCAGAGAAGCATAAAATTTTTAAAAGCCAAGTAATCCTTACTTTGAGTTTCTTAAACGTTCTATAAGAAGAGGGAAATGACTTTCTCTATAAGCTTGAAGTTCCCTTTTTTCATTTTCTCCACCTCCAAAGTCACACAAAGAGTAAGCAATCATATCCACTTCAAACCTCAAATGTAAAGCGAGATATCTGGACGAACTTCTCGTTGTATCATGCTTTCTGGAGGGACTACTGGGCATAAAGTTGCCAAGTAGTTGTTTATCCAACATGCTCTGTGCAAGTTCATATTTCCTTATCCTTCTGATTAACAACGAGGCGACTTGTTGAATCTTTGAAACAAACTTCAACGCATGGAAGTTACATTTGCACCTTAACCTCTGCACAAATATATTCTTTGCGTCACAAAGCCAGTACTGGAAATTAAATTCCGACAATAAGTCAATACTGCAAATGAAGTAAGTGAATGCTCTAATGGAGGGTAAGTGGTAGCATCTCTATCTTTTCTTCTTTTCCTTTAATCATCAAAACTCTCTCTCTCTCTCTTTGCAAGGCTCTCAGTCACCAGAACATTTGATTGCCATATGATTTCTCTAGTGTGATGGGATTGATTCAGCGAATTTCTCAAAATTTTCAAATAGATATGTCAAATATGAGCTTCTGTTAGCTGCAATAGTTCTTATGCAATTTTAATGTCCAAGGCATACCATTTACCTGAAGTTTTGAAGGCAGAGGATCAAAGCCAAGTCGATTTCCAAATCCAAGGAAATGCACAACCCCACTCTGTAGTAACAAAGGAAGCACTTTCTCAAGGTAGTCAATGGGCCTTGCCTCCTTAGGAATATCAGCATCAGTAATCTGTTAAAGCACACAGAGCTGTTAAAGATAATTGTGTAAACAAGTAGGGAGTTGCAAAGGAATTCTTAGAAAGATCAAAGATACATACTAGGCTACCCAGTGCTTCAATATCTATGGAATTCAAGTGAGAAGGAAGATCCTTCACAATTTCTATGTCCTCCTTCATTATATTAATAAAGTACTCTTCTTGATAGATATCACCAAACTGGCTGCATGTCCATGAAAGAGAATAGGTAATGAGAAGTGGTCAGTGCTTACAAGATGATTAAGAACCTTTATGCACAGTTCAAGGAAGCTCTTGATGTCTATACATAAAATACCAGACCTAGGATCCTTCCATACATTGCTATATAGAAATCGTGGAAGAACTAGAGTTGCATTAAGTAGGGATGCCAAAGCAACCGAGTTGCAAATCTGCAGACAGAATGATTGCATTACTTAAGCTTCTGAATGCAACAATAAGCATTGTTAAACACAACAAAAAGATGTGCATACAACTCTAACCATACGCCCTTCAGCTTCTAAACGCTGTTTAGACACCTGCTAAAGCTTTGTTTATTGCTTAGGTCTTAGGAGATTCCTTTTCTTCTCATCTCCACAAGGTGACCATAAAATTCATACGAATAATATAATAAAAAGAATTGTTTCAACCAAATTATCAATAAAAGTGGCTAAAAAATGTAACAAAGTCAACAGAAAACACTACTTTCCTTTAGAAGTCAAGTCAAAGATTATGCATCTCAAACCAGTTCTCCATAAAGATTTATGCACGCGGTGACATGATAGGATTCTCTATGAAGAAACTTGTAACATTTTCATTGCTTGTGAAGAGATTATTTATGTGACATGGTCTTAGTAAAATGCAATCGGAGTAGCAATAGAAATTGATCCATTTTGTTCCACAAGTTCCGGGTTTTCCTGTAACCGGCCAGTGCCTTGCTTTCTATCCATTGCTCTCAGTTATATGATACACGAGCTAACTTCAATCAAATGGAGAGCTTGCTCATTGCGACAGTTTAAAATCACGATAAGAAGATGAAAATTGATAGAAGGGTGGAAAATGGAAATTAGGAGAAAATCCTAATAGAACACATCTTTTTATCTTTCATTCTATTACCACGCAAAGCACAGTTGAATAAATGTGGAAATTTGTATAGATTTTCTATGACAGATATCATTCATCTTTCACTCTGTTATTAAGAAAAAGGATTTGGGATACGTGTGTGGCACTTACAGCAACTCTTTGTTGGTTGAGACCTCCGTTTGCGCTGATTAAAATATAGCCATTCCTTTTTCCAGAATTCCCTGATTCATCAAAAAAGTTATAGGACTAAACATACTGCTCCGATCGGTATTTCAGACGTAACACTTCAGCTATAAGTTATCATACATCGCATTCACTTATATGTAAATGAACTACAGAAAAATTCTTGAAAGTCAATTGATCACAAGAAGTCACCTATTTTTTCTGAATAATTTTTGTCTGCACAAGGTTTCCATACAGATGCCTCCTGGTATGGCTCTTCCCAGAAACCCGATTTCTCTTGCTTCCGCTCTTTCTAAGGCAAAGTAAAAGTTTTAGCTCTAAAAGTTGTATCTAATATAATCATCCAAATATTTGACTGAAAAATAAACTCTGAAGCAAACCTCTGCAAGAGCAGTAGAAGCCAAATTCAAGAGTCGACCATACATCTGAATTGGTGGCTTTACTTCATCATTGTACGAAGTGGTAGCCTCCTTTGGATCAGTGTTATAGAAATTTGTATCAGTTAATCGCAATCTACCGTGTTGTTTCCTAATAGATAGGAAATCTGTAGTGCATCTTTATTCATAAAATTGTGATGAAATGGAAGAAGAAAGGGACAAAGGCATAGCTACACACAAAATACTGTTGCATTTTGAATGACATGCTTAAAGTTTGTCTATCAGAAACTTAAGGTAAGGGACACATGTACATTTATATAATGATATCGGCACACTTTATTCATGTAAAAGTCTTTCTATGATAACCAGAAGTTTCTATCAGAGCATCAAACATACTGCACAATGCAGGTCACATGCATTTGCAGATCAGATAACTGGAACTAAGAGAATTTGCACCAAATAGAATCATGCTCATCATCTAAAGTAGTGTAACTGGAACTAAGAGTAACTACTCCAATTAAAATCATAATTATCATCTAAAACAGTAGAATGTGGCAATGCCAGATTTTGATTCTCGGGCTTCCCTAATAAGGTCTTCTCGAAATGATACCTTGGAATCACTTGATATGCTTGAGGCTGAACTATTCCGAATGTATATTGAATCAAAGACTGACATCATGCAAGAATCAAGCACGAAAAGGGATCCGACAAGTGCAAAAATATACAGAATTGAACTGACATGATTGCGAAACCAAACATGCCTTTTCCCAACATTAACTCCTCTACAAGAACCAAGTTTGGCATACTCATATTTCTCGCTATGAAGCAATAATACTTTGCTCTTGTATTGATTATCCCCCCCTGAAGGTCTCCTTACAAAAGTAGGATCACTACCTGCTATACTTTCTGAACTTATTATCTGATAATCTTTCATCCCATGTGATAAACCACAACGTATACTTTTTGGTGATCCTTGTTTTGCCATTATATCATTGTTTCTTTTGGTAAAGCTTCAGCTGCTAAAACTAACAACACCTCAAAACAACATTGAAGCCTCTAGTTCACTTTATTTTTCTGATCCATTTGTATACTTTATCCCTTCACACCAACCCAATAGAGAAAACGGCTAAAAATCAGGTTTGGTGGCAAACCAGAAAACAAGAACTAAAAATTACTAACATTTGCTCCTGAATTCAAAGTGAAGCCAAGAAGTAGGTTTGAGGGGGGGTGATATATGTAAACGTCGAAGTTTGAGTGGAATGCAAGACATTATTTGAAAACTCACCACTTCAGAAACCAACCTTCAAAACCAAGTCTCATTTCTGCAACAGCAACTTGCTACCAAACGCAGAGCAACAAAAGAAGCATGCATTTTTTCAAGGTCTTAACATTGACATTGATTTCTTCGTGCACATGTAAAGAGCATGGAAGTAAAAGAAAGGAGCAGTAGAAGAGAAGTTCTCATACAAGAATTTTGATTCGTCTGATTTTCGCGGGCCCTTTCAACTAACTTTTAACAACTCTTGTTATTTATGGGTACCCAAGTGGGCTTGGATTCAACAGAATCGGTAAACGGTATAATCCAACCAAATTTGCTTACACCTTTCTGTTTGGTGTGTCAGATGCGAACCTTAGATGGGGAGAAACAAGGACACGGAGATTTTACATCTCTCAGAACCACAGCCCACCCAAGGGGAGATGGTCCGTCCTGTCCTGTCCCGTCTCATGTAGTTACTGCAGATAAGGGACCCACCCCAACAAAGGTTTTAACTATCCTGTTCCTACTCTTTCAGTTTCTGTAATGTAGTTCATTAAAACACACACAAACTTTACGGGTAGGAGTGGCAGTTGTAAAGACTTTCAAGTACATCTGTTGTGTGTGCAGGACTACTTGGTCCCAACTACTAAGAACCAAAGTAGAAAACCAATGGCGAAAAACGAAACCAGAAGAAAAGAAAAACGTACAGGGACTAGGGAGGGAGACCTTGGTGAGTAAATGGGCGAGTGGGATCCAGATATAAAGCCTCTTGAAGTAGAGCCATAGCAGAACAGCCCCCAAACTGAGACCCAGACCCAAAGCAGCCCTCACCATCCTTGCCAAAATTCTTCCTTAAAATTAACCAAAGTCAAGGCCAATACTTAAATCCGTAGATTCTCCGGGATTTTTGGTCAAATCTCGTCGCCTCTCCAATACTGGAATGCCTCATCTTGTCACGTTACCTTCAACATCGGAGCCTTGAAACGGTAAAGCTTAATTAAGGAACGTTGTCACATTCAATAG
>JANZXR010000002.1:21609444-21621356 GCA_027575705.1 Erythroxylum echinodendron | reverse complement strand
ACTGTATAGACTATAGAGTTGTTCATTTGGTAGGAATCAAATATTTGACCTTTGTGGAGATTCAGTGGTCCTTTTGAAAGGAAAAATTGAGTGTAATGTCTGGTGGAAAAGCGTTGTGGAGCCGAGACAAATTCATAACGTTGTCTCATTGAAAAATCTTTTTTCGTACGTCATGATTTGTTGAATGTTTTCTTAATGATACTTTGAACAACAAATGAAATCTAAGTTGACAATTTGTATGTTTCTTGGAAACGTGGATACAGTTAATAACTATATGATTACGCAATAAACTGCATATCAAAGTGGCATAACCATCATTGGCGATTCTCCTACTTGTCTGCCATTTGAATGGTGAGAAGTTCACCTGCCAATTGCCCGGAAGCACTACTCAACACATGTACAACCTGGCTAACACAACACTCACTCGTGTAGCCCTTGGTTTTCTCTAGGATTTGGCTTTTATTTTGTTGTTGGTTTTTTTCTTGGGTATATTTTATAATCCCTGTATCTATGCACCTGTACTACAAATGTGCAGATGCCTCAGAGTGGCATGAACGTGAAGATGACGCCCACAAACTCCCTAATACCCTCATGCAATTGTTATCCCCAGTTCCTTAAAGCGCTTTTAACCGTGCAAATGAAATTTAGGAAACGCCAATTAGCTAGCAGGTTACCATCAACTTGTTTGTATTCTGCAATTAATGCAAAAGCAAAAGAAGCCTCGTGGGCTATGAAGAGGGTGGTAAATGGTCAATGATATGCAAAGTTTTTGCCTTTAGCATGTCTTGTCCTTACAATGCCAGTAATAGCTTAGACATATATGAGCAATGGACTCATAGGAGTTTCATGTACGATGATAGGAATGATAGTGAGATTGCTTTGTTAGATCTCGTGGTAACATTTGAGTTGGTGATAGTCCACTCTTTTTTCAAGAAAAACAAGAAGTCCCTGGTGATGTTTAAGAGTAGAACCACAAAAATTCAAATTAACTACTACCTTGTAAGGCGAAGCGATTGACCTAGTTGTAAAGATTACAAAGTAATACCTAACACTTAGTTGTCAACTCAATATAGATTGTTAGTTTTGGATCTTATAATTAAGGATTGGAAAATGAAGAGAAGTCATAGGAGATGTACTAGAGTCGGATGGTAGAATAAGAAAGGGGATAAGGTAGAACAAGTTAAGGATATAGTAATATATAGAAAAGAATGGAAATTAGAAGAAGATGCTAAACAAATGTGGGAGAGAGTGACAACTCTTTTAAGGAGTACAACTAAAGAGATCTTGGATGCTTCTAAAGGACCTAGCAGTATTAAAATGGAGTCCTGGTGGTAGAATGAAGATGTACAAGAAAATGCTAACATTAAGAATGATGCTTATAAAGCTCTACTGAATAACACCACAGAGGTATAAAGAGTAGCTAATACAAAAAGTTACAAATTGGAAAAGAAAGAGGCGAAGAAAATAATTTCAAAAACTAAAAACAAAGCTTGCAAGAAGTTATACCAATGATTGGCAACTAAAGATGGAGAAAAAGATATTTCTAAGTTGGTGAGAGCTAGAGAATGGAAAGAGAAAGACCTAGATCAAGTTCGTTGTATAAAAAATGAAGCAGGGTCGATGCTTGTGGTTGAAAATAACATCAAAAGAAGATGATAGATGTACTTCTATAGCCCTTTCTAATGAAAACGTAGAGAACAAAATCTTTTTAGGTGATATGACAACTTCCGAGAAGTATCGTAACTTTAATTGTTGCTAGCAGATTATAAGGGAAGAAATTAAAAGAGATTTGAGGGAGATGAAGAGTGAAAGGTAGTTGGGCTTGATGAGATACCTTAGAGGTTTGGAAAAGCCCAGGCAAAAAAGGGTCTTAGTTGGCTAGCCAAACTTTTTAATGTGATCCTTAAGTCCGCAAAAATGTCGGATGAGTAAAGACTTAGTAAGTTAATTCCTCTACATAAGAACAAAGAGGACATCCAAATTTATAATAGCTATAGAGGCATCAAACTGATTAATAATACCATGAAGTTATGAGATAAGGTGATTGAAACGAGAGTGAGAAAAGATAATCCTATCTTGGAGAACCAATTTGGCTATATGCCAGGAAGGTCCACGACAAAAGCCCTACATCTCCTTAGAAGATTAATGAAATATTATAGGAAAGGACAATGAAACCTATTTATAATTTTTATTGATTTAGAGAAGGTGTATGACAAAGTATCTAGAGAAATCATGTGGAGGCGTTTATAAGGGAGTTCATATGACCTATATACATGTTATTAGTGATATGTATAAAGGTGTAAAGACTAGAGTAAGGACGATAGGAGGAGATACAAAACATTTTTCTATCGATATTGGGATACATTAAGGCTCCTCATGAGCCCCTTTTTGTTTGCAGTAGTAATGGATGACCTTATCAAGAATATCCAAAGGGATGTATCTTGACGTATGTTATTTGCTGATGACATTGTTTTAATAGATGAGAAAAAAAGAGGGTGTCAATATCAAGCCAGAATTTTAGAGGGATACGTTAGATTCGAAGGGCTTTAAATCAAGTAGGACTACGATTGAGTACTTCGAGTGTAACTTTTTAGACCATAAGGTGGTTTTTGATGTTGAGGTAACAATTAATTTATAAGTTATGCCATAAAAAGAGTGTTTTAGGTATCTAGGATCTATCATCCAAAGCAATGGAGAGATTCATGAAAATACAATTTATCGTATCAAATCAGAGTGCTTAAAATGGAGAAGTGTATCAAGAGTTTTATGTGACAAGAAAATACCATTCAAGCTTAACAATAAGTTCTATCGTTTAGCAATTAGACCGACTATGCGCAATGGGACAAAGTGTTGGCCATCAAATAGGTGCATAGTAATAGGCTAATTGTAGCAGAGATGAGGATGCACCTTTGGATATGTAACATTACTAGAAGAGATAAGTTCAAGAATATAATGGTAAGACACAAAAGGTGGATAATATCAATAGAAAATTAAAAGAGACAAGACTTAGATAGTTTGGATATATTAAGGGGATACACCTTGACGTTCTAGTGAGAAGATACAAGAAGATTATACTTAGAGATTGTAAGAGAAAAAAAGAAGGCCTATGAAGAACTATGGAGAGTGATCAAGAATGATATGACTGCTAGAACTTACCGATGATATGAACCTTAATAGAAAACTTTGGTATAGTAGGATTCAAATAAAGGATCTCATATAGAGAGATCCTTCTCATTCTCATAAGTCTTTAAAATATTTTTCTTAAAGTCTTATGTCTTATATTTAGCCTAAACATTCAATATGTGGTACTTACCTCTTAGTTAGTTAACTTAAAAATTTTCTTACTTAACCTAAATCTTTTCTTGTAATGACTTTATTTATTTATTTATTAACTTATCTTCTTTCTTGTTTGTGTATTTATTTACTTGTTTTATCTTTTATTTTACTTTTTATCTTGTTTTGTGCTTATTGCACTATTTATTTTATTAATTATTTTTATATTTTATATATTTATTTTATATTTTATGTCTATTTATATTTTTAAATTTTAATCATTTTAATATGTATATGCATTTTTTTCTTTTCCTTCATATGAGTTTATAAAAAATAATCTCTTTAGCAGTTAAGGATAAGGCTATGTGTTATTGGACCTCCTTAAACCCCATGTATCTGTAAGATTTTCATTGAGTTATTGTTGTAGTGACAATAGCCTAGATATGAAATGCCACTTATTGGTAACTAAATTTACGATTATAGGTTATAAATGGAAAGAATATTTGCTAAAGATGCTCTCTTCATTAGGACTTTAGACTAGTAAAAATAATATTTCTGTAGCCAAACACATTACATGGGAATGACTAGTTTGTTTGCTCTACACAATGCAATCTTAGTCACTTTGTCAACTTGTTAGGAAATTCCTATAAGTTACAGTTTAATGGAAAAAATTTCTTTTAGATCCTCATGTTTATAAAAAAAAATGCCAGTCATATTTTAACATTTTATTTGTGTTCAAAGAATTTAATATTTCAAAATAATTAAATTTGAATCTCCTATTTATAAAACTTCTAAGCTCATCACAATTTCATCAATTAACTTCTATCTTCTCATTAATATGACATTGTTTTTTTTTAACTTTTACGTGGAACTCATTGATGTCACGTAGGCCACATAAAAATTAAATCCTAATCTTAATCTCATAAACATTTCCTGCCAAATTTAAAACTTCTGTTTTCTTAAAATCCTTAATCCAAGACAATTTTCACGGAAAATGGTGTTGACCTTTCAAAAAGGATGTTTGTGTTAGTGCTAGTCAAGATAAAGAAACTTTCTCACTTTTTGCTGATCATATACCATGCAAATTTTCCTCAAAACCTTCTTAATAGTGATGAATTCCAATTCATTGCGTAGTTTTGCAAAAAGGCCCTCTTTGATGACTATTTTATTTCTCACCATAATGGAGACAAATTTTCTTTTACTATTGATGTTTCCCTTCTTCATCTTGATGTTCATAGTAGTGTTAACATCCATAGTATATCTAATCACCTTTACATCAAATTATATTTAATTTCTTTATTAAAAAAGAAAGTAAAAATATGTTTTTCGAATTCCTTTTTATTATATTAAATTGAAATAAGATTTCTTCATCTTTTTATTTTATGATTTTCTATCTTTACTTTCGTGTTAGGATTTCTTCTTTGTTAAATTCCTTATTTTGGGCCATTCATACCAATTATTCGTATGGTAGTGAAAAAGAAAAGAGAGTAATGTAGAAACAATCACCTTAAGAAAATCATTTCTAAATATAGTTTGGAACTCTTGTTGAGCTCTCCTTATGATTTAATTTTTTCTTAAATTGACTAATAGTTCTTAGGTTCTAGACCTTATAAGGTTAAATTCTTGTTTTAATTTATTTATTTCCTTAAAAAATTATGAAGGAAGCAAAGAGCAAAAAAAGGTAGGAGATTGTGAGATTTGTGTCAAGAAAAGGAAAAACATTAGAATGAATATGAGTTAATTCAGTGGCATTAATCAAGAGAAGCATATAAAGGAGTGTTATAAGGTAATTGCTAATATTCTTTTACGAGTTGAATCATGTCTAATTAAGACAGAGTTAAACATAGAGGAAGGATGGTGCATTCAAGCTTTAAGCTATACAACAATAATTTGAACATATAAATATGCTATTTGGTGAGATTATAAATCAAATAGAGTTTTAAGATACTGTGGTAGTAAATTTGCAAAGTTTCTAGTTCACATTAGCAACAAAAACAAGTTCTCTAAAATGACTTTGATATCGATGAAGAGGGAGATGTCTGCATGAAAAATATCAACTGCCAAGGATGGGGCATAATATAAGGATGATTAATCCAAAAGGAAATTTATTTTAGATAGACTTGAGTCAATTAAAAAAGCTAGAGTTGGTGATAGGTGAAATACTTAACTTTGGCTAAAAGTAGGCTTACACATTAATGTGTCTTTTATCCCTCCTTAAATACAGAAGTTATAGTTTTAAGAAAAGCAAGACTTTACATATAAGCCTAACCCAGATGGTGTCCAACATTATAAAGATATGGATAATCTATAATCTCATCAATGGATTGTCCTAGACCATGTCCAACTTTTCAAAATTATAGATAGATCTATGATCTTTGGCACATACATGTCCCATTTTGTGCCCACTAATGTTAAAAATTTTTATAACCAGTATGGCTTGACCCACGATTGTGTATAAACCGTGTCAACTTAAAATCCTACTTTTGATGTTTGTATTTAAGGATTATTCCTTTTAAGTTAGATTTATTTTATTGAGATATTTATTAGGGCTATTGATTTTTTTTCAATTCTTCACTAAAATTCAAAGTTATCAAAGAATACTCTCTTTGTGGCCATTAAATACTTTATGAATTTAGTTCTTGATTCTTTATAATCAATGTGTCAATTCTTTATACATATATTTAACCTTTAAACTTATCAAAGAGTTCTTTTTTATGTGACATTGAAGTAGTTTATTAATTTGATTATTAATTCTTTATAATCAACAAGATAATTCTTTATAGATCCATTTAAAATTTTTTGAGTTTGATTAAAAAATTTTCATGGATTCTTTAAAGTATATTTCTAATTTAGTTCACATCATATGAGGATTTGCATATTCAGATATTTACAACTCTAATAATTGATAAGTACTAATTACACTATTTTTAATCTTAATTTTGAGAGCATTTTACTTATATGTTGAGTATTTTAAAAGATTTGGTACATAATTTAGTTTATATTTTATTTAAAAGTCTTATTTTAGCTTTTTAGTGAAGAAGGAATGAAATCATATAGATTGAACTCACTTTGAAGAAGCTCTAGAGATATTTTATGAACACATTATAAATATGGCATTAATATATGTTCATCTTCATTATTGTATATCAACTGGTGCATTTGGCTTCTTTAACTATTTGGTCACATAAAGACACCTACATAATACCATATTCCTTAACTTTAGAAATGTGTTCTTGATAGATGGATATTTGACTACATTTTATACCCATATTTGATGTATTTTGTTTTATATTTTACACTTTTATCGTATATTTGGTACTTAATTTGCTCTAAGTGTATTTACATAGTATAATTATCTTCATAGACTTAAAGGAGAAGAATTCAGATGAAAACATGATGTAAAACAAGTAATTGACAATTTGGAAGGAAGCAAGAGCATGCATTTCTTTAAACGATGCCATGCAAGAGACCATGCATAACCTAATAACCTAGAAGTCCAAACAAAAGATGCTTTTCGGAAGCAATGGAAAAAGGGGAAGCAGCATGCATCATTTTGAAGAGTACAAAGGTGATTTGGAGCTTGATTGAGGAGCGGGAGATGCAGAGTTTTTATCAACAAATCCTTCAAAACATAAGATTGGATGTCTCCATCATCAGAATACTTGATAGAGAACAATTAGGGAGATTTAAAATTATGATTATGTTGTTTTCAATTTAGTTTCCTATATATATGCATCTGATTTCGTGTTTGTTGATGAGTAACTAATTTTTTCTATTAGTATTTAGGCTAGATGAACCCTTTTTGAGGTCGAAACATGTGTTGATTATTTTGTGAATGTAATTGAGTTATTTGATTGTTGCGGTCCTAATATCTATTTTATTATTGTCTAGTAGTCTAATTTATTAAACCTTGATTTTATTTTATACGTAGCGATTGAAAAATCCTAGGTTTGAATAGATATATGCTAATTGGAAAGAGATGATTGCAACCCTAGAGATAGGATGACATAAATCTTCCGGATTAGGGTCAAGCCTAATAGAGGCATTCATAATACGATAATATAATCCTATAAAATTTAACCTTAGGAATTCAGATAGAAACCTTAAGATTAGTTGTTAGTAGACTCAGGGTCATCTACTAGCATACTTAATCAACAACATAATTACATGAAAAAGATCAGTAGGTTAAGGGTTTAGGGGGATTTGAAACCTAGATACTAATTATTTGATATCGGCAATTAATTAAGTGATTTACCAATTATCTACTTTAATCGAGTTGCTTGTTTATTTTATTTAATTAATTTTATTTTCTTTAATTCAAAAACTATAATCAATTTTTTGGGTAGATAATAGAATAATAGTAACTACTAGTACTCAGTGTCTTCATGAGATCGACTTATACTTGCCGGTAATTGCTATAACTACGTTGTGCACTTGTAGTTTATTACAATTTTGACTATCACGAAATAGGTCAATCAGCTTTAAATAAGTAGTTTCAAGTGTAAAAAAGAGAGAATAAACCAAATTTATTGTAGTAAAGTTTATGTAAATTAGTTTTTCAATAATTGTGAAGTATTATATAATTAACATCGTCCCGTTTTGGTCCTGTGTTTGTAAAAGTTTTAGACTTTCTTAAGATAGAAGAGAAGAAATCAAGACGACGATGAGAGAGATGTTTGAGAGGACTAGAAATAAGTCACAAGGCTTTAGGAAATTCAAGAATACGTCAAGAAGGAAACAACCTTAAAGAAAAGTTCAAGATCCTATCAAGACTTAATTAAGAAGCTTTAAGATTTAATAGTCATAAGAATTCATTCTTTTATCTTATTTTCTTTATTAGTTATTATAGGTTTTCTTTAAATAAATTATGATATAGGTCTATATGGGATGAACTCTAGAATCTATTGATTTTGATTTTTTTATTTAATACAAGATTTTAGTTTTCTTAAGAATTATTTTTCTTCTTTAATTGGGTTCAAGTAATAAATGTAGAAAATTTAACCCTAGATTCCAATATATAGGGATTGTAGCAGAAAACATAGAAAATCACTCATATATGATTAGATAAAATTATGAATAATGAGATTTACATGGAGCCTTAAAGTTAGGACCATATAAATCTCTTGTATTATGGTCAAACCTATTATGGGAATTCATTGAATGAATTAATAGGTTCTTAAGAGGTTTTGATTATAAGAAACTTTTGATTAATCAACTTAAGGATATGAGTTATATAACTTAAGAAAGAACATGGTCATAAATTTGGAATCCCTATTAGTCTAAGTAACTAGGATTAAACATTAAATAAAGATAAATTCAAGCATAGGAAATCTTATTGAGAGATTCTTCATTTAAATCTTATTTATCTACTATTTTTTAATTCATATTTATTACCCTAACTGGTAATCTCTTATTTGTTAATTGAGTTTTGTTAATTTAGATTTTCTAATTTAATCATTCATTTAGTTAGATAGGATAATAAAAAGATGATTGCTATGAGTAATCATAATCTCATGGGATTAAAATTCGATCTCACTAAGCCAGTACAAAATGATAGGTGCACTTACCTTCTTGGTTTCTTTTAGTATTATTATATGTTTTATTTATATCACATTAATTTTTTATACCATTACCTGACACTAAAATATTAGAAAAATCTTATTTTTAATAATGCAATAATTTTTTATTATTTATTTGTATTAATCTATGATTTTTCTATTTTACACTTAATCATTTATATTTCTCGCTTTCTTGATCTTATATTTGTAACTAAAATTTAATATTTGGGTATTTGATGCTACAACTATTAAGCAAAATGGTTGGATAGGGAGAACCATGTTCTGAAAGGGATTATGATGTACCTGTTGCTTATGGAAACATTTGGATCTTAACACAAGAGGGATGGTAATATATATTTGGTAGCTTAATAAAACAATGATGATGCACTATGATATTATGGTGGTGGCCACTCCAATCATAAATTTCATTATGTGGCAACCAAATGAGAAACCTAAATTTATGGGAAAATAGCCTTAAAACATCCTTTATTATGATACTTATAGTCTAGGGTGGAAACATTATCCTAACTTTACATGGAATAATCAAGCTACACCTAAATTTTATAATAATAGTAATATTATAGGAAGCAAAGTCTTTTGGAGTTTATGACAAGATTTTTACTGTAAAATTAAGAATCATTACTTCAATATTAAAATATCACTTTAAATTCAGGAAGCCTTTATCTAAAAATTAGAGATTTGGATAAGAAATCTTGCTAAACTAGTCTTTGAAGGATAGTAAGGTGCTTTTCTTAGTTAAACAGAGCCAAATCTAAGGGATCAAGTAGATACAATAACTTTTAATAGTAGAAAGGAGTTGTAGGTTAAAGAGAAAGAGTAAGAGAAATAAGAGAGAGAATATTATTGTTCAAGAAGAGGAGGATGAGTAAAAAGAAGAAAAGAAGGATAAGGAGCCAAAGAAAGTAGTAGCTAAAGAGTACCAATAAAAGATTCTATACCAAAGTAAGCTCGAGATAGACAAAAAAGAACATCATAAATAATTACATATTATCATACATTTTGTTAAAGTTCTTTTATAGATAATGAAGTATACCAAATACTTGAAGGATCTCCTTTTTAATAAGAAAAAGTTCAACGAGTTATTAGTGGTTACTTTAGATAAAGAGTGCTTCTACATACTATAATGAGAAGAAAGGGACGTGGACGATCGAAGAATACTAAAATATGATTAAACTAAATAGCCTTAGATTCCAAAGAAGAGTAGAAGCATGCCCTAGATTATGGATCTAAGATAAGTGATTAACACAAATCATTATAGTTAAAACTCGTAGGATTGCTTTAACAATTTATGAATTTTTCTGTTAGCTTTGACCTTAATCTAAAAGATATATGTCGGCCTATCTCTAGGTTTACATGCAATTCCTTCCAGTTATAGTAGAACTATTCATATAAGAGGATTTCTCAATCTCAATCGTATGAATTCAAATCAGTTAGCTTTGACCTTAATCTAAAGGATATATATCGGCCTATCTCTAGGTTTACATGCAATTCCTTCCAGTTATAGTAGAACTATTCATATAAGAAGATTTCTCAATCTCAATCATATGAATTAAAATCAGACACTAATATTTTAGATATATTAAAATAAAAATAAAACACATAATTGAATCATAATAAATCAATTAATGTATTTTCTTTGAATAAAAGATTAAAACATGTTATTATCCCAAACTAGGGTTCATCACATCTAGACACTAAAAATGTTTAGTTACTAATCATAGAAAATAAAATCAAAGATAAACATGAAGAAAATTTAATAGAAAATAAAGGAATCATAATTTTAAACCTCTCTTTTTCTTTTATTGAATCTTCTTGCATGTTTGGACTTGATGTAGCTATCTACTAGATCTCTTGATATTAATTTCATGTGTTTGTCATCCCTTGATCATAATTGTCACCTCTCTAGGTGTCTTATATTTTAAAACTCGTGTAAACCTCAGCTCTCTTTAATTTTCCTTCGCTCACATCCTTCGATAGTGAAAAATAGGATTTTTTTGACATTCACTGCCACTTACATGGCTGTATAGGTGATCTTATAGCTCCAAAAGCACCTAAAATTATGACTTTACACTTTCAAAGACTTACACAGGTACATACGTGGTCGTATAAGTCTACGATGCTTCAAGTCTTCATTTGATGCCATGATTTCATTTGGATTCTTCTCCTTTTTGTCCATAAAGGCAATTATCACCTATAAATGCACTTGGAGCAAATTGTTCCAAATATATACAACCAAGTTGTAAACTACCAAGCAAAATAGTCAGTCATAAATAGTTAAATAAAACTAGAGATATTTTATCGATCCCACCAAGGACTAGATACCAAATCTTATTATTCTTAGTCAAACAAAAATGTAAATAAAACAAAAGATTTGATTTTAAAGTAGTTAAACTAAATAACTAAAATAAAGCAAATATATTAATGAAAAGAAATCAAATAAATAAAAATTACAGATTTGGGGTCCATTTATATATATATCCAATTGTCATTCACAATTGATTATTTAGGTAGAAATTACAATTAACCCAATGTATCTATGTCCTCCATCAAGGCACATAAGTATTTCTAGCTAGGTAAGTACCATCTGTTAATACACAATTTGACCTAATCAAACTTATGAAACATATATAATCTATATATTTTGACTAAGAATAGAATATCATCATTTTCTAGTGCTAAAGTTTTTATTCTCCAAGTACACATACCATATTTTACTTTTCAATCCATCATATAATCCTTATGATTGAATATATTATAGAGAATTGTAAATCCAATAATTAAGATCAAAGATAATAAATTTAGGCAATAAATAATTGAATTGATACTTATAAGATACATCCACAATCCTAAATAAGGATTTAACTACTAAAAATAATATAAATAAATAAATTTCATTATGGAAGAAAAGAGTTGAAGAAAGAGTTGAGGGAAATTGTCATTGGCTTCTTCAATCTTTGATTCAAATATTTCTCCTTGATACACTAAGAATAAAAACTATGAAAACTAACATAAAACTAAGAGAATTTCAAGTGAAAAATCTCCCAAAAAGTATAAAAGAAT
>JANZXR010000002.1:21585003-21609344 GCA_027575705.1 Erythroxylum echinodendron | reverse complement strand
TATATATATATAAAAGATAAGTTTAACAAAATTCTAAGTCTAATGTATATATGCTAGAAATTTCCTAGATTGATTATAATGAAAATATCTATAGTTAGTATTATAAAAATAGATTTCTAGATGATTTAAACTTGAAGAATCACACAATCATGTAAATTAGATCTAAGAATAGGTACCTGTTATAAATCTACGATCATTATCATTTTTTTCGTCTTTTATCCTTTTCTAGTCACTATGTAATAAGTGCTTATGATGCTTTATAAATGATAGGAACTTTTTTTGTATTATTTCTTTCCTCAAAATAAAGATGAGTCTAACTTAGTTGTACTTTATGTCTAGTATTATATCTCAACTCCTAAGACCTTTTTGAAAGATAGGCTCTAGTCATTCTTTAAGGTTCATTGCTTGTTACGATTTTATCCTCTAACTTCTCCAATTTTTGCCCTTTTGAGCTAGAATCAACTCTTGAAGTCTTTACAAAGTTGTTGTTTGTCCTTTTATCCTCTAAATAGCTCTAAAATCACTTTAATTGGGTAATTATAGAGAAAGTTGCTACTAAATCTTGCATTTATCCTTAAAATTTAATCACCTAAAAGATAATGAACTAAACATAGAAAGATATAATAAAACCCATATAAAACAAATTATAAAGGTAATAGATACCTAATAATTAAACCTTAAGTAATATGTAAAATATCGATTTATCAAATTTCCTCTTACTCTACTTATTACTTGTCCTTAAGCAATTAAGACCTAACTGACCTAGGCAAAAAAAAAAAAAGAATAATTTCATTTTTGTAAGTGTACATTGACTTTTAAAATATATCACATTAAAATAATTGGCATTTAACAATAGCATTAAAAAGATGGAAACGTGTTAGCAAACTTAAGCATATAGACACTCTTACACTTGATTTTATTCATAGTAAATAATTCCAAGTTATGGGAAGCTCCCATCAGTCTCCCTGAATCCACCTATGTTCCCCTCTTTGCCTAGTTGCAGGTCGCTATATTTCTAGTAGGATCGACAAAAATTGTTATCCCAAATGCTTTAGATTAACAAATTAACTCAAGTACTTCAACATTACAATACCCCTATTTTTTAAGAGGTTTTTCTATCTTCTATCTGTGTAGATTGAAATTGGTGATTAATCTGGGTGAATCTGTATATGTATGTGTGTTTTTGTTTCCCCCTAAAAACTAAAAGAACAAGATTTTCTATCTTAATTATCACTTTTAGGGCTTTAAGTTCTATCTTATTAGCTTTTTAGGGAAGATTGAATACAATTGATGTCTTCAACTCAAGTAAGAGCTTAGATCAATGCATTTATTTTACTTCAAAGAACACATTAGTTCATGATTACTTCGGATTGTCTTTTTAGAGCATCCATCTTGCCCCTGCTCTAAAGCAAAAGGAAAATTTAATTCCTTTAGCTGTGATAATTTCCCTTACCTACTTTATCGTTTGATCTAATAACCAGTGACAATGTGTCACTTGATAAGTGCAATGTTGGTCCTTGTAGAGCCTTAAATCATGTTCCTTTAAATGGTGTAGATAGAGTAAATAAAAGTTATTTTTAGTAATAGACCATCTTGTTTGAGTAGCAAAACTTATGTACTGACCTATTCCATTATATTTAACCAATTAATAGGGGCACTATAAACTAGCGTTAGATGTTCAATTCTAGACTAGATAACTACAAGGTATTGATATTGATAGTAAAAGTGATTCCTAGATTCAAGGGAATTCCAGCAAAGTAAGCATAGGGGGTTATAGACATAGAAACACCTATATTTAGTTCTAAGTATATTCTTAGCTGCCAACCAGTTGTTGAAGGAAGCTTTAGGCATCAGGGTGTTCTTCTAAACCAAACCATACTAAGGGATTTGAGGAGATTGAATCCCTAATGTTTGGTAGTGGGAATCATTTGAAAATAAGTGAGTACTATTTCTCATCCGTAATAGTTCATCCTCTTCTTGCTCATTAGGGTAGTAGTAAGGGATCAAACTAATTAAATATACGTCTCCTCTAGATTTAATGTTCCATCTATTATTAGATATGATAGCACTAACCTTATCCTTTAGGAGGAATCTCTTTTTGAGATGGCTAGGTTCTTGCCTCCTTATAAGTGTACTATAAGTGGTCCAAATATCATACCATAACCATAGGCTAACGGCATTCCTAATATGAGAATGACATAATAAATATATGGATTCCCTCAGCCTTAACATCTAAATGAGTGCCCATAAATGCTCTCTATTCTCTTGGATCTGACAAAAATTTATGTTTCTAAGATAGAATTCATCGATCTACTTAAACCACAAAGATTCCTTATCTGTTAAAGCTTTTTAAATCCTTTTTCCCATTAAAAACCATTTATCATTACCTTAATTGAAGTAAGTCCCAACCCTCCCTCTTATTTAGGGAAACATATCTCCTGCCATTTGACTTAAGCTTCCTTGTAAACATTAGTTTTCCTAGATTCAAGGAAGTTTCTTATATATTTTTCATTTATTTAATCACCTTTTTTGGTAAACATAAGTGGGTAGACTAGTGGATACTGGTACTTCTAAAAAATGAAGCAAAAAGATTAAGGCTACCTACAGCTGATAGAATTTATTTTGCCAATTATTAATTCTCTCTTTGAATTTATCCAGAAGAGGTAAGCAATCTCTATATTTTGACTTCCTTATAGTGATGGGAGTCTCTAAGTATATGAATGGAGCTTTTTTAATAGACATTCCCACTACAACAATGAGATCCTCTGGAGAAAAATATACAACTCTTTCTCATATTCACCTTCAACCCAGATAAATTTAAAAACTCTTCTAAAATCTTTATAGGAAGCTTTAGAAAAAAAGAATCTGCAGATCATTACATCATCATTAAACTTAAGTTGTACAATTTTTAGTTATTTAAAATTATAATGAAAGGAGAATCTAAAATATGAGGTAGTTTAGTGGCGAAGAATCCTTCACAAAACCTCTATAACAAATTTGAAAAAAATAAGGGGATAGAAGATCCCCTTATTTAAGTCCATTGGTTCCTGTGAAAAACTTAATGGCAGCTCCATTCAATAGTATATATTGAAAGAGAGTGAGGTAACGCAAGCTTGAATCCACCTTACAAAAGTGTTAGGGAAGTTAAAGGTTTTAAGACAATCTAAGATGAAATTCCAATTAACTGTATCAAAAGCTTTGTAAAAATCAATATTTAAAGAACATTTTTTGATAAATTTCCTGCTCTCATAGTCCTTCAATAACTCCTAAACCATCAAGATATTTTCATTTATTGTCCTACCCTCTATAAATGCACCTTGGTACAAATTAATACGAACTCTGGAAGCCCTTTTCATTATGCTAGCCATAATTTTGGACATGATTTTTTAGCTTGTGTTGCAGCAAGAATTAGCTCTAAAATCAAATATATAAATAAGATTCATCCTTTTAGGGATGAGATGAATATAATTTTTATATAACTCTATCAATATTTTTGAATTAGATAAGAAATCATGCACTACCTTTGCTAATAAATTTTCAGTCACTTCTCAAGTGGTCCAGAAAAATAAGCATTATATCCATCTGATCCATGTGCTTTATTAGGATTCAAACTGAATAAAGTCTCTTTTATCTCCTGAGTAGACATAAGCCTAAATAGGTAATCCCATAAGTCTGAATGAATCATATCCATAACATAATTATGCAATCTGGATCTGCTAGATCCTTGATAGGAAATGTCTCCTAGTAATCTCTAGAAGTAGTTATAGATGAGATTCTTAATCTTCCCATATCAGTGGCAATCTCCTATCCTCATAAACCAGTATGGAGAACTTATTTCTATTTCTTTTGTTTATAATAACATTATGGAAAATTTTGGTATTATTATCTTTTCTCTTAGTCGTAGGGCTCTAACTTTTTATAGCGGGAGAGTATTATGCGTAGATACGGCTACATTATACTCCCTTAAAATATTAGATTCTTGGATCCTCATCTCAAAATTATGTAGATTGAGATAAATATCCTCATAGACTTTACGAGCCTATGCTTAGTTAGTTGCACAATTTCAAAAGTGTTGAAATTTCTAAAGCATGCTCAACTACCTCATAAGTCGAAAAAAATTTTCATCCTCTAACCTCTTGTAGCCAATATATTCTTAAAGCAACCCCAAACTCCTCCTTTGTGGTTGAAAATTGAAGAATCTGAATGGAGCTTTAGGTTTAGAACCTTGACTAATCTCATGGAATTTAGTTAGTGAATGATCTGAACAGTATGAAATGCTAAAATGAGCATAAGAATATAGAAATTGGTTAGTCATAATTGGTTCTATCCATTTTTTTATAGATAAACCAATTCCTTTATTGTTTATTATCTAATATAAATAGATTCTCTATAAGCATCAAATCCACTAGTCCCACTTGAAACATAACTTGAGTTAATTCCTTATCTATTCCTTTGACTTTAATTGTCTTCCCTTCAACCTCCCCTTGATATAAGACACATTTTGTATCCCCTATAATAAGCTGAGGCCTAAACATGTTAGATTGGATCCTCCTAATTTCTTCCCATAGCTTGCTTCTATAAAATTCAAAATTCTCAACATAAATAACATATATAACAAACAAGATAGATGGTTGTTGTAGGCTATACAAGATATAGATCATCTGACATGTAAGCTCAAAACAGAGATAGATATTTTAGTAGTATTGTATGTAATTATAATCCTGCCATCAAAGTGATGCATGTGATTATAATGCAAAATCCAATTAGGCCCAAAAAAACTAAGTGGTTTCTTAGTATGCTCAACTTTTATTTTAGTTGCCAAAAAACCAAGTAATGGTGGCTTCTTCTCCAAAATAAAATCTTTAATGGATTAGATTATAAGAGAATTATTCATTCCTTTTAGATTCCATACAAAAATAGTCATTTATAGGATAAAATAGGAAAGGAATTATCATATTAGATCTAAGGCTTTCAATCATTGGATCTATTTTTACCCTTCTTTCTTCATGATCTTCTTCTACATGGTCCATCCATGCACTTTCAGTAGCATTTACCTCATCAACTTAAGAAAAGGAAGTTTCTATGATGGGGTTAATATTGGCCATATAATCTTGATCTCTTTTAATCTCCACATTTGTTGTAACTAGAGGATACATTTTAGGAAGTGGTTCATTATATTGGGAACATTGAGTCTTACCCATTTCTTTAGCCAGGTTTAGCTAGTCTAAAGGGTTAGACACATCTTGTTTCTCTACTTTAACTTTTATTAGTTCTCCATATTTTTCAGGTTTAAACCTTATACTAGTAGGTTTCTAAACTTTAAAAAGGTGTAAGGTTTTCAAGAATAGGACAATCTAACTACAACCTTCACTTGTTTGCTAATATCATCTAATTTTAATATAAATATTTTTTTAGAAAATTTAACCACTTTTTTCACCTCCACATAGATCTTAGCAAAGAAAACCCTCTCAATTTTTACTGTTTGGGAATTAAGACACAAAAGTTTCCACATCAAGCTATCCAAAAACCTTAAACCCTCTATTGTGAAATATTTTAGTAGAATATTGTGAAAGTTGATCCAAATAGGGAATGCCTACATCCCATTTCTATAGCTCAACATTTGACTTCCATCTTTAAAGGAACATTGTTCAATCAACAATATGCCAATGGCATTGTTGCATTGTTTTACGATCTTCTAAAGAGATTTATCATTAATGAATCTGATGACAAAAGTATCTTCTTCAATAGTAAGGTTTTTTTCAGTTCTTTTCTATCCCATTTCCCTAAAATCTAGTCTCTTCCTATTAAAGAAACCAATCAAAGAATAAGACTAGTTGGTATCTCCTGCTTGCAAAAGATTGGGGGGTCGGAGATGACACCCTCCCTGTTTACATGCTCATAATGGGTCAGTTTAATCTTGTGGACATTCAGGGATACTTTATTACTCTATGTTTTTTCAACATTCCAGCTAGTTGTTACTTACACTTTAGAGATATTAGAGCCCCAGTCTTCTTCAGTATTATTATTTTTTGTGGAAAGGGGGAATCTTCTTCTGCTAACGAATCTTGTTTTTCTATAGCTTTCCATCCTATGAGTCCATATTGGGCGTTGAAGATCCCACTTAGCAAGGAGCCTCGATAAATGTCTGACCCTCCTCTAAGGCCTCCTCAGTTAGAAATTTCCCCAATGGGAAACTCAAGCTACCACTTACAAGGCACAATACTAGATAAATACTAGAACAGGAAGAAAAGAAGGGAAAACAAAGGGTATAACAAGAGTGTGATGAGAGAAGTCAGAGAAAAAATGGGTAGAGAGAAGTCAAAAGAAAATACTGTTTTACCTCATTTATCAAGTTCTAATACATTAATTTACAAGTCTTCACAGGATATCATTCATCCACACAAGTGTTTAAAATTTAGGTAAGGTACTCTCATTATTTTTAATTAAAAATCAACTTATTATAAACTTCAAACTCAACGAATATTTACTACTAAGATTACTTCATAATTAATAGAAAAATAATAAATAAATCTATAAATAAATAAATGTCATTTCACTAACTCCTTATGCTCATGTAAAAACAATTTTCTTTCATACTTATAAGAATCCATGCCAACCATTTCTCAACACGTGATTTTCTTTTCTTTTCTTCTTTTCTTTTTTTCAATTAGGATGGGATTTCAATTTTTAGTTACCACTTTCATATACTTTATCATTTCTCTATAATTATTTTCTTGTATCCCATTACCAGAAACCATATCAAATCATAAGCAAAAGCTCTACTAATTATAAATTAGAGAGTAAATACTTAATTTTCTTTTAGCTTAAGGATCTTTAATAAAGGATACCAAAAGAAAGCTCAAGTTATATATTAGGCTTAAAGGGACTTATTAATAGAATAATGTATAAAAAGATATGCAATTTGCCTTAAATTCAATTCCTAAGTGCCTTTACCATCTGAAAATGGGTTAGAGAGAGTTTCTCCTACCTCTCTCTAAGTGTGACACTAGTATGTTTTGATTTCATTCAATCTCTTGTCTGCTTACTTCTCATCTTCAAGTCATCTTCACCTTCATCCCCTTACACCCTGCACCTGGCTTGCTTCTGGTTTTTCCTTCAACCAAGGGCACAATAGTACTTCCTACCAAATAACTCTTTCTTGCCTCACTTCCTTGTCGTCTTTTAACTACTTTTTTTCCTGCTTTTCTCATTGCAAAGTTGCTCTTTTCCATTTCAAGCATAATGCTTATCATTCCAGCATAAAACAACATTAAATTTCCACCTTTACCATCCCTCACACCTAAACCTTTCTCTCCCCCTAACTTGGATTCTTTCCCTAAAAGTTATGGAAGTAAGTGGTAAGAGATAACCTCACAATTGTGGGCTAACAAACTATGAAAAAAAAAGGTTTAAAAAAGGTATTACTTTCATAAGACAACCTCATTCTATTTACTTTCTCCTTAGTTTCTGAAGCTTACAGACTACTCGAAGAGGGTCCATAGCACCTAGGAAACTAACCCATTTTCTTACAAATTTGCCAGCCCAGTTTAAGGATAGAAACTACCGAGATTCAAAGCATTCCATTATGTATGAATTTCTATAGTGTACCCCTTGAATACCAGACTACTCAGGGGTTAAGTTATTTAGCCAGCTACATTGGGAAACCCTATGCATGGATGAAAATACTAATAAGAAAAGGAGGATAGGATATGCTAGAATTTGTGTAAGTATCAAACTCTCGAAGGATTTCCTTAATGAAATACCTATTACAAAATTAGGTGAAGACAACAAGCTGTGGGAAGATATAATTGCTATCTCATACCATTGGAAGCCACCTTCTAAGTCACAAAGGAGGGTTTGGAGAACCACTGGGAAAACTTTCAAAACTGGAAGTTACCAGAAGCTTACGAGAATTAAAGAGGTAGAGTAGCACATAGGACTTACAGAAAATAATATTTTAGCCATTACAAGTGTAGTTGGCAATAAGGAGGAAGCTAGAATCAATGTGATGAAAACTTCTATGCCAAATTCTATTTCTAAAAATACTTTAATCGAGGGAGTTGATATGTTCAATGAAGAAAGCTCAAACATAACCTTTGAGAAGGATAACCTAACTTGAAAATAAAAGTAATAAGGATTTTATGAACAATAGCATTGAACATCAGAAAAAGAAATCCTAGGCATGAACTAACCAAATATGATATTGTTGAAGGAAGGAACCACCCATTAGAGGGTATTACAGACTACAACAAGTCAGATTCTATAATACCTGCTGCTGCAATAATAAATCTTGAAGTCTCTGCAACCCTTATTAGAAATGCAAAAGAAAAATCAATAGTTGAGGAATTCCTAGCAGTAGAGAGAAGAAGATCACAAAGGGGCAAGGGGAAAAGCTTTAAAGGTTAATTCTTTTAATATTCCAATCATATATTGGAATGTTAGAGGACTAAATTGTCCCTCCAAGCTTTTAGCTTTAAGGGACTTTTATTAATAGAAAAAATCAATTTTAGTAGCCTTACTTGAAACCAAAATAAAATAAAAAAGCATGGACAAGTTAAGCATTATGGGCTCTCAATTGAAGACGCTAACAAATCACAATCATTATGCCTTTGGAAGAATCATCATATGCTCTAAATATGATGAGATCAAAGTAGATTTGTTGGATTCCAATGAGAAAACAATGCATCTTAATATTTTCTTCTTACAAGAAAATGTTGATATGAATATATCCTTCATATATGTGAGTAAATTTGAATTTTAGAGAAAATTTTTATGGAATAACCTAAGAATTGTTAACAACATCATAAAAACATGGATGATATGTAGGGATTTCAACTCAATCCTCTACATTTTAGAAGCTTAGGGACATTGCAACTTAAAGAACTACTTAGCTGACTTTAAGGAATGTGTTCAAGAGTTAGGGGTGATGGATCTTAACTTTGTGGGACATATATTTACTTGGTCCAACAGAACTTAGGCTAGTATATCAAAAAGAAGCTGGACTGTGCACTAGTTAATGATTTATGGTTAAAAAAAAATCCTAACATCATAGTCAAATTCAAAGACCCCTTATTCTTAGATCACACCCAAATTGTAATTGATACTTTGTTTCCAAAAATTGATATGCATCACCATTTCAAATTTAAAAACTACCTTGTCAAGGAATCAGGTTTCTCTGAAGCTTGCAAAAAAGGGGACAAACTACCATTTTGTGGAGACCAGGCAATTCAGCTATGTACAAAAGCTGAAAATCATAAAAAATGAGCTCAAATTGTTACAATTATTAAAAGGATCCACCTTATCTACTATCAACTTTACCATATTATAACTTAAAGACATTCAAACCAAGATAGCCTCAAAACCATATGATCAAATGCTGCTGAATACCGAGACACTAGCTCTTTCTAAATACATGCAGGCTATAAAAAACTACTATTCTTTGCTATAACAAAGAGCTATAGAGAATTGGCTCAAAGAGGGTGATAATTGCACTAGCTTCTTCTTCAACTCTATTTTATCAAGGAAAAACCACAACAAAATTACCTAATCACTTCCAAAGAGGGAGGGATCGAAACTTCAGAAAAACTAGGAAATATAAGAGGAAGCAATACGGTATTTTGATTCCATCCTTGGCACACTAAGCCTTTCATTTGCTTTGCTTAATGATCTTTACAATCTTACTTTGAAACAAATTTCTTCTCAAGATCTGGCTTTTTAAATCGAAATTGTTGACGAAAATGAAATTAAAAGAGCTACTTTTGAAATGGATGGTATAAATGCCTTTGGGCCTAATGGCTTCAATAGTTTTTTTTAACAAAAATCCTGGAACATCATTCGAAATTTTATGAAAAAGTCCATGAATTTTTCACAAAAGGAGTAATCATTAAGGAAATCAATAGAACTTTTATCCACCTTATCTCCTATCAACTTTACCATATTGGAACATGAAGACATTAAAAATAGGATAGCCTTGAAACCAAATGATCAAACGCTACTAGATACTGAGAAACTAGCACTTTCTAAATACATGCAAGCTATAAAAAACCACCATTCTTTGCTATAACAAAGAGCTAGAGAGAATTGGCTCAAAGATGGTGATAATTGCACTAGCTTCTTCTTTAAGTCTATTCTAGCAAGGAAAAACCACAACAAAGTTTACTCAATCACTTCCAAAGAGGGATTGACACTTCAGAAAAACTAGGAAATATAAGAGGAAGCAATAAGGTATTTTGATTCCATCCTTTGCACACCAAGCCTTTCAACTACTTCACTCAATAATCTTTGCAATCTTACTTTAAAGCATATTTCTCCTCAAGATCTGGCTTTTTAAACCAAAATTGTTGAGAATGATGAAATTAAGAGGGTTGTATTTAAAATGGATGGTATGAAGGCCTCAGGGACAGATGGATTCAATGATTTTTTCCCAAAAATCATGGAACATCATTGGGAATTTTGTGAAAAAGGTAGTCCATGAATTCTTCACAAAGGGAGTAATCCTTAAGGAAATCAATAGAACTTTTCTTTGCTTAATCCTTAAAGGTACTAATCCCTCAAATTTGAAGACTTTATACCTATAGCTTGCACCAACTTCCTTCATAAAATTATCTCTAAAATCCTAGCAACTAGATTGAAGAAAGCAATAACCCCTTTGATTAGTGGGAATTAAGGTACTTCTATCAATGACAGACACATTGGTGACAATGCTCTTATTGTTCAAGAACTATTAGAGGGAAACTCTCTAGCTAACTTCTCTCTTAGTTGCACAATGAAAATAGATATTTATAAGGCATTCAACAGTGTCAGCTAGGACTTTATGTGAAAAATGCTACATGCTTATGGGTTCCCTGAAATCTTTATTAAATGGTTAAAGGAATGCATCTCCTCTGCTATGTTATCTGTGATGATCAATGGAAGTCTAACCAAATTCTTCAAGGCTGCCAAGGGTCACAGATAGGGAGATCTTCTTGTTAGTATTATGATCTAGAAGTCAATCACTAGATAGTTCTATTCTAACATTTATTTTCATGAATTTGATGGTTTATATCATTTTGTTCCATGAGTTTTCATTATTTATGGATTATTCAAGTTAAGAACTCAGATTATAGAACTCTGTAATGAAAATAATGATTATTTTGAAATGTCACTAATCTTGGTAATTAACATGGAATATTAATTGACCACTAAAAGATTAGTGTGTGGATTAAATGATGGTGATATTCTACAAGCCATTCGATAAGGGGTTATCAATTTAATCACATAGATACATAATGGAGATTATGGTATTCGACAGATCCCAAATGAAACATTATTAGGATTGTGTTTATGTCATTAATGTTTCATACGTGTCTTGAATTCTATGGTATGAGATGCTAATTTTCTTACATGAGAAATGTGTATTTGTTGGCATTTTCCAACGCTAACTGTAACAGGTAGCTATACAGATAATGCCACAATATGCGTAACTTATGTAGAAGATAAACGTTCATCAAGAATATTGTTGTCCCTCATATATGATATGAGCGATAATGTCTATGGGCCCTTAATAAAGTAATGTTGTACGTGTGTAACATGATTAAGGAGTTAATCATATTTACGATTTACTTTGGAAATTAAGAAGGAATAAATTGGCAAGAATGACATATTCCAATCTTGCATTTATTTGGGATATTATGAGACCAGAGAATTGACATGGGCAATTATTGCTTCAGGATTATAATTTGTGTACAATACTTATCATCTATGTCATTTGAGTAATTATAATGTATCTTCCTAGATACTTCTTATGATGTATAGAATTAAAATGAGTTTTAATTCTATTGTCAACATGACATAGATCCCAATAGGTCACACCAGAAAAGATTTGATTAGAAAATGATAATTATTCTAGTATATTGTATGGAGATTGAATCTGACGATAAAATTAATTATAATTGTTATAATTATTTTGGTCGTCATATGGTGTTAGAATATATGTTATTAGATAACAAATTTAATCCTAGATAAATTTGTTTGATATGTATGACATGTCACATAAATTTATTGCTCAACAAAATAATCCATATAATTATATGGTATAGTTATATGAAAATTAGGTCAAATGTTTAAATTGTTTTGAAATGTGAGATAAATAGGAAAATGATTTTTTTAAATGATTATTCACATGGCCAACCTTATAAGAACATAAGTTGTCCATGAAATTAACATAAAGATGTGCTTAAAGCTTTATGACTAAGTTTCCCTTTTCACTTTGTTTTTGGCTTCATTTACACAAGGGTTTTTTAGATAATTAAAAAGGTCTTTAATTAACCTCATTTGTCCAAAAGTAAGAGCATTTTTCGTGTGCTTTAGTGTGGTTTTTTGTAGCTATCATATTTCTTCTTCTTCTTCTTCTTCACATTTTCATCTTTTTTTTCTTCTCTCTTTTGTCTTCCTCTAAGCTGCGGATTTTCTTTATCCTTCTTACAAGAACCAAATCCTTTTCCATTTACCTTATGTATTGAGCAATAAATCCCCATTTAAATGGTTTATTGTTTTAGGATTTTAGGATCAATGATAACCCATTGAAACATCATCTAGCTTTGGGAACCTTTAGGTCTTCTAATCAATCTTTGGTGGATGCTTTGGAGTGCATCTCACTTGGTGCAAAGGAGACATAATCGTGAGCAAGAAGAGATAGCCGTGAGGCAAGAGATATAGTTATGAGATCTTCTATTTGGTTTGGAAACCAAGTTCAAGGTATAATGTTATACATGCTTTCACTATATGCTTTTTCAGTTTATAAATGGGTTGCATGACAAGATCCTTTGGGTTCTTGTTAGTATAATTTTTTTGTTTTAACCACTTTAACCCTCACAAAAATGGCACTCCTGTCCTCCTATCTCTTTATTCTTTGTATGGAAAATCTCAATTCAATCATCAACCAAGAAGTGCTTCTCAATTTTAAATTCAGGCACCACTCAAAATGCGAAAAAGATTAGTTTAACTAACCTTTGTTTTGTAGATGATCTCCTTCTATTTTGTAAGGCTTTGCGGGACTCCATTCAAACATTCATAAGGGCATTTGATAATTCAAATGCTTTTTAAGTCTACAGATCAATTTAAACTAAAGTAATTTTTTCATTTCCAAAAGTGCTAACACTCTAGAACCACTCAATGCAAAAACTACTGGAATGCAGTTTAAATGTCCTCCACTTGTGTATTTGGGATTTCCTGTCACAATTAGGAGACTCAACTTTATCAAATGCTCACCTCTCACTAGAAAAATTCAAAGAAGGATCAACTCTTGGGTTAACAAATCTTTATCCTATGTGGGTAAGTTACAACTCATAGAGTCAATACTTAACTCTTTATATATATATTAGAGATCCCATATATTCCTATCCTAAAACATCATCAAAGCTATAAAAAGATTGCTCAAGAACTTCCTATGGAGTCATCTGGACGGTTCAAAAGGTGTAGCCAAAGTGAAATGGACTAACATTTGCCTCCCTAAATATGAAGGTGGACTGAACATTTCATCCTTAAAAAACATAAATCGGGCACTAATTCTTAAAAGACTTTGGTGGATATTAGTCGATAAAAGAACATTATGGATCAAATGGCTACATTCATACTTTCTCTAAGGTAGAGTATATGGCAAATCAGAGTTCCTTCACTTACATTTTCTTAATCAACTATTTAAGTTGAGAGACATGGTGCAAATTGACGTTACAAGTAGAGTTATGAATGACTGACTAACCACTTTTTGGTTTGATAATTGGTCGGGTCACGAACCACTCTTATAGTCTCTCCACACCCTAAAGGATCTTAGCTTTCTCTTCACTCCATACCAAATTATCCTTAGTTATGAATGGGAACTATTGGCAGCTCCCTCATAGAGAGAGATATCTATAACCTGTATATCACCCCAATCTAAATTCTCCTGTCACATTCTATTGGAAGGGCTATCTTGTACATACATTAACCAATAAAACCAAGGTTGATTGGTATAAAATTGTTTGGAGTAAGGTGTTTGCTCCAAGAATCTCTTTTATTTTATGGATTGTAATACAAAACAAGCTCAACCTCTGACAAACTGCCTTATCGACCAGCTAACAAGAATTGTCTTATGTGTCGGATGCACATAGAAATAAGAGACCATATTTTCTTTGTCCTTTCAACAATACTATATAGGAGTATGTCAAAAGGAAAAGTTCATATTTTGATCCAGGGAATTGCCTCAATGATATTACACAAGAGCTATTCAAGCAGACAATATACACGCAAGCTGATAAACTTATCTATATCCTGGCTTTAGGACTTTGTGTGTAACATACCACTATCATAGAGCATATGACCAAACGTATCAATGATTATTCGAGAATATCCACAATGAGGATGGCACGTTAAGACGATCGTATGACCATATTATTAGAGGCATCATATATCAAAAGCATTTCAAACATTCATTTTGAATCATTTTATACACAATCATATTAAATCACAAATGTCATTACGCTTCAAAGTTCACCTATACATTTGACAATAGGTGAGAAATTTATTCTTAGTGCATAATGACTGAAGACATCTACAGGTGCAACTGATCTTGACCACTAACTCATGTCCAATTGTAGTAGTTATGCTCCAATTAGTCTAACTATATCTCCCTGAACCTGAAAACCAATATTGCAATTTTGATGAGTTTGCGAACTCAGTGAGTGAACCATCATCAATGTATTCACTCAAGTCAGATACACAAAGACAAGTCATAACCTATTCAACAAGTATTACATATCATCCAGTATTGAATATTACATCACATTTCACCATGCCTTAGTAAGTACATCAATATTATCATACCCTTATACATATATAAGGTAAGCTAACATTTCATATCACAACACCTCCTTATTTACTTTTCAATTGTATTTCAAACAATTCAATAATTCATTTCAATTCAATCATATGATACATATAAGGATGGATATGAAAATGAACATATGACCATTTTATTTTGCTTTGTTGTGACTGAGCTCCTATTTATTGTCCCGTATTCGTTGTAGATACTGGGCTCATTAATAACTAAGCATATGGCTCTTTGTGCATAATCCTGAATTTAAAGCTCTTTTTTGCGTTAGTCACTCCGGTCATAACTTCTTTATCTGATCATGTATTTTGTATTATTCTATATGCCATGTTTCATTACCTTTCATTCTTGTGTGCTTCTATCACATGTATGAAATTCATTGGATCTAAGTATGGGAATTCGCATGCAATTGCTCACGCATTTCATATTCATTCTGACATTTCACATTCAATTATTCTCACATTCATATTTATTCCAGCATTTCACATTCAATTGTTCTCACATTTCATATTCAATATACAGATCATACAGAAATACATATAATTGACTTTACACATCTGGGTTAACTCATAGTACGCTCTAGATAAGTTATTGCCTTGATGATCTGGCAATGTCTAGATGTTGATGATTAACTTGTATATCTATCTTCATGCAATACACACATATTTCATACATTATTAAGTTTTCAATCATATGATTATTCAATCATTCACACACACACACACACACACACACACACACACACATTATATCTTGTTTCAATGCATGCTCAATTGACCTTCCGGGTGTGTATTAATATATAAAGATTTTAACTGCACTTATACACTTTATAGCTTGTATACTACCATTTTGCAATTAGGTTTATACCTTAAGTAAGCTTGATTTATTCATTAATCATATATATTTATATAATTATCCAATTCTCACTCACAATTACTTTATGTATGTTCTCGAATGTTCATTCATTAATATCTAATACACATTACTCATATCCTTTTAATCATATTTGCATTCATAAGAACATCTTAATTCCTTTAACAACTCATAATTTCCAGATTTCAATACATTGATATCAAGACAATCCATTCCTTAAGTTATGACATCACTTAACAACCTAAACTTATCAAACCCTCAACTAATGAATCAAGCAACAATTTAGGTTCATTTCAAGCCTTAATCAATTCCAAATACATCAATGTAAAGTAGCTTATCTTTATGTGGTTCAATAATTACACAAAACAAAAGTTTTCATTTCAAAGCATTGGCCACTATCGTGGAGAATCTTCCCACAATCATGGGATAAGTGCCCTGAACATGCATTATCCAATTTCCCTCAATTCTCCACTAAATTTCACTTACTTTAAAGCACAACTAACACTTGCATTTTTTCCAAATTACATGTCCTTAAAAGTTACCTCAATTCTTGTCAATATAACTTCCGTTTTGGCTACATTTAGGCTCTCTAAACTGTTTATTTATATCCTAAACAATCACTTGTACACATACCCTTACATCCCTAATTTTCCAAATTTAAAACACCTTCATGCCAGATTCAGGACACCTTCATAATAGTCCATTAATTATACCTTAACTATACCTCAATTCCTCATCAATTTCATCTCAAATTCTAGCTTAGAATCATTCATTTAACAGCTCATAAACTATTGTTTTTCATGCATATAGAAACAAAATAGAAACTACCATTCATGCATCATTTTCCAGCACTCATGTACACCAATATCATAATCAATCCATCCCCAATTTAGTCATCATCAAGTGCTATTAACATATATCACAAGAGATCAATATTTCGCTTAATTAATTAGCTCAATTGTCTCCTTGATTATCAAGCTAACCTAGCCTTCCATGCATGCAAGATCATCTCAAACACAAGGTTATAATGGACAAAAATTAGGCAGAAGTTGAAAGCCGTGAGGAAGAAGTGAGTTCTCAATGGTGAGAGGGATGAATCACAACAGAAACAATGAAAGAGATGTTTCTGCATTAGTTTACATTATTAAGTGGAAGGTGTCTATGTAATACAATGACACTTGTCATGTTTGCATGCAAGCTACTTGTCCTCACATTTTTGTGCCAAATGTCACCAAGATCTTAGACCATTTGTCACTCAATCTTTAAGCCATTTGTCATTCAATCTCTAAGCTATTTGTCACTCAATTTAACTGTCATGTGTCATTTATTTCATATATTTAGTTATCTTAATTTTCCACATGTCAATTTGTCATACTACTTGATATTTTTACTAGACTGTATGTACATATTAATTCATCAATCTCTCAATTGTAACAATTAATTCCAAGTTACTAGTTATAATCCATCAATTGTTGTCATTGGTAAAACAAAGTAAAAGACATTGGAAATGCACATTCATGTCACATTTATTTTAGTTTCATTTGTCATTAAATTTCTAAGCCATTTGTCACTCAATTATACTACCATTTGTTACTTATTTCATAGGTCTAGTCATCATAATTTTTCACATGTCAACTTGTTTTACCACTTGACATTTTTAGACTAGATGTATATATTAATTCATAAATTTCTCAATTGTAACAATTAATTCCAACTTATTAATTATAATCCATCAATTCTTGTCATTAGTAAACCAAAGTACAAGAAATTGGAAATGCATATTCATGTCACATTCATTTTAGTTTAATACACCAGAATATGTCAATTGAGTTCAATTTGTTTAACTCACAACATTGTGTTTATACACTATAAAGAGACAGGAACTCAAGAAGTTTTGCAAACAAAACTTCATCACTGGACTCCCTAAAATATGAAATCCTTAACGAATTGATAGGTGTAAATTATACTACGTTTTGATAGATGTTTAAATGTGCTTTTGAGTATTTCTGAGAAGATTATCATGTATATAGGCATAGAATTATATTATTATTAGTGTTTGTTTATATTCTAAGTGTTTGTATGGTTTTGAGTATGATTTGGATCTTAATTTTATGTTTTAAGAGATTTTTGATTATATGGAAATAGGAAATTGAAGAAAATAAAAGAATTGGAATGGAAACAGGCCATGATTGTGACTTATCTTGCCACGATTGTGACAAAGAGCACAAAAAGTATTCCAGCGAATTTTAGCCTTTTCAGCACGAGACTCCTTTTGTAATTTTAACATTTTGGGGCTATTTTTGGAACCAAATTAAGTTAGTAAACCCTAAAAAGAACTCTAGAAGCCTCAAGAACTATTTAAGAACATAAAACACTCAAAAAGAGTAGCCACCATCCTCCAAAGTGAGAGAGCAAAAAGGAGGAGCAAGAAGAGCAATCCAAAAATTCCATATTTCAAGTTTAAGTTCAAATCAAGTTCTTTCTTTCTTTCCTTTGTTTATTTCCTTAAACTTGATATGTAACTTGCATTTTATTATGTTATTCACATTTGGGATGCTCTAATTATCATATTGGGATTTGTTTTTGAGTTGTTCTGTGACTTGATTGTTGTCGATTTCAATTCAATTTTTTGGTATTGTTATGTTTGTGTATACTAATACTTCAATAATAAATTAAGAAAGTGGGTCGAAAGTATCTGAATAGGTTAGGTAACGAGAATTAGTGACCTAATAAGTCTCCCAAATATGTAATTATACAAAGAGAGATCTTGTGTAATTATTCGATAGATCACTTAAACGTTAGGTAGACTTTGTGAATCGAGAGGTTGCAAATCTAGAATTTCGTAATCAATTTGGGATAATTGATTATATCTTGAGAAGGAGTAGTCAATCCCTTAGAAGATCTAGAATCAATACATAATTGAATCAATAACGGTTAGAGAGAAAAATAACGATAGAATAAATCCTAAGCTTCGTTCTTGATTCTCCTCACATATTTATAGTAACTCATTTGTTATTTGTTTATTTGCTTGGTTTAAATGTTTTAATTTTCTATTATTATTTTATTTTAATAATCTTTTATCTTCTTAGACAAAGTCAAGTTCATTTAGTTTTAATTATTTTCTCGTCAGATCGACACTTTTGATACTACAAGTTACAATCCGTATACTTGCGAATATTGGGGGTTCTACATTAGATAAAATTACTCAACAAGAATTTTGGGAGATGCTGCTATTGAAGAACTTGAATAAGGATTGTAATGCCAACATCCTATCTTCTCTTAATATCTAGACCTTCTCATGCTTGCCCTCTTTTTAACAAATTTACATTTTGTCTTTACTCCTCGTATTAGTTTGCAAGGATTGTAAAAGGGTAAGCCCCTAAAGACTTTTGCCTTATTTGTAACATTTCATTATTCAATAGTTGCCACCATGTTCATTTTCAAAAAATAAAAAGACTCTTTGAATCTTTGATTCATCTCGAGCCTTCATTTGTAAATAGAGGAATACGAGAATATGATCAAATGCATGAGGGATTAGAGACAGAGAAATGGTGGAGAGCAACATCATAGTCCGCCATTTCTTACGATAAAGGTCGATATTGAAAAGTGAAGAATGAGCTGAGAAATACAATTTTAAACAAAGGAGTTCGATAGGGAGTCTTTTTCACAATGTATAGATGGTAAAGAAATAAAAAATATCTTAGTAATTTTTTAACAAAGTATTGACAAAGCCATTAAATAAAGTTAAAAGTTAAAAGCTATAAAATATTTAAAATTAAATTAAATTTTATTATAAATGTTACGATTTAAGATGACCTCTTGCCTTATTTAAACCAAAACTTTGGACTTAGATTAGGATATTTCAGATCAGAAGTCCTGCCGTGGATCCAATTCTGACCTTTCTTTTGTACCAACTAGTTTATTACATTACCAAATAAATATGTAATCGTGTGTGACTCTGTCATTAATTAATCATTCCATCACTTGGGGGGCTCGTATAAAATCGACCACATACACAAGGAATCACTAGTGGAATTGGAATTAAATTTGAAAGAAGCCTCAACCGTATACATGTCGATCATTCCACCTGTCAACTGTCTCTCTGTCCATCTTTGATTCTCCGTGCTTTCTTCTGTTTTTATTATGTCAAGTAAACACTTTGGTTGAGTGTTGACAACTGGACCATTCCTACGGCAGGTTAAGTTATCAAGTGGTGTAGGTAAGGATCTGGGTTTCCAGTTTTCTTCATCAAGTTATCTGCTTCTTGAGTTAATAGCATCAATAGCACTGGTCAAGTTACCATCAATCGGTCAATCGATTTTTTCTGGTGGTTTTGGCTTATAGATAAAACAAGTTATGCTTTGACAAGGCATTTTCTTTGGCTGAAATGATTTGTTTGTCATCTATCAAATGAAAGAGATGAGCCTGGCGTTGTATAAATAGTGGGCTGTGCATAAACATGCTTGCTGATTCGCAAGAGTCGTTTTAGTTGATTTTGGAGGTGGGGAGATATATAATGGAAAGATTCACAGATGAAGAAACAGGTAAGAATAAGGGGTTCCGTTCAAGTTTAGCTCAAATTAATCAAGATAAAAGTGAGAACGTTGGTAGAAACTTCAGCATTTCTGATGATGGGGTTGTACCGGAAACAGTGGCAGTGTCAAACTCAGGAGAGGCTGGGAGTGGTAAATCGGAGAATGGGGTTCTGAAATCAAACAATAGTGGGCTGGGTTCAATTTATGCGGTGAAAACGGAGGAGATAAGTGTTGGGATAGGAACTGCTCAACTGTCGAATGAAGGAACTAGTAGGAATTCAGATGATTCTACTAATGGAACTGGGCTTGAGGATGTGGTTATTGTGGATTCAGGAGAGATTATGTCGGTGCGTGATAGTCAAGAAAGGAAGGGGCTGGGAGACAACTCTGATGAAGTTATTTGTACATGTAGACAGATAGACCAAAAGGCACAAGGAAGGAAACAAAGGGGCAAAACCATAGAACAAATTGAGCAGGGCTTTGATGGGAATTTAAGTACATTGGTTGATGGGGTTGTTCCTGAGACGGTTATTTCAATAGATTCAGGAGAAAATGCTGTTATAAGTGACAGACGTTTAGAAATCAAGGATAATGTGTTTGGTTCAAGCAAGGTAACGGTAGATAAAATGGTAGATAATTCCAAGGCAAACTCGCTCAAAGTGGATAAACCTTTATGTGTGATTGATATGAAGAGTGGTAGCGCTGTTCGCAGAGGAAGCCCCAAGGATAATCCAGGTGGAGAGACAGTCTGTAGGATTTGCCATTTGGATTCGGAACTTGCCGTGGAAACTGGTGCTGCAAATATTGCTGCCCCTTTCATGGACTTAATTCAACTCGGCTGTGGATGCAAAGATGAGCTTGGTGTTGCACATGCTCATTGCGCTGAAGCTTGGTTTAAACTAAAAGGAAACAGGTGACTTTTTTCTTGTTTCAAAAATTTAAATGCAGAAATAACTATTTTTGCATTTTGTGCACACTAGGATATTGGATGCCTAATTTTTATTTGATTTTTTTCTATTTCATCCTTTTCTAAACCTACTGTCAACGATCTCAGAAATCCAAACAAGGTCTTGGACGGTGCTAGTTTTTGAACTTCTTTATAGTTGTGTCTTTTGTGTGACAAAATGCTGGGAAATCCTTTTGCTCATTCTTTGTGATTCTAGTTAATTATGACTTCAAGATGATCAGTTTAGAGAAAGTCAAGTTGATTATCAGAGGAAGAATTTCCCTCTACTGTTTTCCGTCACCGCCTCTGACATTATGTGGTTCTATGGATATCTGACATTTACGTGGTTCTATGGATATCTAGTGCTATGGATTGTGCAAGAGAGAAAACTCGATTACCTTTTCCTGGAAACTATGATGGGTGACCACTTTCTGATTCACATTTAAGGGTCTTGCTTAAATTTAGACAGAGGGGAACTCCTAAGTTTCCACCTCCAGAAACTTAATCTAGAATCAGCTGAAACTGTTTGCTCGGTTCACAGCTCCACTGATGGTTTGTAACCAGGAGTGTTGAAAAATGTCTCTGATATACGCTTGGATGTACAGATTGTTGATAACTATCCATCATTTCGTTTGTATTTAAGGATGAACTATATTTCATGATGACAGCAAATTGCATTAAAGAAGATGCTTTCTATTTCAACGTTGAAGGCTTTTTGCATTGTTCCAACTATTAAAGTATAGGATTAGTCTCAACTTAATACCTTACCGGCATTCCCATTTTGTTAATTTCTCTCGTTTCTCTGTTTACGGTTTTCTTTTGTTTTCTCCCTCTTCCCAATTTCCTTACACCATTAAAATTCTTTTTCTAGTTCCCCCTTTTTACTGACCAATTCTCCCATCCGTGTGGTTTTGAATAATCTTCGCCATAAAGGAATGAATTCCTAGAAAATAAAAATTTGGCCCGGAGTCCAGTCATAGCTTCTTGTTCTCTTTATGTGAAATCCTCAGTTTAATTTTTAACCGCCTCAAGTTTTGTACTTCAATGTAGATATCACCTTTACTTTTTTAAGTTATTATGGCGTATATTTCATTCTACTAAAGTATCCTACTTGGTTATATCTATGGTTGAGTATTTGCTCGGCTTCATTTGATCTTTGACAGTTATGATTATGAAAATGTAATATTGAGTTGCAATCCTGGTCACACTCTTGTTACTGCCTCCAATTCTTCCCTTCCCTTCTTTTCTCTTTGATATATAGTTCCTTGGAATCTGTCTTCTGAGATATTTTATGAAGCCTAAATAGGGAAATTCCTCAACTCATCAACTTGAAACAACTACCTGGCGCATGATCTTGTTGATCGTTTTCTTTTTCTTTCTAGCTAAAATCATTGAGTGGCAGCCAAGCTTTCTGAATTGCTTTAAGCTCACTCCAGCAGGTACTCCTAATGGGTTGGATGTGTTTACTTCTGATTTTTCTCATGCAGGATATGTGAAATTTGTGGGGAGATGGCGACAAACATTACTGGTGTTGGTGATGGTAGATTCTTGGAAGAATGGAACCATAGGAGGTTTATGGGAAATGGCAATTTGTCAGACCAAGGTGGAGGGTGTTGGAGAGGGCAACCCTTTTGTAACTTCCTAATGGCATGCTTGATAATAGGGTTCATACTTCCATGGTTTTTTCGAGTAAATATGTTTTGATTGGAGATCAGCTGAATTTCAAGATTCTTCCATTTTGTTCACATCCTTGTGTCTACTGAAGAGTGATTACCCAACTACGGTGTTGGTCTAGATCTTCTCCTATTAAACATGATGCCTTGATACTATTATTTTTCTTCATTGTACAGAGTATATATATCTTGCATAGTTCTCATAGAAGACGGGGGGTTATTGTGATTGTCCGTGGGGAATTATTGTTTTTCCTCCCTTTTCCTTTTCTTTTTATTTTATCTATCTTCAATCTTTTGACTCAAAATATTGTTGCTGTGTGCCTGTGTCGTTTCCGACCATCATCATGCATGCTACCGATGGATTGCTTGGTGTATGCATTTGTCATATCAAAATGTTAGTATTTAACCCATATAAAGGCCTCAATGATCAGATCAGCTTGGTGGCGTTTCTTGTCTCTAGCATTTCCAAGTTATCTTTGTTTTGACAAGATTACGGAAATGAACACTGAAAGGTTGTATTCTGGTGCCTCTTTGTATTATATTTCTTTTTAGTACGTTGCCTGAAGAAACAATGAAGCACCATTTATCTCCATTCGCTAGTAGTGTGAACGTTTGCCAGCAAACATATTCAAACATTCACAACTCAGAGAAGATTGAGACCTCCCTTGCAGAGCAATGTTGGTGGCTGTTCAATGAGGTGTACTGTAAGTAGCAGAAGCTGCAGTGGATTGCAGCTTATTTTATTCAATTTGATCGTTGACTGCAATTAAAGCTAAAGAAGTTTTATGTTGGGAGCAGGTTACACCTTTCAAAGAATTGAGAAACGGAGGAAATTAATTGTATCATATTTTGATAAGAGGAACTCTTAATTTATATATATTCAATATGAATATTTTAAAAATTAAAATAAATTATTAATTACATTAAATGAGTACATTTATAAAATTAAGGTATATTATAAGTTATTTATATTTATTCACTGTTTTGGTTATACAGATAACTAGAGATTACATAAAATTTTGTAAAACCCCTAGTATGTGTGTCGCAATGTCTATTAAGTTTTACATGCAGTCAGTAAAATTTTAACATGTGAATTTACGCTTTTATTCTCCCGCAAAACGCGAGAGATAATTGAATTATTTTTTATATCCATCAACTCAATAAGGAATGGCAAGGGCCGGGCCAAGCTTAGACTTGACTACAATGTTGCGAATACCGTACCGGATTTGGTACTGGATTGGGCATTGGTATGGTACTGTACAGATACCGGTCAATACCGAGTATCGTTTCGGATAATTTTTAAAATTTGTAAAATAGCCCCTGAAATTTTTTAAAATTTACAAAATAGTCCATTATCATATTGTGCAATTGTACTGTATATTTTTAAACCTGACTCCAAAAATTATAATAATAAATAATAATCACAATTAAAATGAAATAACAATAATTTTCAGATATTTCACATATAA
>JANZXR010000002.1:21562339-21584903 GCA_027575705.1 Erythroxylum echinodendron | reverse complement strand
GTGAGAGAGGAGGGAGATTTTTTTAAAAAAATTTGAAAATTTTGCAGAAAAGTCCCTAAACTTTTGAAAATTTCCAGTACCGGCCGGTATTGGCCGATATTACCGGTAGTCGGTACCGACCGGTATTGGCCGGTACCGACCAGTATTTACACCTGGTACTCAAAGGGCCGGTACCGTTCAGTTTTCCGGCCGGTACGGTACCGTCCGGCCGGTACCAGCCGGTACGGAACGGTACTCATAACAGTGCCTGACCATGTGGAACATATTGTCAAGCAAGTTAATAATGATTAAAGTTATTGTAACTTGTAATCATGATTAAGGGATTATAGTAAACTAATTATGATTAATAATGATGTTGAATAAAATTTTATTTTTTACAATTATTATGATGAAAAAATCATAATAGAGTAAACAATGATAATTATATGAAATTTAGTATTTATATATTACATTACCTTTAATATAATGTTTTATATTATTATTGTTATATTATAACAACAAAAACATAATTCAATAGTCAAATGTTCGAGGTTAATCACATTGTCAAGCAAATTGTTACTTATTAGGTAATGGTTAAAGTTATTATAACTTGTAATCTTGATCAAGGAATTGTAGTGCACTAATTATGATTAATAATGATGTTAAATAAAATTTTATTTTTTTACAATTATTATGATGGAAAAATCATAATAGAGTAAACAATGATAATTATATGAAATTCAGTATTTATATTTTACATTATCTTTAATATAATATTTTATATTATTATTTTTATAACAATAAAAACATAATTCAAATGTCCAATGTTTGAGGTTAATCATGTTGTCAAGCAAGTTATTGGAACTTGTAATCTTGAATAAGGGATTATAGTACACTAATTATGATTAATAATGATATTGAATAAAATTTTATTTTTCACAATTATTATGATGGAAAAATCATAATGGAGTAAACAATGATATTCATATGAAAATATAAATATATAATTATATGTTCAAATTGTAGATTTAATGGTTGAGTGGAAGTAGTAAATTATATTTTTTATTCCTAAAGGGTTTGAGATTTTATGATGAATGAATAATATAATAACTTACATACAGTGATAAAATTAATAAGATGAAATTAAATTAATTAATGATGCAGGATATGATTATATGAAATGAAAGAAAAATATTATAATTGAGGTGATCGAAATGGTTAATTATAGTTACAAACTTCAATTGATTAGGAATTTCAATTGGGATTTTATAATAAATGAATGTATAATAACTTACTTATATTGATAATAGGAATTTCTAGAAAATTTTATTAGGAAATTTCATTAGAAAAATTGATTAGAAATCTCATTTGGTTAGAAATTTCGAGGAAAAGTCATTAAGTTAATTATAGTTAGGAATTTCAATTCAATTAATCATGAATTTCAATTTTACTTAATTAATTAATTATTAAAAAAGAGAAATGAGAAAACCAAATGCATTAACTATAGTAATATTTACTGTACAAAAATGATTATCCAAATCATTTTACAAAAAGTGGTACAATTTACAAAAATTAAGATAATATCATGATAGATAAATGGAGATTTGAGACTGGATACTAGAGACTAGAGGGGGTAGACTGAGAGAGTAGCTAATCATTGTTGCTAAGGCCGTCAATAGTTTAGATCAAATCATCTGTATATACAAACATTATATTTAGTAATGTAATATTAAAATTAAAGGAATATTTAGGACATGGTAATAATTAATAAATAATTAAATATACCTTCATTTTCATATATTTGACCAAAATAACTTGCACTTGGTCGATTAGTTTGACTAGTAACCTCTGCATTAATACCTGTGACTGTATTAAGGTAAAATTATATTATGTAAGATAATATAAAAATAGATAAAATTGATATATCAAATAGAAAGAATTTACTATCAATATCTTCATCATTTAACTAACTTAGGTACACATAAGGGCTTCCACAGTATAGGATGAACTCAAGCGCGATGAGGAGTAATAACCCGACTATTAGTACTAAAAGCAAACTTTAAAGCAATCGTGGATTATGGAATAGCTAATAAGTCTCGGGTATTGACTTGTATGATCGAAAAGTATTTCCATAACTCTTTTACTATAATAATATATCGAATTGCTCACTTTCAACTTTAACTTCGGGCACACAATCTTGGGTCAAATATTTATCTAACTCCATCATAATATAGAAGTCCTAACTCTTTTCTCTTTCAAAAATGTTGAAAGAGAAAGTCGCAATCTTCGATTAGAAGATAAGATCGAACCTGAAACTGTACCAGAGTTGAACTGACTAAACTACTACGATCCTGAACATGAATGCAATGCATCATAAATAAAAGTAACCTTGTCCATCTTGTATCTCAAGTATAACACTGTAATAATATATCTAACCATAGACCAATAAGAATTTAACTTCTCTATCATTTGTTTTGCCATAATCTGAATAACCTCATTAGAGTCAAATATCCACAGTGATAAAGCATCCTTTATGTGACTCATAGTGTTAAAGCAATAGTGCGAAGTTGGATAATTTGTTCTCGAGAACAATTCAGTCACATTATAAAATAATTCTAACTTTACACAAAGTTCTTTAGCTAACTTCCATTAATCTTTTGTAGGCACGCAATTGTACTCAGAATCTCTTTCCCTTAGTCTTATAAACACCACAAAATATGGGATTGTCGATTCCAACATCTTGAAAGTTGAGTTTCATCGGTTGGACAATCTGATTGCCGATTCCAACATCTTGAAAGTTGAGTTCCATTGGTTGGACAATCCAAATCCAACTCCTTTGTACTCAGAATGAATAAAATTTGTGTAGCATCTTCAAATTTATCAACTTGTTAGGAGTTGCACTCCAAAATAGAACATTATTCTCTATATAATATATTACTTCCTTTATCATCTATAACCCATCCTTCATAATCAAGTTAAAAATATGAGCAAAACAATGCATATGAAATAACCTACCACTAACCAATAAGCTCCCAACTCGCATCTTATTCTTTAACTTCTGAATCATACCATCATTCGTGCTACAATTTTTGACTTGATGGTAGATACTTGTAACACACCACTACCATAGGACATATGCTCGAAATTCTTGAGAATATCCAAGTACATACCTTACGGGAATGGCATGTTAGAGCAATCACATTCATTTATTATGGCATCATACACATCAGAAGTAACCATAAAAATAACTTATCTCACTTCATCAAAAAAAAATGTTTCACACTGTTATTTCATTATAAACCATTCATATATTTACATTACAGAAACTATCTGTGATCACACTGTTTTAAATAAAAGATTCTACATGAAATGAAAACTATACAAAGTACTCTATCTAAAATCCTTACATGATAGCTGACCAGACCTTTGAGCCATATCTTGATCCAAAATGGACAGTACTAAATTTCAGTTAGCTTGTTCTACTAGCAAGGTCTCTCCTCTCAGTACCTGAAAATCAACCCTGCAATTTTGATGAATTTTACAAACTTAGTGAGTGAACCATCATCGATGTATTCACTCAAAATAAAACACATATATATATTAATGAATAACATTCAGCTCAATCAAAGTAACGCTTCATTCATAACTATAACTCATATTCTACAATTTGCATTATAATACAAGAAGCATTTAAAAATACAATCACTTTTTAAGTCATTCTAGAAGTACATTCTAAATGCAAGAATACCGTGTAATCATTTTAGAACATAACATTTATTTACACAATTCTTCATATCACCATCAAAGTCATAAGCATTTCTCAATATCAATACAACATAGTTCAATATTCATTTGCAATCAATATCATGAACACATTTAAAGATAAAAATGCAAAAGAAAATGAGACTCATTCGATTTTAACATTGTTATGATGGAGTGCCTATTTCACTATCTCGTATCGGTTGTGGACACTATGCTCTTTTCAATGTTGTCCCGTATCTGTTGTGGATACCAAGCTCATTAATCGTTGAGCATGAGGCTTTGATGCGCATAACTTAGCTTAAAACTCTTTTCACGTTAGCTACTCTGGTCATAATTCCTTTATGTGAACATGCATCATGTAATGGAGTATCATAGTTCACATAATATATCATCATTCAATTTCAGTCAATGAGCACATTCAATTTTCGCAGTTCATCGAATTTAAGTCTAGCATTCAACAAATAGTTAAGCATTCAATTTCCTTATTCACTTTCAAATAACAAACACTCCCAATACAGTCCTGAATATCAAACTCCTCGAACAATCAATTGTCTAAAATTAGTAATATCACATTTATATTAATATCAATTCAATATAGAGGAATTAAGTTTATTCAACACAATTTGAACAGAACACATTACCAATCAAAATCTCACATCCAGGTTACCCACTATACATACAATTCCAACAGAAGCATAAACATTTGAGTCTACACAACTAGGTTAACTCATAGTACACTCTAGTTAGCTATTGTCGCGACGTGCCAGCAATGTCTGGAGGGTGTTGGTCAATGTTTGCCTCTAAATTAAACAATACACGCATGTACACATTACTAATTGATCAATCAAATGAATGCTCAAAGTTACACATGTATATGTCTATCATGTTTAATGCAAGCTTAATTGATTATTCCGGGTATAAAATCTTATTTACAATACTTATACATTCATCATGGTTTGTGCATCATTTAGTTTGCAATTAGGTTTATGCCTTAATACACTTGATCAATTTCCATTCATCACTCACACATTTATCACTCTTTTTCCTAGGATTATACACTCTCACAATTTCCTAGTTCTCATTCAATCATTCCCAATTCATCACTTACATACTTTGAATCACATTACATTCATGAGAATATCTTTATATCATTATCAACTCGTATTTACAACTATTCTTGAACATTTTTCATGATCTAAAAGCTCCTTATAATACACACATAATTGGTATTTTACATCAGAAATTTTAGCAAGCTAAATCTATAATTTCACCAAAATTTTTCCAGCAACATATACTCATAAATTCACTCAATTCTCACTCATAAATACCCTATGTTCTTAATTACCCATTCATCCATGCCTTATACACATTATTCATGTCCTAAAGATCATATTTGCATTAAAAGAATTCATTTATTCCTTTAGCAAATCAGAATTTCCAGATTTGAACTCAACACATCAAAACAGTACCTTATGACTTCAATTAACTACATAAACTTATCAAAATATCTTCTGGACAAACTGTTTCACAGAAGCATTAATAAGACATCAATAATCATTTTTCATATTTTATACTTTGATTAATTCAAGCTCTAATGTCCCCAAAAATTAAGAAATAATATAAGGTTCCTGCACAGGGGTTTGTCACAGGCAGTATTAAGAAAAACAAGCATAACTTAAGCTTTAGTCACTATTTAATCAAGCCACTTTCACTGGGCTCGATATAAGAACTAGATCTACAACTTTTATTCTTTGAGTTTCTTCAATTCATGCCCTAAAGATATGTAAAATAGGTCAAAAGATTCAGCTCTAATTTTCCAGATATTTGCTCAAGACAGAGTTTTGGGTGAGTTTTCATGGCTCTTTTGACATAGAAAACAAGGTATTTAGGCAATATATCCTTCTAAATAAATGTTCCTATATGTCTTAAGTTTCTAATGACATCAAGTTCATGAAGTTTAGTTCAGTATTCTGCAAGTTATAATACAAATAATATAGACTATCCTCACACCGCAACAGCACCCAGTACCCAACTTCAAGCCAACCTTTGACACTCTTAAAAATAGAATTCAAGTTCGATTCCTTCATGAAAATTGTAGCCATATGTCTCTATTTTAATATAAATTAACAATAATCCAATTTAGAAATCTAAAAATCAAGATATGGCTAAAACACAGATGCATGTTCAGTGAAAACACTACAGCTAACATATTCCAGCACACTTTAATCATTAACATCATATGTAATTCATCCTAATTCATCATCATCAATTCTCTATCATAACATGCTATAAACACTAATCATTTACTTACATGTTTAACTCCAATTCTAGATCAAAATATCCAGCCAATCTAGTACTCCAAGCAAGCAGAAACATCACACATTCAAGGTAAAATTTAGATGGATTTCGACTAGGTTTAGTAAGGCAATTTCAAGCTAATCTTTTACTTTACTTTGTGAGGTTAAAACATAGATTATTTGTGCAAAAATTAGGCATAACCATAATCAAGTTCAGGGGGTGAAAGAAGAGAGTTTTGGTGATGTGAGTGAGAGAAGAAAGAACAAGAAATGAGTTGAACCAAGTTTGCTCCTACTGAATGTTACACCAAAGGTGTTAGGTGTCATCTAATGAAATGGCCACATGTATAAAGGCATGTTCAACATTTATCAAGTATAGGTTCTGCCATATGTTTCTATTAAAGCTAGGTTACATGTCATTTAAGTACAGTAGTCGTTTGTCCATCAATCAATGCCATTTGTCATCAACTTATTAGTCTATTTGTACCACAATGATCAATGCCAAATGCCACTCAATTATAGGCTTAATCATTCTAATTTTCATGTATTAATTTATCTAATCACTTGAAATTTTTCCGATACCAAATATACATTATAATCCCTCAATTTTCCAATTATATCAATTAATTCCAAATTTACTACTTGTAATCAATCATACTAAAATTCAAGGCGTAAACATGTTACAATTCACATAATGAACATTTTAAACTTTTCATACCCTGGAATAAATCAATTGAGTGCATATGCTATCTTTGTCATGTATTCTAGTTCATATTTCATGTGTATATATGCTAATGATATGCATGTGAATGAAATGCAAATTCACGAATTCCAATGACAACTAATGCTCTAGCCTTTAATATGGAAATCGGGTTATTACAATACCTTACTGTCAATGTTAAAATCCATCAGACAGTCTTTCAACATGATTGCCAACTTTTAAATTGTATTTAGTGTTGGCACATAAATAAGCCTATCATGTACAAATATTATCAACATCAATCATAAATTCATAACATAATGAAAAAGTAAATGACAACAATATTAAAGAATATAAATTACCTCAAAAGTTTAATGTGTAACGTCTAATAATAGTCAACATAATTTGTCGACATTAACATATAACCCTTCTTTTGGTTATCGGCTATTCATATGTTTGTTATTATGGCAATCTGTCCTTCAATACTCAAAAATGCTTTAAAAATCTCTCTCTTATTATCCTCGTAAATTTTCAAGATATCCTTCTTCACTGTATTCTAACTTGGAACCTTGGAAGTCGGTTAGTGAATTAAAAAACTTCATGAATCTTTTACTTTCAACCATAGATGGTGTTGTTCATCTCTAATAATCATAGAAGCCATCAAATACTTTGACTTGTTGCTATCATAAGTTATTGCGGTCAATACATTCTTCCCTTTTATAAGGTTAGGGGACAAAAATGTTTGAATTTCTAATACCATTTTCCTTTTACTACATGAATCCACATATCTCTTTAAAGACATGTTCCACCTTTTGAACTACCAATTAACAACTTCTGAAAATATTTATATTATGTTTTTTTTATCCCTTTCATCGATCTAGTTTTATTAAAGTGATTCCAAATTTTACTTTTCAATTAAGTTTGAGTTGTACTTCTATCTTCACTTGGTATAGGAATAGAAGTTTCCACTTCTATCTCCGGTACTAGATTATAACTCTCTACTGAAGGAATATGATCATCAATCTGAAACAATCAACATTTAAATGCTTGAGGTTAGAACTAATCAACATATAAATGCTTGAGGTTAGAAACAATCAAAATAAGTAATAGCCTCATCAAAATCAATTGTTAATATTCTATACACAATTACTCCTAAAAGATCAACTAGCATCATTTAAAATCAAATTTTATGTTTTGAGCAGGGATAACTTTAGGCATTTTTCATTAACTGGATTTATTTAATTAGTTGGATTGGGATTCATAATGATAGATGAACTATATATCTCCTTTAGTATTAGTTTATTGAGCTCCTTAATGGGAAATATGTCAAACTTATTTTTGATAAGAAAACTACGAATAAGTTATTATAGGTTGCAAAAACAAAGGAACAACTTAGGCCATTGCTTTGAGATGATATAGTGAATTAGAATTAGTAATAGATACTTCTCACACCTATCTTATATTTTTGGTTATAGGATATTTAGTAATAATGTGTTGTGTTTAACTTCTCAACTTTGTCTCTTCCTCACTTTCTAACTTAACCCTAATGCTAGGATGAGGCAATAGATAGGAAAGAGGCAGAGTTGGAGCTCTTACAAGAGAGTGGTATAGGCAATAACAAAAGATGTTGACAATGGTAATTAAGGAGATAGTTTTATGTCACAAAAACCAAAACCTTAAATTCTCTCATTCAAACTTCTAAACCTTGAGACTCCTATTTACAACTCATTAGCAGGTTAAAAAAAGGAGATAACTCACCAACTTGTTAAGACCTTCATAAATAACTAAAACAACTTTACAGCGGTATTCCATCAAACACTTAACATGCATTATGCCATATTAATATTAGTAAAAATCATGATCACAAATTAGCTAAATCATCAAACTGCAAATAACAACTACTCAATAAAATACTCTTCAAACAATCAAATATGAATTATAAACCAAATTTAAGTAAAGAGAGACACTACTTTACTTATTAATATGTTGTTTAGTTAGTGATGCTGGCGAGTGGCAACTGGTGGGGTAGTGGACGTGAGATGGCCGACGAGGGAGTTGGGAGAGCGTACACTAGTAGGAGAGACAAAACACAGGGAGATGAGTGAAGATTGAAGAGCAGAACAGAGTTTTGACTTTAAGAATAAAAGAAGAAATGAAGAAGAAGGGAGAAGGCATGCCTCGTGTTTGGAAATTAATTAAAAGCAAAATGACGTCATTTTCACTTCCTGTGTAACCATTATTACTTAAGCAAAATGATGTTGTTTTGCTTTTAATTAATTTCTAAACATGAGACGTGTCCCTTCTTCTTCATTTTTCTTCTGTTCTTGAAGTTTGAAGCAAAATAATTTCGTTTTGCTTATTATGTAACTGTTTTGTTTAAAATAAAATGATATCATTTATCATTTATCATTTTGTTTAAAAACAAAATGACGTCATTTTGTTTGTTTGAGCCTATTAGGCCTCAAGTTGGGCTTGGGCTTATTGGCTTGATTCTGAGGCCTGGCTCGAGGTCGTTGACCTGAGGTTGAGGCTCGATAGCCCAGGATTGGGGCCTAGTCTGTGACTTACCCAGCCTGAGGCTTTATTTGATAGGACCTGGCTCGTTGAACACCCAAGTAGGGCATATTTTGCCACTCCTAGGTTCTTAGAAGTTGGGACCAAGTAGTCTTGCAACACAAAATAGACGTACTTAAAAAGTCTTTACAACTGCCACTCCTTCTACATGTAACGTATGTGTTTGTTTGAATAAACTACATTATAGAAACTAAAAGAGTAGGAACAAGGTAGTTAAAACCTTTGTTAGGGTGGTTCCCTAATCTATGGTAACTATATAGTATTAAATAGGATAGGACAGAACCGACCATCTCCTTTTGGGTGCTCTCATCATATTTCCACCAATGTTATTATGTCTTATGTCGCGGGAACTTTTTCCAGAATATCGTAAAATTGAAATTGAAATCGTCAAGATTTAAGTCAGTCTTCTTTTTTCAATTATTGACCAACAACTCTTCTAATTTTTGAACATTTTACAAACACTCACACTTGTGTATGTTTTAATGTTTTAATTAAAATTAAAATTAACATGTTTATACAATTCAACTAAAAAATTAAGTAAAGAAAAGTATGATAAAATTAATATTTTATTAAACTATTCTCTTTCTAAATAATATAAAAGAACTTGAAATACTTTTTACTTAATTTTTTTTATAAAACAATCGTTCAATATTTTCTTATTGAAAGTTCATAATAAAGAATTTTCGCAAAATTCTTAAATTCTCTCTAAACATATGATTGAATATAATAATTCTTAAATGAAAATTGTGTTATGTTTTTATATTGACCCATAACAACTTAGTGATCTAATAGGTAAATTGCCTTCCTTCACCATTAACCCATTATGTTATTTGTGAATTTTTACTTCTTTCATTAACTTCACCTAATTAATGGGAAGTTGCACCACTTAGCCCACTAACTCTTCTAATGTAATAAAGAATATGATTTTAAAATATCTCTCACTCTATTTCTATATCACTAAACTACTTTTTCACAACTTGAAGAAGTGCCCATATTTTTTAAATTATTGCTCAAGTTTCTTTAGCTCCTTACCCCATATTATTGCAACTGATCATCACATCTTCGTCTTTTAAAATGACAAGTGCCTTAATAAGCATTTAATTTATCCTGAGTTATCTTTATGTACGGTCAATTCAAGCATACTTATGATGTAGTCACATTACTCTATGACCATGTTAAGTAATAATTTGATCCATTGTATATAAACCTTGTAGATTTTTTTATCTTCAGACTTTCATATCTAAGTTAAGTGCTTTTTTATTGTTGTTTTCTCGTTTATCCTAATATCAAACTCCATGTATATGCACCTATTATTTGTAATAGTAGTGAAGAGTAGAGTATCTTTCATAAGGATTAAGTAAGTACTACATTTAACTCCTATTATCTAGTCAACAAAATAGATTGTAATTAATCTTAAGCTCATACGAAAGCAAATCAAGATGCCACTGGCAAAAAAACATAAAAAAGTAATCAATGATAATAAATTATATAGATATAACATCTAGATAATAACTCTCTTTAGCATCATCTCACACTTTTGGTTAAGTTATTTTGGAGATTATATGACTTAGACTAGTGAACTTTCCTAAGTTAATGAAATTTCATCCTTCAATGTATAACCAACTATCCCTTATATTAATTAACTAATATGTTTATATGATTAATATATATAAGAATGCATCAAGATTTGTGAAACTTAATAAAAGGTTTTATTCTAATACTAAGAGAATCATGTAAGTCTATTTCTAACATCCCATTTAATCTTAAGCCTTTTTTTATCTAATCACTAATAAGATAAAAAAATGTTATAATAAAACTCTTTTATAAAATATTGAAATCAATTTATATGAGATAAAACTAAGTTTTCTCTTATATAAACATAAAAATAGTTAGTTACATATCATCCTTGAAATAATAAAAGTAAATAGAAGAGTTGAAGTCATTATTTAAGGAGTAGGATCCATAGGATCAACTGGGCTTTACATCCTTCTTGGAAAAAGATACCTCAATGCTATGTGATTTGTAAACATAACAACTTTCGAACCTAGTAAGTAAGAACGAAACTTGTCACATGCAAAAACTGCACAGTTCCACCACATCAACTTTCATACAAATGTTTCACTCAGCCTTGCTTTTTAATTTCCTATTCATGTTGAATTGAACCTTTTCATCACCAATACACATAATTAAGATCCCATCATTAACATTAATGAGTGCCCACCTAGTGTTTATGAGTTAACATCTCAAAATGGAGGACATTGTCTGTCTTTTGCAATATCAATAATTGCAAAGTCAACAGGAATAACAAATTTGTTAACCTTTATTAGAACATCTTCCACAACCCCAAAATGGTTTCTTTATCGACTCATCTGCTAATTGAATTGTCATTGAGATTAGCTTTGTTTCGTCCATCTTTAATTTACTAAATTTAGACAATGGTACAAGATTAATACTTGCACTAAGATTACACAAATTCCACATCATTAACAATGCAAAGAATAGTGAAACTCCCTGGATCTTTTAATTTTGATGGCATATTGTTGGTGATCATTGAACGACAGTTGGCTGCTAAGGTTACTGTCTACTTCAAATCCTAAGTCTGCTTATAGGAAAGTAGCTCCTTTAAGAATTTTACATACTTGGGCATATGTTCAAGCACTTATGAGAGTAAAAAACTCAAATGCATAAGCTTTTCCAAAAATTTTGCAAATTGGGTCTCTACAAGGTTCTGCCTTAATCTTTATGGAAATGGTAACTTGGGTATGTATGGTAGAGGTGGAATGTAGTGGGGTTACTCCTCTTCTATTACCTTCTGTTTGCCTTTCTTTTGACTTATCTCAACCTGATCTTTCACTTCCTTCTGAACTAGTTCTGCCAACTCCTTTCCACTTCTCAAATGCATTGCTTTCACTTGTTCCTTTTGGTTGGATTTAGTAAGGTTACCAAAATTTCTGACTATCAATGTAATTACAAGCTGGCCCATCTGTACCTTAGATTATGAATGGAAGACGCATGATTCTTGAGCATCAGTTAGTCCCTGCTTGTGTCTTCTTCTGTTCTTCATCCATACTGTTAACCTTGGAGCCTATAGGTGTATTTCCATCTCTATTAAGTGAAGCCTACAGCTTCTCTCTAGGTAAATGATTTTTTCTCAGTTTGTGGGTTATTAGTAGGACCCTTTTTGAAGGTTTCGTATAGGTTACATTGTTTCCTAAAGTTTGTTCCTATGTAATCATCACTGTAGGATTATATATGGGTCTTATATCATCCATTCCTAAGACCTCATTGCCTATTAATTCCTGATATAACCCAGCTCCGATATTTTTTTCTAAAAGGACTAGCCTATTCATCAATTGTCAAGCACGCTCATTATCAACTTACTTAGATTGAAGACTCCTGAGGTCACTTGATACGCAATCTTCTGGAAGGAAAGAAATTCGAAAAAACTTTAGGCTAAGAACAAAACTGTAAGAACACTAATCAAAGAAGTCAATAATGGATTCAGGGAGTTAATCTTCCTACACAACATTGCACCTACTAGTGGATTATCTTCAATCCTTTGAATTTTCTAACCAATGTATCCAATTTAATTTCCGATTGTTGGTAGTTCTTATTTGTTGTTTTTGAATGTGGGTATACCTTTAGACATCTTTTGCTTTGTAACATTATTTTTTGTTAATATAATATTCACTTTTTTATTAAAAAAAAGGATTAATTGAAGTATTTGTTTCTAATTAAATAATTGTAAGGAAAAATATGTATTAAGTATCATAACAAATATATGATTGATAAAATGATTTCTTTGGTATCTACGATCAATCATAGCCCTAATAGTGAATACAACTATAAACTAATATTAGTTTCTCCAATAATTCACTTTTATTATTTGTCAAATTCAGTTTGTTAGTTTTTATCACAAACTTTCATATTATCATGATCCTTATTTTATTAATCAGTTTGATACGTAACAGTTAACAAGTTGGAAATAGAAATTTTCATATAAACGATTCTTACTTTCTTATATTATATTCGTTTTTGTTGTAAGAATTTAATGTTAAATTTATGTACCGAACGAGTTGTGAAACTTATAGCTAATTAGTCCCAGTGAGTGAGTGAGTCAACAAAGATGCTTCTTTTTTACGTATTTTCATTGATAATTGCATTTCATCGAGAGGTCTTCTTTGTTGAATCGTACTCTTATAACATAAAATTATCAAAATCATACGGTTGAGTTGGTAAAAGAAGTAAGCAAATTACGTTGATGGTCCTGCTAATCCAGGAAGGGCGATATTGTCTTTCCACGGAACGTAATGTCATACGAAACCCTAACCCTTACACAGATCATTTCTCTTAAATACAAAGGCCACCTCTATTTCGACGACACAACCCTCCAATTTTCCATCCTTCCATCCCGCGACCATGGTTTTTACCCCGTCTCTCAACTCTCTCCTGAATTGTATATGTTTGTTTGTACTAAATGTGAACGTATCTTTGTGTTTCCTCAGGCTTCCGAGAAGAAGCTGTCCAACCCAATGAGAGAAATCAAAGTCCAGAAGCTCGTTCTCAACATCTCCGTCGGAGAAAGCGGGGATCGTCTCACTCGTGCCGCCAAGGTTTCGACTTTACTCATCTGTTTAATTGTTTCCTTCTTGGTTTTGTTTGTGTTGGATCTGATTTGGGTTTGCTACTAGGTGCTGGAGCAACTCAGCGGTCAGACCCCAGTCTTCTCCAAGGGTATGATTGCGATTTTCACTTTAAAATTGTTTCTATATGGGTTTGTTTATTATTTGGATTTGAGCAGCTAGGTACACTGTGAGGTCCTTTGGTATTAGGCGTAATGAGAAGATAGCTTGTTACGTGACTGTGAGGGGTGAGAAGGCTATGCAGTTGCTGGAGAGTGGTTTGAAGGTTAAAGAGTACGAGCTCTTGAGGAGGAACTTCAGTGAAACTGGATGCTTTGGGTTTGGTATTCAGGAGCACATTGATCTCGGCATCAAGTGAGTCCTTTCACACTTTGTTGTATACTAAGATTTCTTATGGATTGGTTTGGATTTGAGTTTGTTATTGTGTTTTTAATGATAATATTCAAATGATTTAATAGCAGTTTCTGGCTTTAGTTCAACTAACAATTTCAAAAAACATTTTTGCGTCTGTTTTTAAATACAAATCAACAGAGTCTAATGCTAAGCATGGATGTTAAGATTATAAAATGTTGTTTCTTTTTATTATCTTTTGCATCAAGTCTTTGTCATAGTTTGTTTTTTGTTTTTTACCATTGCTTAGTCAAGCTCTGGTCTGTCAAACTTCTCAAGTTTGATAAACTTATGCTGACAGTCTCCTATGTATCATGCCTTCGATTTCTCAACTGGTTTATTATAGTTGAGATGGCCCCAAGTAAGATTGAGAACTAAGATTGAGAACTGTTGCTAAAGACTTCTGTTACCTCCGTAGTGATTCCACGACCATATGGCAGTGTGCTTGTTTTTGTTTCAAGTGCAGATTCTTGGTGGTTTTAAGATAATACTGGAGTGCACAAAGTTTAGAGATGGGACCTAATCATAATCATCCTTGGGAAATGCTGTTTATGTGACATTTTTGTGCATTCCATAATACTCCTCTTCATCAAAGTTTTTCTTCTGTTATAAGGCTCGCCATACTTGTGTTTGATAGTTGTTATTATGACTGTCAAATTATGGAACTGCCTTTAACATTTAAATCTCTTGCCAGATATGACCCATCAACTGGTATCTATGGTATGGATTTCTATGTTGTTCTAGAGCGCCCAGGTTATCGTGTGGGTCGTCGCCGCAGGTGCAAGTCCCGAGTTGGAATCCAGCAGAGAGTAACGAAGGAGGATGCAATGAAGTGGTTCCAGGTCAAATACGAGGGAGTCATCCTTAACAAGGCCCAAAGTGGCCCATCTTAAATGTTTCCAGCTTGATTTAGTTAAAATTTTGTGAGTTATTACTTGAGGAATGTGCTTTTCATTTGTTGGAAAAAGGTTTTGAAGAGATCATTGAATTTATTTCTCGCACTAGTACTTGAAAATGAATTTTTATTTAATAGTACGATGGTTTTTAAACGTGTGTCCGACGTCCGTAGATATTTTAAGTAGTTTACTGGAATTTGCCCGTCCAATATGTCAACATTATTTAAACAACCGGGAAATGATGTGTAATGTTTCCCTACAGGTCAACTAACATAATATCATGATATTAATCTTGGTGTCACCATACACTTTAACTTCATTTTCTGTGGGAGTCAGTAAATCACGTATCAATCGTAAAACCTTGTAGGGAAAGTTAACGTTTCTGCTTAACATGTGTTTATATATATATATATGTCTGGCTTAGCCTCGGTAATATATATGACGATAAAATTGAATGTGAAGTTTCCTGAAAACCAGTACGAAAGCAAAAGAAAGAAAATGAAATGGAAGATATTATGGAAAGCAACAATATGCTTCTACTGGTAACTCGGTGTCCTTCACTTCAAAAAGAAGTGAAGTTGCTTCAGGACCTTGGGTGATTCCACAAGTTCAACTTTCTCCACCTTTGATGCACTAGTTCCTTCAGCAGAGGCAGTTTCATTTCCTCTATTCTTGGCATATTCAACTCCTGGCCCTCAACTTTTCACGGTTGACACGTTATGAGTGAGCTCGTAAGCCTTCCTCTAGGGGGTTGATGTTGATGTTATTGTTGATTTCTTCACAAAATTGGAGGGAGGATGTGTTAGTTTTAAGTCCGCCGTTAAGAGCTGGGCGTCATTTTGCATTTATGCTTTTCGTCGACGCCTCTTTTCCTTCTTTCGCTTTATTCCCATCCTTCTTGTAGTTATTATCTATAACCTATCGACATTATCTACTTGTTTAATAAATATATTTTTATCTTTATTTATCTTATTAATTATATTTTACATTTTATATTAAATATTAGTTTAAAAAATAACGATGGTGTAATTAAAATCATAATGTAATTATAATTATGAAATCAAATTAGATTTAGGTTTTGTTAATTGTTCCTAAGTCTATTTCCATAAAGACATAATATTTACATAATAGTAAAACTAATACATATATATTTCTCTGTTACAAAGAAATTTGTTGATCTTATAAACTAAAAATACATAGATAATTAAACTAATGAGTGAATGTTCATTAAAGAATGAGTTTACTAAACTGACCGACTAATAAAAAATTCGAATGAAACATTACTTATAAGTTTGTAAGTGTCTTCGTTGTGATAGTTGTATAATTAATCCTTAGAGATGATATTACCAAAATATCTCATATGAAAATTATTATGTTTCGATCTTACTTATTTCTAATTCTACTTAGAATAACTCAATCGGTAATACTTAAGTATGGTATGGAATATAAGAAAAAAGTTTAATAATCCAATAAAAGAACCATCATTATAAAATAATTATGAAAAAATGTTCTATTATTCTTTATTAATAATTATTGTGAATTTTTTAGTTACGGATTGAGATTTGAAAAATATTAGTTGTAAATAAAAACAATATGTCAATTACTAATTTACACAAGTGAACATAATTGAATTTTATATAGAGCATATACTAATTTTATAGTATATATCCTATTTAAGCATTGAATCACAAAATGAATAAGTTGTGTATTATAACTATATACAGAATTGTTAGTTAAACTACTTTGACATTTATAATATTTAGTAGTCGTAATATATTGCTAGATGATAATTTTGATATATATTTGATTTATGTATGTCTAATTATAAATTATAAGTTTATATACATTACCAAAATATTAAGAACCGAATCAATTTCATATAAGGAAATGAAAGAGAGAAAAATTGATGAGTTATATACTTGATCAACTCATAATTGACTCCTTCATTAAAGAACAAAAAGATTTGCATAGACCCCAAACAAATTTGTCCTTAATCAATTTATTTCCTAATTATCATTCAGACTATTTACTATAGTATTTTATTGAAAAATCGAAAAAGTATGATGTTGAACTCTGAATGATTTTTCTACATTTATGCGTCCCCAAAATTACATATAAAAGTGTTAATAAAGCATATTCATTTATTAAAGAGGGACATTTTTTCTAATTAAAGCAAATAATAAAAAATAAACAAATAGACAAATCCAAAGAATTAAGGAAGAGAGAGATTAGGAGATTTTTGCTAAAGGTCTTCTCCTTTAATTTTTCAAGAGCTAGAATATATGTTGAAGTTTAAAGTTTCTTTGATTCTCATTTTAGTTGCACAAAAAGAAGAGTAACAACTGATGAAAGACTCTAGCTTCAAATGCCACTGAAATGCTATGTACTTCTTTTCTAATGTCCATCATACCTTTTACTTCTAAAAATTTTGAAGTCCATACAATCCAAACCATACTAAAGATCAATTAAGAAATTGTATCTATTGTTTTTATATTATAGTCTAGTGAACATGAGTATCATCCTTATGAGAAATACAAATATTAGTATTGACTATGTTTCTACTATCTAATCTAACAAGAAAAATGATTAAATTAAAGAAAGGATTAACTAAATTAATCCAAAATAATGAACCAAAACTATGACTATGAATAAAGCAATCAATTGAATTACAAGATCTAAAGACTCTAAATGAGTTAACACTCTTTGTCTAATTCTCTCTATAATAGTTATGGAGTTCTCTCTACTTATTCTGTAGATATCATTAGAGATCAAATTAAAATGATTGAGATAAGCTAATTTTAGAAATGATTTGAGAGAAACGATAAAAAAATGATCAAGCTCACAATAAGATGCGAATTAAGATTCATACTTCATTATATTTTATGTGTTAATCATATTATAGAAATTAAGTGAACTTACCTTTGAGAAATCAAATACGAAATAAATTTTCACAATTATTTTACTCTATGCAGGATCAAAACCCGCTCCAATTTCCCAATAATGATCTCTATCTTGCCAATCTAGTCATTATCCTATTTATGTAGTAGTATGCAATTATTGTGACTCATGAAACCACCAAACTCCTTTATCTTGATTGCTTTAGCAATCAAGGAAAGAATATTAATGTAACTGCCTAAGTTTGGCTTGTTAATTTTAGCTTCATTATGAGGGAATGGAAAATCTAATGTTTAGAGAAATACAAAAATAAACTAATAATTTGATTCACCCCATTAAGACTCGTGACCTTATGGACTCGAAAAAACCTTAACCACTCAGTTTTTTCTTATTCATGCAACTAATCAAACCATCCTCGATATTTATATGGTTAATCCTTCAACATTAAATCTATAAAGAAGTTTCAGGCTATGATCTTATGTGAGACATAGAATAAGAGCTTAATTACAAGTTATTTTTTAGTATTAATTAGATCAATATATAAAATACCATTTATATTTATATATGATCGATTGCTCAATATTACGGTTATATACATTTTAATATAATTCTTTAAGTTTTTTTATGTTTAGATATAAAATAATAATATTGGATTAGACTAAATCAGATGTAGTTGATTAAACCTTAATTTTTTTAGTCACTATGATTATATGCTCCTTATGTTTTTATAACTCTGATTAGATATTGATGGAAGTGATATAAAAAATGATTGTAGGTCGTCTATACCTAATGAGAATGACAAGGTGATATAACAACAAATATACCAAATTTGTGTTGACTAATACTTCAAAGCACGTGGAAACTGTTTCCTTTACTTTAGGAATAATTGTTTCATTTTTTAAAGATATTATTAGTTTGTTAAATAAGTCAGAACATGGGCTATTTTCCCGCTATCTATTTTTCTGTTGCAATATTTTAGTTATCTTTTGTTTCTTTAGTTTGTGATGTATGCCTATTTATACATAAGTCTTTTCACATTATGTAAATAAGAAAGGTTGCAGCCACTTTTGTCTTATTCTTCATTATTTAATTCAATTAGTTAGATACAACTTTTCCTTTCACCAATAATTTTGGTATCAGAGCTTGTGTAAGAGATAGAAAACACCGCAACTTATTTCCTTTGGTTGTTCTCTTCATCTCCCAGGTTTGATCATGAATAGGGCATTCATCCTTAGTGCATCACAACTGAATTTTGCCTTGATTGTGAACTAGCTCTTCCACTAAACAATGACCCCACTCATCTCTCATCCTTTGACTGTAACTCATGGCAACTAATGGAGTCTCACCAGCAACCTCAGTGTTTTAACGACCTCCCAGCCTTTGATTCACATTTTTAATGGGGATAAATATGAGTTTTGGTCCATCAAGATGAAGACCCTCTTTTGATCTCAATATTTATGAGATTTGGTTGATGATGGATTTGTAGCCAGACACATATGCGCAGCGATTGAAGGAAAACAAGAAGCGTGATGCAAAAGCTTTCTTTTTTCTTCAACAAGCATTGTAGGACAACCTCTTCTCCAAAATCGCATCAGCAGTAACTTCTAAAGAGGCATAGCAGATTTTGAAGATTGAGTTTCAAGACTCCGACAAGTTAATCTTTGTGAAACTCCAATCTCTTTGTCATGAGTTTGAGAATCTCCATATGCAAAAAGGTGACTCTGTACAGGATTACTTGTCTAGACCTAGTTCTATAGTTATTACAATGAGATCGTATGGGGGAAAAATTACCGATGAAATAGTAGTTGCAAAAATTTTGAGAACTCTTACTCCTTGATTTAATTTTGTTGTAGCTTTAATTGAGGATGCTCATGATATGTCTAAATATTCTTTTGATGAACTAATGAGTTCTTTGCAAGCTCATAAAGATAGGATGAATTAGTTTCAAGACAAGCATTAAGAACATGCATTTCAAATGAAGGAGGAGTCTTCTAAAGCCTCAAATTCCAATGGTAGAGGAAACAATAGAGGCAGATTTCGTGGCAAAGGCAGAGGTAGAGGTAGAGGTAGAGGTCGTGGTGGTAGCAGAGGCCACAGTTGATCTGATGAACAGAAGCAATCAAATTTTCAGATAAGCTCAATTTAGTTCCATCATTGTAAAAAATTTAGGCACAAAAAATCAAACTATTGGGTAAAGCAGAGAGATGAACAAAAGCAAGCTGGCTTTACAAAGACAGAAGAAGTAGAAACATTATTTATGGCACAATCTTATGACACTGACATTTCTTTTGATGATATTTGGTTTGTCGATAGTAGGTGTTCCAGTCATATAATAGGTTCTCGATCATTGTTTAAGAAACTGGATTTATCACAAAAATCTAATGCTCGACTTGGAGATAACGCAATACATCGAAGTGAAGATAGAGTTATTGTTGCTATTCATGTTAAACATGATAAAATGAAACTAATCCATGATGTTCGGTATGTGCCTAATTTGAATCAAAATCTATTAAGTATGGGTCAATTAATGGAGAGTGGATTGAGAACTATTTTTTATGATGGTATTTGTGTTATACATGACAAAAAGTTTGGTCAAAACCTTGTTAAAATCAGGATGGCTAAAAATAGAATGTTCCCACTCGATATTTCTTCTGTTGAGGAGAATGCCTTTATTGATAAAGGAATTAATGGTTCTAATTTATGACATTACCGTTATGGTCATTTGCATCTTAAAGGGTTGAAATTTTTGCATGAGAAGGATATGGTTTTTTGGTTGCCAAACATTGATGTTATTGATTTTTGTGAAGGTTTTGTTTTAGGAAAACAAAGTGAAAAATCATTTCCAGTAAGGAAATCCTGAGAGCTTCTCAATGTCTTGAACTAGTGTATGTAGATTTGTGTGGGCCAATGAATACTGAGTCTCAAAATGGGAGTTGTTATTTTTTTATGTTTGCTGATGATTATAGCAAAATGAGTTGGTTTATTTTTTAAAATTGAAATATGAGGTGTTTGAAAATTTCAAGAAATTTAAATCTTTAGTAGAGAAGAAAATTGATTGTTGCATAAAGGTTTTGTGTACAGATAAAGGAGGTGAATTTTGTTTTAATGAATTTTCCATTTTTTAGGAAAATGGTATTTAGAGGGAGCTCACTTCACCACATACACCTGAGCAAAATGACATTGCTGAATGAAAGAATCAAACTGTAGTAGAAATGACTAAAAGTATTATGAAGGAAAGAGAGCTTCCAAATCAGTTTTGGGCAGAAGCAGTAGTAATAGCAGTGTATCTCCTAATTTGTCTCCCACAAAATAGTACCAAACATTACACCATATGAAGCATGGAGAGGTGTGAAGACCTGGGTAAGCCACTTAAAAGCTTTTGGTGTATAGCCTATGCTTTGGTCAAATCATCTCGTCAAAAACTTGATGAAAAGTTTGAAATATGTATCTTTGTTGGCTATAGTGTGCAATCCAAAGCTTATAGGATGTATAATCCAATTAATAGCAAGATAATTATTAGTAGAGCTATTATATTTAATAAAGAAGATAGGTGGAGCTCGAGTAGCAAAGAAGATGAAAAAAATTGTTCCTTTGTCAATTGGTGTTGATGCAACAACTTCAAAAGTAGAACCAGCAGGTCTAGAGTTGTCCTCACCTAGTGGTCTTAGCTCATAAACTCCTCATTCCTCACCATCCAATGCAGATAGAATTGCTACTTCACAAAAAATTCACCCTCCAGCTCTTCAAGTGAAATATCAGCTCGAAAGCTTCGATATTTGAGAGAAATGTATGATTCTTATAACTTTGCTCTCTTTGTTTCGGATCCTATGTTCTATGCAGATGCTGAAAAACAGCAAGTATGGCAAAATAAAATGATTGAAGAGATGAATTGCATCAAGAAGAATGATACTTGGGAGTTAGTTCATCTTCCACAAGGCAAGAATGCAACTGGACTCAAGTGGGTGTACAGAACAAAGTATAATGCTGATGGAAGTGTATAGAAGCATAAGATGTGGTTAGTGGCTAAAAGCTATGCTCAATAGAAAGGTATTGATTTTAATGAAACATTCTCTCCCTTAATTGGCTTTGAAATAGTGAGAACCTTTCTAGCTTTAGGTGCTCAACTTAAACGACTTGTATTTTAATTTGATATTAAATCAACCTTTTTAAATGGTGAATTGAAAGAGGAAGTATTTGTTTCTCAACTAGAAGGCTTTGTTGTTAATGGTGAGGAAAAAAAAGTCTATAGGTTAAAAAAGGCTTTATATGGTCTTAAACAAGTCCTATATGCATGGTACCATAAAATTGACTCCTATTTTCATGAAAATGCTTTAAAAAGGAGTAATAATAAGCTTACCCTTTATTTGAAACAACATCGTGATAGTGACTTTTTAGTGGTAATATATATATATATATATATATATATAT
>JANZXR010000002.1:21542717-21557355 GCA_027575705.1 Erythroxylum echinodendron | reverse complement strand
GATTTTTCCTTGGATTTATTTGTTATTCCTTTGGATTATTGGAAATTACCTTGGTATAAATTCAACTTTGGAAAAAGGGAGTTTTTGCTAGAAGATTGAATGAAATTTTGACTAGGATTTTCTTGTGAGTTGGAAGACCCAAGAAACTTAGGAGGTGAAAATTGAAGTTTTGAAACTTAAGAAACTCTAGGAAAAATTTAAGGGATTACTAAGTGACGTCTAGAGTAGATAAATTAATTCATCTTTGAGAAAAGGGGATTAATTACTCTTAAAATTCACCTACAAGGTTAGGATATTTCAGTTGTGGAGGATAGCTAATTCAATATTAAAGTTGATAAAAATATTATTCTCTAAGAGAAAGGCATTCCCCATTAAATTTACTACTTTTAAGTCAATTGTTGCAATCTTTTCTTAATTAGTTACTGCACAAAATTTTCATATTCATAGTTATTTGGTCACATTAAATTGGGAGTTTTTAAAAATTTATATAAGATTTTTTAAAAAAAATTTCTTTACATTAATTTTAATTTCCTCACAATTTCACTCAACCCGATTTCAAATATCGTTAGCTAGCATAGATTTAAATTTTCTCATAATCCCTGTAGACTTGGTTCTTACTAATTTATTACTTACTTCGACAACCGTGCACTTGTGGTTTACGAACAAACATCAACTGAAGTTGGAACCAACCAAACCAGGTGAGGACTTTGATGCAACTTATTTCAGAAGCATGATTGGATCATTAAAGTATTTAAGTGCATCAAGGCCTGATATTGTGTGTGCTGTGAATATAATGGCTGGCTTTAATCAAAATCCTTCAAGGCAACATGCTATTTATGCTAAAGGATAATTAGATATGTTAAACATACAATTGATTGTGGAATTTGTTTTGGAAAAGGAGAAAAGGTGGAATTATGTGTGTTTAGTGATGCTAGCTATGCGATAAGCAATGAAAGCAAGAGCAGAAGTGGTTATTGTTGCAGCCTAGGATCTGGGATGTTTGTTTGGAATTCAAAGAAGCATAGGAGTGTTGCACAATCATCAGCTGAGGCTGAATATGTGGCAGTAAACATGACTGCCAAACAAGCTTAATGATTAAAGAAAATTCTGATGGATGTAGAAGAATTGAGAGAAAAATGTGTGACAATTTATTATGACTCTAGTGCTTCAATTTCAATAGCTGAGAATCCATCTGATCACATTAGAACTAAGCATATGAAAGTGAAGTATCATTATGTTAGGGAATTGATTGAGGATCTGCAGATCAAGCTTTCAATTAGCTGATCTGTTCACCAAGACTTTACCAAAATGGAGGTTTGAATCTTTAAGAAATATGATAGGAGTGCAGGTTCCACAAAACAAAGGAGCAGCTGTTGGATTTAATTGTTTTGTGAAACCAAAAATGTTAAAGCTCACAGAGGACCTTGCATTGGCAATTAAGATGAAGAAGAGAGGAAAGGTGAAGACCAAGCTAAAGCCTCCAAAACAACTCAGGAAATTTGAAATAATGATTCTGAGAATAATTCAGAAAATCATGCATCCAAGAAGTGAAGTTCTGAAAATTGAAGATTAAGGAAGGGAGCTTAAAGAGAAGAAGATGAAGAAACCAGCAGAAAATTGCACAGCCCGTCGATGGTTATGAAAAAACCTGACAAGATTAATCTACTTGAAGCTAAAATGGGGATTAAGTTAAAAGTTGTCAAGCTCAAGAACAAGTTGAAATGAAGAATGAGTTAAAGAAGCATGAAAATCAAGCTGAGGTGGAGGCTGTTAGTTAAAGCTGTCCAATTCTTACTACAAGCATATATAGTGGTCCTACATATTAGCTATTTTGTTTTCATGTACCTTTAAAACAGTGGCATTTAATGTATGTCAGTTGATGTCTTGCATGCTTTTTTTTGTTTTATTGCTGATCAATGGACAAGGAGACGTGTTAAGCTCCTGACTCTTGGATCACAAACATGTTTTCAATTTCTAGCCTTTGATTTCCAGATGTATTAAAACATGTAAGAGCTGAATATATAAAGCTCACACTATCATCATCTTCAATACAACAGTACCATTTTTTGTCCGAAACTCTTTATTTTCCTTTCTTGAATTCATTAAAGTTTTGAGTGATAAGCCAATTGCAAGAAACACAATATCCAAACATTGGTTCTCGAATTTGAGTGAGTGCAACCCAACTTTACATTAAAACAAATCTTACAATCAAAACTGAAAAAAACTACACTATTTTTACATTTTGAGAGGCAGTAACTTTACACAACAATTCTGTCTATTCGAACCAAAATGCTGAAGTGAAGAAGCTCTGAGAAGTGCTGTTGAAGTGGTCACTGAGTTGGACAGTTGCAAAGCTTCAATCAGTAAGTTTGAAACTAAATGGCTGGAAGAAGTGGAGGTAGTGCATCATCCTCCCACAGGGACGTCTAGAGACTGGAGGGCTGTAAGCTGTTTTGGGTCTAAGTTGGAGTGTACGGAAGAGGGGATCTGGTGATCGGAGTGGAAATGGGCGGGTGACGGTGGGAAAGTAGGAGAGGACCCAGTTGCTGCTTCGGCGGTGGTGCAAAGGAGGAAAGAGAGTGCAAGTGGTGGCATTGTTGAGCAAGTTGAAGTTGCGGAATGTGTCAGTTTCTGAGTGAGAGCTTAGAAATGGAAGAAGGAATACTTGAAGTTAACAGATGCGAAGCGTCAACCTTGAGAGCTCATCGAGTCAGAGTAATGACGATTTTGTTTTTATTCAAGTAAATTTCATCATCAGTTTCTAAAGATTAGTCCATTTTTGTTGTTACAAATCCTATATCTTTTAATCTTGTTTTTATTAGCTAATCCTTTGTAGTCTTTTATCATTTTATATGGCACATAATCCTTCACAATAAAATAAAGCAATTCATTTCTAATGTTTGATTCTGAGTCTATATGCAATCATGGAACACGCCCTGCCTCCCTCATCATCAATTCATCAACTTTTACAAGTAAACCAACGTTTAATCTATAAAAACATGCAGGTTCCATCACAAACTGCTCAAAACTTCCACAAACACAAACACAAACTTCACGACGACTGATTTGTAAACTTTCTTGATGTATGGTGACTCGTAATCAGCAATCTATGGAAATGCATGTTTCAGCAAGCAGTGCGTTATCAACTTTGGCAACAAAAGGATTTATCTTAACCCAGACAAGAGAGAAGACAGAAGCCAACAGTACAGACCATAGGACAACAATGGTTGGCGTTCTATTTTGACGTCCCATAAGACCTTTAAGGAATGGATAGAGATGAAGAATCACCCACATAGCGAAGAATATCTTTCCAAAGAGAGGTCCCCATGCTTCGTATCCTTTGTTTAGCGCATCAGAGAATCCAGCGACAACACCTACGATGTTGATGATGATAAGTGTTGTCGGAGGGATTAAAAGTGTTGTCCATTTGATCATGTAGAGTTCTCCAAACTCCGCGTCATCAGCTGCTTTGGCTGTGACGGTGAAGTTGGTGTCCAGGCCCGCCAACATTTTCAGCAGACCTTGGAAGACAGCAAATAGATGAGCTGAAACACCTCCGATCACCCAGAACTGTTCATTACGCCAGAACTCTTCAATGCTCACACCACTCCATCGTATCTCGAGCACAGCAGTCACGATAATGGAGATGAAGAGGCCAAGGAACAGTATGCTTGCCAAGTTTGAGAGCTGCCATCATGTACCAAGTTACGACATGAGCATGAGGAAAAAAAAAAGGGGGGGATTGGTGATAAAAAGGGGTAAAGAAGTTACTGTTGGTATGATGAATTTTCCCGTGAGAAGACAAATCGCAGGGATTGTACAGTAGGCAACGAGAGGGAGTGAAGTAAAAGGGTAGACAATGGTGTTTATGTATGATAGCCTTTGGAGCCACTTTAGACGGCCTCCTCCATATCCATACCAGAGAGGACAGTGTCTGCTTAGGAAAATTTCTACAGAACCAAGAGCCCATCGGAGAACCTGATGTAGTCTATCAGAAAGATTAATGGGGGCGGACCCTTTGAATGCTGGCCTTAAGGGCATGCAGTATAGTGATCTCCATCCTCGACAGTGCATCTTGAAGCCGGTTAGAATGTCCTCAGTGACTGACCCATATATCCAACCAATCTGAGAGGAAGATGATAAATTTTAGATTCACAGACGAAAATAGGTAAGATAAGTTCAAGTTTAAAGGAACTGCCATATTTCAAGATGAAATAGAGGTTTATGCAGCAGTCCTCAAATATGGCAGTAATAATGGAACATGAAGGACAGGAAGGGAGACTAAAGGCCATTGGCCAAAGCCTTTGCCTTATCACCTCTTTTCCCCATTCAGTTTTCTCTTCATAGCTGCAGCCTATGACATGAATTGCTTCCTTGATAAGCGTTGACGGGTTGGCAGAATCTGGTACTCCTCCATTCTCCATTAATGTTGACTCAATGAAGACTGAAGACAAGCCAAAAGTTTTCTCAAAGCTCTTCTGGGAGATCAGCATTGATCTTTCATACTCATCATAGTCTGCATAGAGTTAAAAGCAATAGAATCCTTTAGATCTTCAGTGAGATAATCATCCAAATTCAGTACTACTCAGAAATCGTACTTACTATCAATCTCTGTAAGATTGAAGATGGCAGCATTAAGGTCATCCCGCTTTGCTTCTCGGTAAACCTCAGCTGGATCTTTTGCTGGTTCTTTCTTTGTCGGGCGGCAACAGGAGCAGCATCCACACCATGAGCAGTTTGAGGAATCCCTGGGTAAGCTAGGCATGGATGGAGGGCCGTAGCCATAGAGTGCCTGCCTATTGAAGACACAACCTGTTCCTACATAAACTGGTCCCTGTATTCCATCTAGTCCCTTCATATTGACCTACAAATAGAATTGCAACAGTTTTTCAAAGCTCAAAAAAGTTTCAGAAACAAGAATAAGAAAGGAAAATTTGCTCTAATCTTACATCAAAGAAAACAGTATTGCGATTGGCATATCGATCACTCTTGTCTATGCCATCAAACCTCTGTGGAAACTGCACATAGCATACATCTCGACCAACTTGTGGATCCATGAGGAAGCACATGGCCTCTCGAGCTGCCTTGCTATTGTTTACATAGTGGTCACAATCAAGATTAAGGATGAATGGAGCATTTGTGAGGATTGCCGAAACTCTCACCTGCATAAATTTATCACTTGTTAGTATTAATGTCATGAAACAAAGATGAGCTTAAACTATTCATACACACCAAGGCATTTTCTGCACCAGCCTTCTTGTGGTGTTGGTAGCCAGGTCTCTTTTCTCTGGAAACATAAACCAACCTAGGAAGTTCATTACCCTCTATGTCACGGGCCCCAGTATTTCCAAGGAAAACCTGAAAAGAGAACTCGATCTTAGAAGCTAATATTTTTCACTCTCTTTTGTTCCCTATCAGGAATGATAAACTCATGAACATATCAGGAGTTGTTGATTCTGTTTATACTTGAACAAAAGTTACATAAATTAGTAAACATAGACATTAAGAAAAACCTGGATCATGCCAGGATGATCACGTGTATTATTTCCAGGCCAAGGTGTTCCATCTTGCATTGTCCATCCTTCCTCAGGTGTTTTCTGAGCCTTTGCTACTAACGCATTAATTCGAACTTTATACTCTTCATAATCCCTCTGTAAAAAAGAAAAAAACAATAAAGAATTATGCAAGTATGGAATCTTTAAATTATACAGTTGGAAATATCGAATCTTTGCACTTACTTTCATTGCTCTACGTTCTTTGACAAAAGAAGGCTGCACCTTATCTTTCAAGTAATCAATCTTCAGTGAAAAGTAAAACTCGGGTGCCCTTGGTTCAATTGAGTACTTTTTGCAGAATGGGACCCATTTTCTTGCAAAATCAGCTGTTTCAACTAAAGACTCAAACGTAAGCATGGCAGCACCATCATCAGATACATAGCATGAGACTTTGTCCACGGGGTAATCTAGAGCAAGGATGGAAAGCACAGTATTGGCCGTGATCAGCGGTGGTTCTTTCAGCGGATCCACCGTACTCACAAAAAAATCCACGGCAGCAAGCTGAGAAGGCTCGCCATCTCTTTCATATCTGGAACGTAATTGAGTAGAAATCATTTTTTTTAATTTTTGGAGACAGAGAATCGAATACCAAGTAAATAAATAAATGAGCTTACTGTTCTTGACATAAAGCAAAAAGACGTAGGTATCATATACCTTGCAGATAATCTGTCAATATAAGTATGTCTATTGACAGGAGACCACTTAGGGAACTGATCCAACACCCAAGAAACCGCAAACCAGATCTCGCATATGACAGAAGTAAGCCACAGGCCAAAAGCACTGTCAACTGGATTTGTTATTCTGTAATGGAAGAACAGTCCCAGAATAATCAACCTCATAATTATCACTGCTCTGTATGGAGTTAGTTTGTTGCGTGACAGTGGCATGACTATTGACAATGGCTGTGAAGCCTCGGAAGAATTCCTGCAAAAACCAACATTGAATGTAGCCTTGTTAATGTGATTGTATCCCATTATCCATATTCTTCAAACCTTATGATATGTGTATAATGCAGTTTAATTCTAATGCAGCAAAACCCTATCTTTGGAATTCGCAACCCAGCTATGATGACAACAAAGAAAATGATGGTTGAATGAGCCAAATTACAAGGGCAAACCAACGGGGGTTTAGTGTTTCCAAGAGCTCTAACAAGCAAGTTACGAGGACTTTAAGGATTGGCAATGTAAGAGTATCCCCTCCATGCATAGACAGAATCCTTATCCCCAAAGTTTTCCTTACACTTACTGATTCTCCTCCATGTGCTGCTGAGGTGGAATTTCAGCTGGTTCGTTTTCAGTCTTAGTTGGAGGCTTTTTCTTCTTGTTCTTCTTCTCCTTCCAACTTTCTACCCGATTCTTCCAAATTGGATTCCCAGATTCGTCATTCATTTCTTCATGAAAACATCAGATGAGCCAGTTTAAAATCTTTTTCTCAAAAATTTGTGATAGCGACAAAAAATTTTCGATTGAGAATTAGAGTTACTCACCACTATCTACAGTGGACACAGTACTGACATGTCTAGCATGAATTCCAACATTCTGGACAGCACCAAGATAGGTTAGTGAAAGCTATCAAAATGCCAAATGTTTTAACTTAATTAATAAGCATGATCAGTGGCTCTTAAAAAAGGATGGGGAATAACACTAACAAAATTTTGATTTTGGATTGAAAATCATGGGTACTACCCTCCTATTCTAGTTATTGATGTTCAAAACTCAATATAGTCATACCTCAGAATTGTTAATGTGAGATTCTATTGTCGAATGGTTGCCTGGTGCCGTTGTTCCACTGTCTTCCAACAAGTTCTCTGGATCATATATAGTCTTAGATTATTTTATTTGGCGGATGACAAGTATAAAAACAAATCAATTCTCATATGAAAAAGATGATGTTGACCAAGATCAAAGTACTTTCAGATTCTTTCCAAGGTTTTATGTTGCTTAAAAATACAGGATTCAAGTTAATTCAGATATTATGTGAAGTGATGAGCAATCTCTTGTGTCAGATCCACGGACACCAATAAGTGAGGTGGGTATGAGGGATGAAATAGTACACTAACACTTGTAGAATACACCACGCACTTTACAATTTGGCTAAAAAAGACAACAACAGTATTGAGCAAAAAGAAAAGTAAGCAGCGTAACAAATATGGTCTACCAAATTCTTGCAATGTTCTGAAGCCATCTAAAGTACTCAGTTGATTAGAAAGAACCTAACCAAAGTCAATAACAGTACCTATAAATAAGTCCTGCTTTTGTTCTTTGTAAATAATGAATGCTAATCTTCAGTTGTTAAAATTCTATGAAGTACTAATCGAGTGAAACCCTATAAGATTATACAGATCAGCTATAAGATTGCAGAAATTCAACTTGGAGTCAGATGGAAGTCCTCAGGAAATAAATCAACAAGTTAGATGTTTGTTGAAGAAAGAAATCTTATCCAGTTCCAGTTCATCGGTTCGAAAGAGTTGAAAAAAGAGTTGAAGTTAACAAGCAAAGCCTAATTAGAACAAGTTGTCAAACTAAATGCATCAACACGTATATTTATGGGACAACCAACTGAATGCCAAAACAAAAGTTAATGGAGTTGAACTCGAGTGCAGACATGACGTACCGTCATAAGGAGAGCCACACCGGAAGCAAGCTTTCCTACCCTCCTTGATCTCATATTCGAAGCAAGACTTACACATGGGAAAGCTGCACTCATGGCAAGCCACAAATAGATCACCGTTTGCATTGACGACCCCAACCTGCTCGCCGCAGGTGTTGCATATAGGGACCCCTGATTCCATCATCTTCTTCACCTTCCTATGCTTCAATCCCTTCAAGTGAATTGTTCAACCCTTGTTTCTGGTGTTGTTTTTATATGATAGACCCTAACCAAAGCGAGGGAGTTGAGTAGTCCCTGAGAGGGTGGTAATTCTAGCATTTTAGTAATTGTGAAGAGATGGTGGTTGGTGGGGCATAGAGGTTGAGGTGTTGGTGTCATCTGTTTTTGCAGAAAGAGAGAGAGAGAGAGAGGAATAGAGACAGAAACTGAGGGAGAAGCAACCCGTAAGTCTTTCTTTTTCCTCTGGTTGAGAGGAGCTGTAAAATTTTGCGGGAACTTGAAGGAAGGTTTCGGTTAGGCAATGTACATCTACAACTAACCAAGCTTTGCATGCAAGTTCGTATATGTATAATAATAATAACAATGAATATGGGTCAGGACATTCATGGGAATCCAGAAGATTGAGTAGTATGTTACACTCTTTCTTGCTCATGTTTAAGATACTTGTCCTTGTCCATGTCCATCTTGAAGTTGGTTTTAGGTGATAAGCATTAATCGTAATTAATTGGTCCATCGATACACCTAAACAGTGCTATTTCCTTATACAATCTTATCATCGTAAAATAAATTCTAACTTCCCAGAATTACTCCCAATCTTTTCTAGATCTTCTACTCGACAAGGGAGGATCCAATCACATGTAATTATGTTCATTCATATGTTGATGTCCTCCGAAAATTTTGGTCGTATGTTATATATTATTATTTTATAAAGATGATTCTTTTTTTTAATTTCTATTATTATCCTTAATTTTGGTTATTTTAATTCTTTTAATTATGAGAAATAATATTTTAAAAATAAATTTGAATATTCAGAATACAATTTATACTAAAAATACATTTAATTAAATATATATTAAAAATTACAATAAAAATTATGTAGTTTGTCTCATTTTATAACTCTAAAAGAAAGATCAAAATTAGTAATAAAATACTTAAAATTTTAAATACTCATTAAGCCTAAAACTAATGATGCTCAAAAGTTGTAATAAAATGTTTGAACTTTCAATTTATAGTAAAAGTAGTTTGTCATTAATTCCATAAGTAACATTACCGATGTGACATTAGCATATTATATAATTGATTTAAAATTAAAAGATGAAATTTCTATTCCTTTTATTAGAAAAACCTCCGTAAAACTTAGTTTTCTTCTTCACTAACTCAAACAAATATTTACCAATTTGATCAACTTTTCTTTTACCAATTTGATCAACTTTTCTTTTACTGCTTTGACAAAATCAAAATACTAGTTTAATTACTAGCATGACATAGGTTCCCTTTCACAAGATTCAAGCTTTTGGCAGAACAAAAGCTAGTATACCAATTATAATTAAGGTGAAACTAATAAAAGAAAATAACTCTTAGAAATGGCTTGAACATGCTCAACGTAATTTTGACCTTCTCAGAAGTAACCTGCTTGCATACCTCTCAAACACCTCTAAAGAGCATCCAATTCTTTGGCTGAACAATAATTCCATTGCTTAGTCCAATAGCTCTTATAGGAAGTTGTTTACAAGCTCTCAAAATCTGATGGAGTGGAATAAGTTGGTTTAGAATGCTAATATCAGCGTTAGCTCAGCTTCATGTTGTGGCTTCTAATTAAAGGCAAATTGGGAACAAAGGATGCTTTAAAGTTCCATTAACTAAAACTTTTTTGCATTCTTTTATAGAAGCAACTAGAAGACATGGAACATTTGTTCTTCAATTCCCAATATTCTCCAGCCTCCTTTGAAATTATATTATTACACCTTGCAACATTTCCTGCCCTTACACTTCATGGAAAAATAAAATATCGGGGGTGTTCAAGATCAATTGTTCTACCAAAGGTAATCTAATAATGTCTAGAATTGCTTTTAGAGCTTTAATGCATATTATATGTCTTGAATGAAACAATAGTATATTTAGGGGTGATTAAACTTACCCGGCCATCATTTGTCATAAACTCTTAAACAAGATTACATAAGTTATAATTATAAGAAACATAGATAGGTTAATGGGCCCTAATTAGCCCTTAAGATGAAGGATGCAATATGTTATTTTTGTATTCAAAAGTTGTAACTATTTATATAACTAAGCATTATTAGTATAGCATAAACAGGTTATTGTTTTAAGGACAAACTTTCCTTCCTGTTTTGGCCATAGAATGCTTAATGCTTTTGTATTCGATTTCAGCCTATCTTGAGCTAGTCTTAATGATTTTCGTGTTTGCTTATAAAAAAATCTAAGTAAATCATCTTTCTAAGAAGTAAACTTTAAGAACATGTTGCCTGAGTCAATAATAAAGGGATTTTGATGTGGCTTGAATTTTTGTGTGGCTTTAATTTGAAGCACTTGGGTTGCTCCATTGAAAAAAGTGCTAACAAAAGATTCGATCCAAAATCATATATCTTTATTGAAACATATCTTCAATCATGCTTCTTTGATGTAGCACATCATAATTCTATACAAAATAAACTAGACCTACTACTATAGTAGTGGTGAGTTTAGGTTAATCCCACAAAGAGTTTGTGTAAAACTTTTGAAATGAAATTAACTGATGTTTAGGTTATGAGGGGATGAAAATGATGAATTTATTTAGGACCCTTTGGTTCAATCTCAGCCTACACTCAATTAGACGTATTTCATTGACTTGTTGTTCTTATACCTCTCTTAGCAACTATAAATCGTATATTAACAACAAGCTTTGTTAACCGCGATTTTCTCTTAAATCGTGTTTAATTAAGAGACGCTTGTTAATTAAACGTGGCCATCGAATAACCTAGGATACGATCTTTAGATTTAATTAGACAGTCGCATTACAAATTAGGAAAACAAATTAATCATGACAACAACCACAGAAACATAGGTCATTTAACCTAAGTTATGTTATCCCTAATGATTGAAAACCATTAGTCGTCACAAACGAATCTTAACATAATAATTACGAATTATATTGAAATTCTAGCAATGAGTTATTACATAAAAATAATAAAATAGAGCATTTAATCATTCTCATATAACACTCAAATATTAAACATAGGATAACACAATCAATCCTTAAGAGAAAGAATAACAAACAATGAGAGAAATGCTTAACCGGGTCATTGACATCGATGTCACCTCTAAACTGACGTTTGAATGTTTAGCTCTCTTTGGGTCTCCAAAGGATGAGAGGTTTGCCCCTCTTCATTCTCCTGAAACCTCTCTTTCGGGTCTTCAGACATAATATTTCTACCGACAAAACAATGTTTTTATATCAAAAAGTAAGTTTTTTGGATGAGTTGTCAACTTGTCATGGGCATAACTTGGTGTCATATGTCATGACAAGGTGTGTGATGCCCATGACACAACACTCTCATGCCCATGAGAGTGTTATCATAGCATATGCTATTCTTCATTCCTTTTTGTACTTTCTTGTCTTTTTCTTGCTCTAATCTTTTTCTTCTTATTCCATGAAGACAAGTGAGTGTGATTCTTCGAAAAATGACCCAAATATAATGTTTTTCACTCAATTTAGCTCCTCTGCTTCTGAATTGTGCGTAAAATCAAATATGAACTAAAGTATCCTAAGCATTTTCATAACAATAATCACTAAGTGTTATGGAATAAATTCATAATCAATTAAGCACATATCAATTTCCCCTACACTTAGCTTTTGATCGTCCTTGGGAAAAACATCAAAATTAGGACTATAGACCCAAAAACATTTACTTATTTCCTATATTTTCTATAATAGATAGTCATAAACAAAGATGAATGACTTCTAAAAACCATAATAATAACTTAACATTCTATGCTTCTACACATGATCAATCAACAAGCATCACCTTCATGATCTGAGCAATCCAATGGTAGACTTAGACATAATGTGTTTAAATAAGATATATTTATAGGCACACTAAAATACCATTCATAATTGTGACATTCCATAACTTTGCAAATCATTTCATTTCTCCACCACTAAGGGTCACATGTATAATCATAAATTAAAGGACTTTTCAAGTTTGTAATGTGGGCAATGGTTAAGGTGAGATGTATTTGGATAATGTAGTGTAAAAGCCATCAAAGCTAGTCAAACAAGAAAAACACTCAATATATCATCAAGTGCTAAAACCAACAGTCACTTATAATTGTGTACATCAAGTATGATGAATGTAAAAACCATGTTTCTTAGCTCAAATTTAAGCTCTCACACATCAAACAAATATCACTCACAAAAGTTGATCATAAACAAGACTTTGTAACCATAGGGAGTGACCATTGAAAGCAACATCCACCTCATATCCAACATACCCAAGTAACTCATTCAATACAACTTTAGAAGGAAAGATTACATAAATAACTTTGCAACACATATGCATTTCCGCCTTAATACTTTTATTCATATGCATTTCCGCCTTGATAATTTTATTTAAACCATTTTTCTTTTTCTTTTTTTCCTTTTTCTTTTTTTTTTGAAAGAAGCTACATCAAAATGGAAATTTCATTGATAACACATAAAATAGCATCCCAATAATTATAACCATCTCACACATATGCACACCCTCACACTTATATTCTTATACATCCACAATCAATAACAATCAACAAATGCTTTACTAGCTTTAAGGCTTGTGTAGGACATTTTGTTAGGTTTAAAGCATATAAAATGTTTAACATAAAAAGAAAAGATAAATAAAGCTCAAGGGGGCTTAAAAAAGAAAATTTCATAGAAATGGGTGGGATATTTTGCTAATATAGCTTGTTTAAATAAAGAATGCCTAATCATTTCCATGTTAATGCATGTGATAAACATGTAGTCTTGAATGGAAAATCAAAGTATAGTGAGGATGTACATGTTATGAAGGACACACATAAATAAAAAACAATGAAACTGATATGAATGTATTAGTCCAATAAGGCTTAAAATCTCACTAGCTTGTGTCTACCACTAGTCGCTACTCTTCTAAAGATAATGCATTTTAACTAATCATAAAACAAAAGTATATGTTAAAGTTGCCATGGATTTTTCTAGTCAATTCACACTTTAATCTTGATTATATAATCCTAGAAGTAATAAAAAAGAGAAAATGTTTGATTGTTTCCTTTACCCCTCTCTCTCTCTCTCTCTTTGATTGAAAACTTAAAAACAAGTAAAAACAAACGACTAAAAACACACATGCATATGAGAAATAAATGTGAAAATGTAAAGGAAAAGAAATTAACTGTCATTGGGTTACCTCCTAAGAAGCACCTTTGTTTAGTGTTGCTAGCTCAACTCTATACTTTCCTTACGTGACAAAATTATGATCCTTGCGTATCACAGTTTGAGCTATCTCCGCATAAGGTTGTTTAAGATAAGGCTTTGGTTAATAATCATTCACATTCAGTATCTTCCCTATCCTCGGACTCTTAATCTCTACTGAGTCCATGTACTCTAGAAACATCTCAAATGTCTCTCACCTTTTTGTTCTTTGTTCTTTTCTCTAACCTGCTAAGTAAAGGTAAAGACTTAGTCTTAAAAATAACTATTGTAATATCTCACTTCCATAGAGCATATACCTGAAATTTCCAAGAACATGCGAGCACATACCTCACGAAAGCATATGTTAAAGCAGTCACATCACTTATCATGACATTATATAGAACATAAACATTTCAGAAAAACTAACTTCCCTCATTTCATTCATGAACGTAAGCATACATTGTCATTACATTCTTTTCATTTGATTCATAAATATAAATATCCATTTTGTTATTACACTCATAACTTCTATTTATACAATACATAACATGTCAAGTTCGCAACTCTATACAATGTGTACATCATAAAAGTAGGTACTGGACCAAAATATTCTATCTAAATGCTTCAGTATCAGCTAACCAGACCTTTGAGTCATTTTTGGTTCCAAAATGGACAATTCTAGGTTGCTACTAGTTTGTCTTAGAGATTAGGTTGTCCCGGTACCTGAAAACCAATGATGCAATTTTGATAAGTTTGCGAACTCAGTGAGTGAATCATCATCAACGTGTTCACTCAAGTTAGGACACAATATCTCAAACACATATAATCCAAGTTCTCAAACACATCATATTATTTAAACTCAAATCCTAATTATCACATCATTTAATTGTCTACCAAATCACAATATATGTGTCTCACATTTTAACAAATACATTGGAAACACAAACATTTTATATTACTATTTCAATATAATTCAGTAAATTTCTCACAACAATTCACATAACACACACACACACACACACACACACACACACAGATATATATATATATATAT
>JANZXR010000002.1:21522571-21542617 GCA_027575705.1 Erythroxylum echinodendron | reverse complement strand
TAGATATATATATATATATATATATATATATGCACATGTGACTCCACTGTCTTTTTAATTTTGTTGTGACCGAGCATCTATTTAACTGTACTGTATTTGTTGCAGATACCGGGCTCATTTTAGATGTTGTCCCGTACCCATTTTAGGTACCGAGCTCATTAATTGTTGAGCCTGTGGCTTTGTGCCCAAATTTCTAAGCTTTAAGCTCCTTTTTCGCTTGGTCGCTTCGGTCACTACTCCTTTATTTGATCATGTATATCAATGTCATAACATGCATCATTTCACATAATATATAGCAATCACTTCCATCCAGTGTACACAATCATTTATCACATTCGTCAGACCTAAGTCTGGCATTAAACATTCAGTTGAGTATTTATTTCCCACATTCACATACGTATAATTAACACTCCCAATACAATCTTGAATATTGAACTCTTCGGACAATCAATTGTTCAGAATCATCAATATCACAATCATATCCAAATCATTTCAACATATATAGATATAAGGATTAAAAAAATTTCAAATAGAAGCACATATCTAATTGAGATCACAAATCTAGGTTACTCACAGTATGCTCCAAATTAGTTATTGCCTTGATCACCCAGCAATGTCTAGATGTTATCGGTCAATTTGTGCTTCTATATCATACAATACACACATTACTAACTTGTTTAATCAAATGAGTACTCAATCATACACATGTATATTTATTATGCTCAATGCATGCTCAATTGACTATCCCGGGTATGTAACCTTATTCACAAGTCTTGCTCATTCATTCATCATATCTTGTATATATATCTTGTTTGCAATTAGGTTATGCTTTAAGTAAGTTTGGTTACTCTCAATTCATCAATCATACATTCACTAATCCTTTTCTAGCATTATAATCGCAAAATTTCCCAGTTCTCATTTAATCATGCCTAATTCTTTACCCATATTGTTTAAATCACATTTGCATTCATAAAGACATCTTTATCTGATTAACAACTCATAATTCTCAAATTCATATGCATTGATATCAAACAATCCAATCATCAAGTTATAATATCAATTATCAACCTAAACTCATTAAACACTTAACCCATTGATTCAACATCAAACTAAGTTCATGTTAAGCCCTAATCAAGTCTAAAAGCACCAAGATAATGTAACTTATCCTTAATTAGTTCCATAATCACACAAAACAACATGTTCTTCACTTCAAGGCCTTTCCCACGATCATGTAAGCCTTCCCATGATCATGGGATGAGTGAACAAAAAGTTCACCATCCACTTCCTTCAATTTCGTTTCCAACTTTGTTTTCAGGATAGGTTTTCGAGTCAGTTTTGTATGGCCATTTTGACATAGAAAATGAGATATTTAGGCAACACATTATTCTAAAATAGTGTTCCTATATGACTTAAGTTTCTAACGACATAAAGTTAATGCAGTTTGGTTTAGTATTCTACGAGTTATACCCAAAATACTAAAGAATGTTCTAAAATGGTGACAACACCTACTACTCAACTTCAAGACAAATTTCAAAACCCTTAGGGATAGGATTCAAATTCAATTCCCCATGAATATTGTATCTATATGTCTCTATTTTAATCTAAATTAAAAATCATCCCATTTGGATATCTACAGATCAAGATATGGCCAAAATATAGATGCATGTTCAGTGCACACACTCCATCTAATATATTCTGGCACACTTCATTATCAACCTTACATACAATTCATCTCAATTCATCCCTAACCAATCTTTATAGATGTTGCTCACATATAACTCAATAAGGTCATCAAATAGTTACTTGTTTGTCTCAATATTTCTTTAATCAATAAGCTAAGCAAGTCTCCCAAGCATCAAACATACATTAAAAACTAGATGGGATTAAAGGGTTTCAATTTACGAGATGAGGCTTTTAGCAAAACTCTAAGGGTTTTAGGGATTATGTAAAATTATCATAGGTGGGAGGAAAGAAGGAGAAACAATAGACCAAAACATGAAAGATGGTGATCTTACAAGAGTAAGAAATGTGGATAAGGTGTGTGGTGAAGAAGATAAATATGTGTCATGCCAAGTGTCAAGCTAGGAGCCATGCTATGTGTTTTTCTCCTACACTCCCAATTGTCACTCCCTTATTAGTCCATTTGTCATGTAATCTCTACACTATATGTCACTCAACTATACCTCCATTTTTCACTCTTTTATTCAAGCCAATTGTCACTCTATTACTAATGTCATATGTCACCATCTCATAGGCTCGTTCAGCATAAATTCCCATAAATCATTTTATCTTTGCCCTTTTAACACTTTTCGTAGACTAAGCGCACATATCACTTTATCAATCATTCAATTAGAACAACAAATTCCCAATTCACTAATTATAATTGATCAAACAAAATTCAAGACATAATTAACACACAAGCATGTCATAATCATTTAAGATCTTTCATACCCTAGGATATATCAGTGAGTGCATGTACTATTTTTACAATGTCCATAGATCATGATTCACGTGTATATGCAAATGTGATGTATGCAAATGAAATGCACTTCCTGAATTCTCATATGATTACTCAATCTAACAGTTAAATTCCTAGGTATAAGAATGGGCTACTACAACTATGGACTCAGTACTTACTTTCGAGCTAAAAGATATATCATTTTCTGCTTCGAGCTCCTCTTCCAATTCTTCAAAACAAACAATTCCTTAAGTGGTACACTCAAGATTCTCAAGCTCCTCTTCACTCTGTAAGGTCTCCACACTAATGTCCCTTGGGTACACCTCGGGTTGAGATGGTTTCTTCTCTTCGCTTTGTGGTTCCAAGTGATTGTTATCTCCCCATCTAGATATTGCTTCTTGCTGGAACCATTTAACATCCTGCTTAAATTGCAAAGTGTTATCAACAACAATGTTAACTAATTCTTCCAAGGATGTACCTGAGTTTTGATGGCTCTCCCATTCTTAAAAGCTAGATCAAATTTGTCTTTCCGCCTGCTGGAATCGTTGTACTCCTTGTTGAAACTATTATAAATCCTGTTGAAACTACCATACACCCTGTTAAAACTGTTGTATATTCTGTTAAAATTAAATATTATTAGCAGTCATAATATGAAGCAAGCCTTACTAATATGTACTGAGTCGTGATAAGAAGCTTTTGGTCTATGCTGGAATTGTAATGCATCATACAAACTATTATGGAAGTAATTCTATTGATTATCTTATTCATAAGAAAAATTAGGTTAATCAGTCTAAACTTAGTTATAAGATTGGGAATATGAGTTATAGAATATATATATATATATATATATATATATATATAGTGTGGTGCTTTAGTTTTTGTTATTGAATTTAATATATATATGTGTATGTGTGTATGCGTGTGTGTGAAGAGTGTGGTGCTTTACTCCTTCATTGCTCATTGCTGAAAATAGAGATTCTTTTCAAAATGAATCAAAGATCGATACAAAAACTTTTAGTTATCCTATAATTCTTTACATAAAAGCTTGAATTTCAGATGAAAACCTTCTACCCATAGCTTCTAGCACAACTGCTGTTAGTGAATTAGGATAGACCAAGAGCAATTCTTAACTAACAATATTTTTTCGGTTAATAATAATTTAAGATCGAGTAAGAGATTGGTTTCTTTTCTGAAACGTAATAACTAGGGCAGAGATAGATACAAATTCATGCCATGGTCTATCACCCAAAATTTTGCCAATATTAACATTAGAGTGAAGGAAAAGGTAAAAGGTTCATCCTCCACCCGATTATGCGACAGTTATAATCACCAAATTGATGATTGCGCAGGAAGGATGTCGCATGTTCCCGCTTAAAACAAAAAGAAACGGCAACATATAACTTATGAGATAACCTATAATAGAGAAATAGTACATAACATCCCAAGCATGCTTCATGTTTCTGAAACGTCCAGCTGGTATTCCCAACTACGGCCACCATCTAGTTCCTCATCTAGAAACAACTTTTACAGAAGGCTTTCTTCTGCGTGAGATATGGCAGCTTTAATCTATGAGACGGAATAGACCTTCACAACTTTCGTTGTATCACACACCACTAGGTTCTCTGACTCACTTGGAGTTGTACAAAGCCAATTGATCTGCATCATAAGTCCAAGATGAAAAGGTTTCAACAACTGACGGAAAAGCAACAAAGATACGGAAACCAAACTTTTCACATTCCAATTTTACCTTTCTGCTTAAATTGATGTTGTGACGTAAAACATCGTTTGTGCTTCCAGTCTGCCCTCCATCAGGATATCGTGAACAATCCCAAATCTTAAGTGACTTGTCATTCCCAGCTGAAAGTAGATACTTCCCTCTCTCCCCAAATAACGAAAATGCAACACAAGATACAGCACCAGTATGACCACCCAAAGAGAAATCCAGATGAAAACTATTTCTTCCATTTTGATTCTGAATTTCATCTCCCGCAGCTGAACTACAGCTTTTGGATGTTGATTGAGATCCTTTCCGTGCTCTTGTGGAACTTTTTGACCTAACAGCAGCAAGTTCTGATTCAATATCAATTACATCAACAATCCCATCGCCTCTAGCTACAACACATACTTTTTGTGACTTCTCCAACATATCAACATCTGGAATTGTTATGGCATGGACGAAAGGAGGATTAAAACACTGTGTGCTACTACAATTTGTTTCAAGCAAACCTGTAATGAAGGCAGAGAAGGACAATCTTAGCAGGTCCACAGGCAGATGATTACGTATGTCAAAGAGATATTGTGATATTTCCTTTCTTATAGCATTTTCACATTGATTGTTTCTATGTATCAAAATATACGATTCCAACATTTAGAGTTGAAAAAATAGTAACAACAGGTTTTCCAAACCAGCTATATTTGTCCTTGATTGTTTGGTGAATCACTTCTACAGATAAACCGATTATATTTTACACATCAAAATTGACAATTTCTAACATTTAAAGTCGCAAAAAGGCAGTTAGATGAGGTTTTCCAAACCAGCTATGCTTGGCCTTGGGTGTTGGTGAACCACTTTCACAGATAAAACTAGAAGATCAATAGATTACATAATTTCGGTAAACTTCAGCTGTTGGCCTGTGCAAGCTACCAAAATTTAACGAAGCAAATTTATAAGAAATCAATACTTCAGGACTCTTGAATTGCAAATTAAAAGACAAACTTACCAAAATCCAAACTTTTGAAGACTCGCCCTTTAGAGAAGTCCCAGAGGACAAGTTTTGAGTCAAGACCTCCAGTAATGACTGCCAAAATCAATAGCAATAATGAAGTATATTTTAGGTACAAGTTTGGATAGAAGCTAGAGTTATGTCAACATTTAGATACTAATATTTTGAGGCATTTGAAATTTCTCCAGTTTATCTGAGTCTATGAGAGACATATAGAGAGAAGATTTAAGTCAAAGGAATTACAACTGCTACAATTTTTGAGTACCTTCCCAAGGTTTCCAAGGAATAAATTGTAGACTGCTACATATCTACTTTATGGTTAAGCATGACACAAGGTCTCAAAAATTTAATAAAGCAAATAAGTACAAACAAGAGAAAGAAAAAGAGAGTTATGAACTACAACCTTAATAGCTCCACAGCATGCAAGAAACAAGGCACAAATAGTGGAAAATTTGACTCCTGAAGTTCAGATAAACCAAAAAGGAGCTTTGAATTTTGAGACCAGGATAACAGGTGGAAGTTGTAGAGAGACAAACACACATTCATAGCTACAGGTAACATTTTTATTTCCAAAAATAAATAAATTCCAATAAAATTTGAGAATTAAATATCCTCCATATATATTATGTCAAGATGACAACAAAAATCCAAGATTGTGAAAAGAAACAAGAAAGGGGCAAAAAGTTCATTTTCACCAAAATTATATTTTTTAAAAGAAGAAAGGAAAGCTGACAAATTATGGGTTTGTAACCAAGGATACACTTGTATGGCCAGCTCTCAGTGTTTTATAAAGGCAATGCTGGTGAATGTCAATAATCTGCAACACATAAATAACATTATCAACTGCCAAACAGTTGAAATAGTGATACGCAAAGGAAAAATATCTATAGGATGGTTCTGTGTTGGAAAATAAACAAGAACACACATATTGAAGAGAAAAGAGAACAGGATATTTGGGGTGGTTTGGAAGTGTGCCATCATCCACAGAGTCATTTTCTCTCACTACTTGAAATAAGAAAGAAAAACACAAATTATAAATATGCTACTCTTACTCTAATATGGAAACCTTTAGACTGTAATTTGACTGTACTTCAACACTCCATTTATGAAGCCCACCTTAACTTATGAAATATCTCAATGATAATTTTACTCTCTATTGAAATATGAGTCACAATTTAATACTGCGGATATGTGACTTAGTGTGTAAAAGCAAAAGATTTGAGCAAGGAAAAGAGTGAAACTGTATAGTGTAGTCATGGTGAATAAAAAGGTAAAAAGGAATGGTAAAAACTTTGAACAATTATTAAGGTACATGCAGTCCTTAATTTTCACATAACAACTAAAAACATTTATTTCATAATGTTTAATTGTGGAAATTAAATGAGAGACAGAAGACGCCCTGGTAGCATGAGAACTTGTTTCTAAAATTATAGTCAAGACAATAATAAACCCAAAACTCATTCCACCACCCAAACGCACTATCACTTTATTCACTCAAGCTTAATGTCCAGATTGAAATAAATGAGTTATATTTTCAGGTAATACATATTTGGTCAATCAAAAAGTAAAAGCAAAATTTCGGAGAAAGATATGACATAAAATACCTTAATTTCCCCACTATCATCTGTAGAACCTAGAAAAGCTGCCTTAGAGCTGCAAGCAATCTGCATAAGAAAAAGAAACTTAACATGAATCTTTTTTCTTGAGAATATGATCCTTTCATTCCACATTTATCTTCCTTAACAGATGTTAAGTCACTTCCACTTATTCCTTGAGTAAATCTCAATTCTTAAGAACAGGAAAAGAAAACACTGTTTGTGCCTTTCACATAACCATATTGTATGGCAATGATATGTGTCCCCAATGATTCTTGCAAGATATAGAAACAAGAAAATATCATCCATATGGCAGACCAACATTAGTTATAGCAGAACAACCAGCATCATTTGAAGAATTAGAAAATAACCACAATACTCTTCACCAGAAGACTTGGAAAATACCAACATAACCGACAGTAGAAAAGCTTCGACTGATGGAGAAGCATATGAAACTAAGCCCATAAAAATTCAAGAACGGCTTACACAGTCTATTTTGGGAGAGCACAAAAATTTACCTGATTTATTTCTTCCTTATTATAGTTATAGTTCTTCAATCCACTCCATGAGTAGGCTGGCTTAAAATACCAGAGAGACAATTACAAATAAGATGGAAACAAGAAGTGATAAGGAAATGTCATTCAAACAAATGCAGTCATCGACAAAATGAAACAAAGCTTACCATGTGCACATCAAAGCACTTGACTTCACTTCCGGAGGAAACATAGACGATGTTTTCATTCCCTGAAACAATTCAACGATAGCACTGAGGACCAAACTGATCACAAGAATTTCACTTTTAGCACTTTGATCTATCTATTACTATTCAACGCTGGATGCATCAAGCATAAAGGTCTGTGAAAATAACTGAATACTACACTGTTTATTAAACTATTATCACAGAAAACCTGGCTTGAAACACAAGGACGACACAGGCTGCTCCCCGACGTCCATGATAAGCTGCGCGTCTTTGCATCGCAAGTCAAACCAGCAAACGCAGCCGTCCTACTTGGTTTTTGAATCAGTAAACAAACAAATGAAATCAATTTGATGATTTCAATCGAGCTGTGAATGGGTTATCTAGAAAGAAAATTAAGTACGTAGTAACTAGTAACTTAGTATGGATTAATTAAAGAAAGAAGAAGTGATAACCTCGCCAGCGGTGGCGACGAGGCCGGGACGGTCACGAGAGGCGATGCAACAGGTGGCCGTGGCTCTGTGACCCCTCAATCGTCTCGGCTCTGCCATGATCAGTGAGAAACAGAAACCAATGGAAGATAGATCCGTTTCCTAGACAGGTCTAAGTTACCCAATTTTGATTCGCAAATTTTAAACAAGAATTTTGCTGACAGTTTGGCTGCCGTAGTAATTTTCATTTTTTGTTTTCTATTGTTAGTTTTTATTTTTAAAAATAAAAAATAAAACTTATGACAGTTAATATAAATTTAATTATATTTTTATTACTTATAATAATTAAAAATTAGATAAATTTTAAAAAATCTATTATATAATATTTATTAATATATTATCAATAAAATAATTTTATTTATTAAAATAAATATTTTAATTTTAAAATTTTATTTATAAATTAATACTTATTTTTAATATATTTTAATTATTAAATCATATTTTATTTAAAATATATATATTTTGAAGATATTTTAAATTTATTCATACTTATTAATAATTATTAAATTAATTTAATTTAATTTAATTTAATAATTAAATAATTAAATAAAATTTAAATTATTCATAATTTAAATTATTTACATATTAAATTAAATTATTTATTAATAATTAATATATTAAGTAATTAAACAATACAATTAATTGAAAATAAATCAAATTATGGAAAATAAAAATAAATAAAAATAAAAACCATTTTTTATTTCATAAATTTTAAAAATTGAAAGAATCCAAAATCAAAATTTTAAATAAATAATTTTTTATAAAACCAAAACTAAAAACTAAAATAGAAACAAACAGGTCTTTAGTGTTTTAAAAATCAAATCAAATATTAAATTGGTAAGATAAAAATTTTAAGATTTAAAAAGTTAAACTAGAATTCGATCATTATAAAATCTATTAAAAATTAAATAAAATTAAAAAATTTAGAATATGATTAATGCACAAATTTTCCTTATTATAAATTAAGATGAAAAATGTTTAGCTATCTTAGCTATTATCTAAAATTATGTCTTACTTTTTTTTAAGATCATCTTGTTAGACAAAATCATTAGATGTCATTATTTTAGTAGTTAGTTAATTAACGAAAGTTAACTCAAATAGCAAGAGAAAAATAGAGAAACTATTTTTTAAACAAAATAATTTCAAAACAAAATAACTATAAAAAATCAATTCTCATTATGCAAAAGAGGGTACAACTTTGTTTGTATACAAAAATTATGAAAGATAAATAACTGCTCATATTAACTAATTAATCCAGCTTAACAAGTTTGACATGAGTTATTACAAAGTGTTATAACTAAATACCTACTCTCACACACATGTGTGGCCTTATATGAAGATAACAATTGCTAAGATTTGGTGGATGCATGCTATGGATAACTGAAACCAGTTTTGAGTTGATTGTGTACTAAACGACAATCAATCTTCATATACTTGGTTCTTTCATGCAGAATTGGATTAGCAATTATATGAATTGCTGCTTGATTGTTACACCAAAGAGAAACAAGAAAAGGATAAGAAATCCAAAAATTTTGAAGAATGTATCATTATAACTCACACAAATTAGATGTCATGCTTCAACTTCTATTAAAGATCTTGAAATGATAGTCAGCTTCTTTGTTTTCCTTAAAATCAAGGAATTCCCCAAATAAACACAATAACTCATCAATGATCTTCTGTTGTCTAAGCAAGATGCCTAGTAAGCATTACAAAATATTGTAAGCTCAAATGTATCTTGAATGTTGTAAAATAAGTTAATACATGGTGATCTTTTCAACTAATGTAAAACATGCAATGTTGCATCCTAATTATATAGAGCGTTACCAAAATATGAAAGTTATTGCACAATATAAGAAAGGTCGTGACAAGTTAAATTGAGATAGAACAATCAACTAATTAGTCTTCTATAATGATTAAGATCAGATAAGAGAGAATCATCTGAAGGCTTAAATTTATGCCCTTTAGGTATAAGAGCTTTAGCTACTTAGGAATGTTGGAGACCAACATATGTAATAATGTCTAGAGAATATTTTCTTTGTTTAATGTAAGCTCCTTAAGGTGAATGGGAAATTTCTATTCTAAGAAAATACTTTGCATAGCCAAAACCTTTTATTGTAAAATGTTGGTCTATAAGTTGCTTGAACTTGATGATTTCAACTTCATTAGAACTTGTGACCAATACATCATGTATATAGACCTATAAAGCTAGAAAATAAGGGTCAGTCTTCTTTACAAGAAAGCATGTAGATTCTTTAAAGTTATAATCATAAAACTTTGTAGCTTGTTTAAAGTCATAATCATAAAACTTAAGAGTAACTCTATGTTCCACTTCCTTGATGCCTATTTTAATTCATATAAGGATAAAATTAATTTATAGAATTGATCTAGCTTTGTTTTACGATAACCTTTAGGAGAGGGCATGTATAATTACTCATTGACGTAGCCATTTAAGAAGGCATTGTTGATATCAAGTCGATGGTTAATTGTATATACTAGCAACTATAAGAAATATTTTAATTGTAACAAGTTCTATAAATAGTGAAAAACTATCATAATAATCAATGTGCTCAATCTAATTATAGCCCTTGGCTATAAATTGAGCTTTGAACCGATCAACATAACCATCTAGTTTAAGCTTGAATTTATAAACCCACTTTGATCCTAGGTTTGTTTCCCTTTGGAAGCTTTGTAGGCTTCCATGTATCAGTATTTGTAAGCTTCCATGTATTAGTATTCTCTAAAGCTTTAATTCCAATTGCATGGCTTCCACTTAATGATCATTCAAACTGGCTTGTCCATAATAACTTGGCTCCTTAATATTTAACAAGTTTTGCTGAGAAAATTGTATGTGAATAAATATAAATGAAAGTAAGAAAATAAATGAAGGTGAATGATCACCTATTACAAGAGCTATAGAACTAGTAGATACACTAGAGAGGAACTCAAGTGTAAGTTATGGTATGCTAGAAACAAAGTTATTAAGCCATCTTTGTTTGTTTTTAGTTCTAAATATATCTAGGTACATCAAAAGAAGGTTGAGGTATAGGAACTGGTTCTGGTAATAGACTAGGATTGATGGTGTTATCATTTGATAGGGTGTCACTTTATGATGGATTGAAACATTAAGGTTCAGGTAAGCAAGATATATCTTCAATAACATGTATTCTAAGTAAAGAGTGCAAATTTTGTTTCTCATTAACAGTTGTATATAGGAAAATATTTTCACGAAAGACCATATCCCTTGAAATAACAATTTTCTTGGTCATTATATCATAGATTTTAAAAGCCTTTTTTCTAACTGAAAAATTGAGAAATATGCATTTGAAGGCCTTTTTCTCAAACTTTTCTTTTAGTTATGTTAGTAGCATAATATAGACGTCTAAAAATATTTAAGGCAATATAATCTGGTAATTTATTGTGAAAAATGTCATTTGGCACCTTCTAATTTAAAATTAATGTTGGTGATATATTCAAAATGTATGTTGCCATAATAATATATTTACCTCAAAATTATTTTAGAAGATAAGATTGAACCACTAAAGCTCTTGCAGTTTTTAAAAGATGTTTACATTTTCTCTTAATTACGTTATTCTATTAAGGGGTGTGAACACAACTCTTTTAATGTAATATCCCTTTTTCAAGCAGTAAATATTGAAAAGTTTTGCTTAAAAATTTCAAATCATTTTTAAGTTATAATGCATTTTACTTTAGTTTAAAATTGATTTTGCATCATATTGAGAAAATATTTAAAATTAATCAAACTATGATCTTTGATTCCAAGCAAAAAAGTCCAAGTAGTATGATTAGAATCATCCATAGTTGTCATGAAATAGTAAGCACCAGAAATGGATTGTTATTTATAAGGTCCTTTTATATCCATATGCAACATTTCAAGAATTTTCTCTGCTCTAATTTGACTGTGTTGAAAAGGTAGTATATATTGTTTAGACAAAGGGCATATTTCATAATGTTGTTAAGTTGTGTCTATAAGTACATAACAACCAACAATATTTAGTGGTGATATATAGTTAGGTATTTTATGTAATAAAGAATAAATTTGAAAGTCAAGCTTATCATATTCATCTATGCTTAATTTAGCAGTCAAAATACATATTCAAGATGTATAAACTTTCTTTAACTCTACCCACAACCAGTATCTTCTTAGTCTTAAGGTCTTATAAAATACAATAAGTGGATTAAAAAACTTGAACATTTGTATATTTAGGTAGCTTTTATACTAATAAGATTATATTTAAAACAAGGCATATGTAGAACATTCATTAGGCTCAGGTTTGGTCAAGATCACGATGTCCAACATGTTTAACATATTAGATCGAACCATTTGAGAGATATATAAAGGTTAAGGCTTCAATAGGTTTAGGTTATGAAAAAGGTTCAAGTTATTAATGTCTTTGTAATTAACTATCCTTTTCTTTCCTGTAGTAAACAAGTATTCTTTGAATGACCATCTCTTTAAAAATCACAATAAAGATCATTCAAATTATCTCTTCTTGTCAACATCATTCAATCCCATAAATAATTGTATCAACTTATTTCGATCATTCATTTCTATCATAGCTTTAAAAGCTCCACAAGTATAATGTGCCCCATGAATACATTATGAAATTGGAGCCAATCATACCAATTTATCAATATTATGAATACCATACCGATACTGGTACCAAATTTAATTATAGTATTAATATTGATACTATTCAATATCAAGTATAATTTTAGGTAATTTTTTAAATTATAAGATATTTTCTAAATTTTTGAAAATTAAAAATAGCCCCTCAATATATTTTGCTTTTGCTCTATAATTTATAATTTTACATCAAACATGTCTCTAAAAATTATAATGATAGAACTTTGAAATAACAACAATCTTTTTATTTTTAGTAATATTACTTTTCATATATTTTTCATATAATAAATAAGCACAATTAATATTAAAAAAGATCATTTTATCATTACAAAAATATAAAACTAAGGAAAATATATAGCATCTCCTATATTTTCCAACATCAAGTTGATGCACTAAATAGTATAAGGAGTCTAATAAAAAGAATTATGCATGTTTTGCATTCTTCTGCTAGTTGTAATATTTTTTATGCTAAACTTCATTTATAACTTAATCAAATACCTGAAAGAAAATATCAACATTTTCTAATAAGACCAAATGCATAATAAAATTTAAAAACATTACCACATTTACAAAATAAACCAAAAATTTAATAATAGGCTCCTATTTTCTATTTGCCCAACCATTACATATAATTGAATACCCATAAGTAGCCCAATTCATTTTTTAATTTAAATAACATTTAATTTTATAAATAAATTTGCTTAAAAGTTTACCACTATGGTCATCAATTAAAGAAGCTTCATATCCTGATCTGTAAGAGGCAATAAAGTCCACCATAGCCTGGTAGTAATAAGACTGGGTAGTATTGAATATTGTACTTAAATCATACCTGTAACAGCCTTAGACCACCTGCCCATAGATATTTTCCACTTTTGGGCTTTGGCCCAGCCAAGCCATCACAGTTTTGTTCTTCCCACACCTTGGGAAGACGTGTCTGTGAGGTACCCTTATAAGGCGTACTTCGTTCCCCTCTCCAATCTATATGGGATCTCACATTCCACCCCTTTTGGGACTTAGCATCATCATTGACACAGCAGTTCAGGTAATGGCATTGATACCATTATAATAGCCTTAGACTACTCGCCCACAGATATTGTCCGATTTTGAGCCTTGGCCCAGCCAAGTCCTCACTGTTTTGCTCTTCCCACACTTTGGGAAGATGTTTCTGTGAGGGAGAGATAACCATACCTTTATAAGGTTTCCTTCGTTTTCCTCTCCAATCGATATAGGATCTCACATTCCACCCCCCTTTAGGGTTCATTGTCCTCTCTAACACACCGATTCGGGTAATAGCTCTGATACTATTGTAACAACCCTAGACCATCTACCCATAGATATTGTCCGATTTTAGGCCTTGGTCTAGCTAAGCCCTCATGGTTTTGCTCTTCCTACACCTTGAAACAACAGTCTATAAGGGAGAGGTATCCATACTCTTATAAGGCGTACTTAGTTCTCCTCTCCAACCAATATGAGATCTCACAATACCTCTATCTAGCGATTTTCATCTCCATATTATAAGTTGCTTCTTTAGATTTTAAGGCACTACAGATCGAAGGCTAAGCTCTATGAGTTGTTTGTGGTGTAAAAAATTAGCCATGTATCTTCTTCTTTTTCTCGCATCAAGTGTAACATTTCCTTTTTATAAGGTAGGAATACCACCTTCAACATCCCCGCTATCATCCTAATAATCGCAAAATGAAATTCCACATCAATTTCACACTTCAATCTTTGTCTTCTATATTTCTCATGTTGATACTCTTTAAACAAAGTCTCCATTTTCCATTTTATATTTGTCTCACTTTCTTACTAGGCTCCACATCACCTTTAATCCCAACTATTACAAGATTTGTTAGTAATTTCTCATCACTTTAGTGTTTTATTCTAATGAAGAAGGAGTTGAGATAAAAGTTTACAAGTAGTAAGAAGGTTGCATCTCAATATGGTAAGTTTAATACTAGATCGAAGGTTTAAAGAATTATAGTTAAAAATCATAAATTTTGGTCCCAACGTCAATTTTTCATATGAGTATGTGAGGCTTTAGTGATAATATTTTATCTAGTTGATAGTGATGAGAAGGCAACAATGAATTATTCTTATGATGCCATAAAGAGGGTGAATGAAGCAATCAACAGGTCAATTTGAAAATTAAGTCTTCTTTTTATGCAACTAATCTTTTTATCATCAATAAAAGATGGGAAAGGCAACTTACTCTTTAATATTTGCTATTGCGGCATTTTTTAATCCTATTGCCTATTTTAGACCAAATTTTACAAAAAAAAGCTTAATTAATAAGGAAATGATATTGACTATCATAACAATTATTTTTTTAAAAGATTAATTAAAGATTTTATTAACACTAGCAAAGTTATTACACCTTTACATTGTAAGGCCTGGTACAAACTAGTTATAGTTTAGTATAGTAATATTGAGAACAAAGTTACAAGTTATCAAAGATTTTATCTGAGCTTTATATCTAGTGTGAGCGTGCTTTGGGCATTCCTTGTTATCATAATCTCTTTAATCTAGTTTAGAGTGTTGTCATCTAATTGATGCTTTTTAGTGGTTTCTCGTTGTATAATCTATTATTTCTTTCTCTTTATATTGATTAGATTGTTGAAATGAAAACAGTTTTGAGTAGCTCTTCATTTTTTTGGGTTCTTTATCCTTTTATAACCCATACCAAGACACTGTTCCATTTATAGGCTTGAAAATGCTCCATTAAAAGATGCAACACTTTATTCTAAATAAATTTAGATATCCTGCACTAGAAAATAGATTATCGCTATATTCCTCCTCTTCTTTTCATAAGACACATATAGTATCATAAGAATTAAACAACTTATCCTGGGTTCTAATTATGTTTTGTATAACTAGTAAACTAATCAAAGAAGCTTTGGGGTTTAAAGTTTGTTTACATAATATTTCATACTATGATACATTTTCTAGGTTAGTTCTGTAAATTCTGTAGTAAGAGTCATTAGTGAAATACCCTATAGTAATGGCTAACCAAATGATTATGGCTTTTCTATGCAAATGATAAAGGTGAGGTAAATAATTTGATAATGAAGAGGAGCCTCTAAAGTTGCAATACCAAACTCCATGTTGTATCACTAAAGAAACTCTAGCATTTAAAGGAATTCCATTCCTTAAAAGAGGCCATTTCTCACGAATAATCGAGTAAGATCATTCCAGTTGTCATGCTAGAACCAAATTTTTTCACCATTACCCAATTTATGATTAATCCAAGGGTATAAGAGGTTTCCAAATTTCAACATATGTAAGAAGTACCAAGAGTGTTCCTTGTTTATTTCTAGTTGTTGTATGTTCTAGTTTCTTAGGTAAAATTTATTGATCCATTTGATCCATAATGTTCCTTTGTCAATGTTTAAAAATTATTTCACTTAAAAGGATTTTTTTCTTAAAAGAGATAAGGACACTTCCCAACCCCCATCTTCTTTGGGACATATATCTCTTCCCATCTAACCTTTGCCCTCTTGCATTTCATGCCTTACCAAACCAAAAAATAGGTTTGATACTTCTCTTAATCTCCTTAATGAATATCATAGTAAGAATTAAGTGAGCACTTTAATGCACATGTAGACTATTTAGGATAGAATTGATCAGAGTGAGTCTAGCAATAAAGGATAAAAATCTATTTTGCCAAGCATTCATTATTGCTTGTATGATTCAAACAGTCTTTAAATTTTAGCTTAGTAATAGTAATAGGAATGCCAAGATATTTGTATAGTGGAGTTTGAATTTTGTAGCCAGGTCTCCTACTTAACTTAGATTGATTCCTTTTATCAGAAGAAATGAACATATTACTTTTGTTTTCATTAACCTTCATTGTAAAACAAGCTGAGAAAAACTCTAGAATACCCAAGATTATTTCAGTGGATTGGAATTCAACACCACATAATAATAGAAGATCATTAACAAATATCAAATGTGTGATCCTCAACTCTCTACTTCTATGATGGTATTAGAACATGCCATTACAAGAGATGAGTTTGTTAAGAATCCTGGATAAAAGCTTCCATAGCCAGTGTGAATAAATGAGGGGAAAGAGGATCCCTTACTTTATTCCCCTAGTATTTCTAAAGATTTAGGTAGGAGCCCCATTTATTAGAATGCTAAAAGAAGTTGTTGTGATGCATTCCATTATTCCTTTGACAAACTGCTCTGGGAATCTAAAAGCTAGAAAGCAAGATTCGACAAACTCCCATTTGATGGTGTCAAAGGCTTTAAAGAAATCAATTTTGAATATAGAACTTTTGATGGCTCTTCTTGAGGTGTAGTCTTTCATTAATTCCTGTATGAGCAATATGATATCTGGTATTGATCCCCCAGTAATGAATGCACCTTGACATGTATTAATGACATCCTTTAAAGCCAAATGCAATATGTTTGCTAGAATCTTTGCAATTACTTTATAAATAGTATTATAGCAAGATATAAGCCTGTCATCCATCATAAATGAGGGATTATAATTCTTTGGAATAAGACATATAAAGGTCTGGTTTGTTTCCTTTAGCATATTGGATGAAGCAAAAAAATTCTTATACAGCTTTGTTGAATAGTTTACCAGTGATATACCAAGTCTCCTAAAAGAAACAAGCTTAACATCCATCGGGTCTTAGTGCTTTGGAGGGGTGCAAACATAATAGAACTTCTTTAATCTCCTATTATGTGATGAGTGACACTATGTATTCCTTCATCTCCTGAGTGATTAGCCTCTCAAAGAATACACTAATGTTGAATTCCTTAGGGATTCCTACATCATGTTTTGATCAGTATGTAGAACCCCATAGTTGTCTTATAGCTCAGTTATCTTGTTTTTGTTTCTTCTGGCTAGGATGGAAGAGTGGATGAATTTTGTGTTATCATCTCCATCCCTTAACAAATTGATCCTTGATTTCTGTTTTAAAATAGAATTGTTTAAGCATAAAGCCTCTTAGAGTACCTTTATTCTTTGACTTTCTAATATTCTCATAGCATTGTTATAAGGATGCTTATAATAATTCTCTTGAGCATGTCTCAGATTGTTTTTAGCTTCTAATATTCCTTTAATCTGTTCTTTGGCAGACTCTTTGATTGTAACCTTAACAAGTTTGAGTTTCTTTATAAGCTAAAAAGCTTTATATCCTTTCACTTCTTTACTCCATTTTGCAACCACCAATTCTTGGAAGCCTTGAGTTAAGCCATTGAAAATTTTGAAAGGATCTCCTGATGTGATGGACGGATAAGAACTCAGGATGTCTATTTATAAATGATTAGAAGAAATGTTATCACTAAAATGAACATAAGAATGTGGGCATTGTTTAAGCCAATATTGATATACCATCAGTTTGTCTAACTTCTTTCTAATCATCAAATCTCCTTGCAGTTTATTTGTCTAGGTGAAAAATTGTGTATAACTTAGATCCACCAGACCAATATTTTGCACCAAATCTGTGATCTCCTTACAAATTCCTACATGATAATTTGTACCTCCTTCTACTTCTATGGGAGATAAGATGATGTTAAATTACCCAGTAATCACTCAAGGATCAATTATTCCATTATGTATGGCTTTAATATCTTCCCAGAGTTTGGCTCTTTGAAAGAGAAAGTTTGAGGCATAAATCATAGATAGTTCAAACTTACTTTGCACTCTATGAAGCTAGCAATTTAGATGTAAATTTTGATATGATTCTCAGGTTACTAAACTATAACTTCATCTCGATTATAACCACACATGATCCTTCCATTATAATGGTAAGTATGATTTGATAGGATTTTCCATTAAGCACAAAATCTTGAGGCTATTTTGTGTATAAGGCTGCTTTATTTTAGTTTTAAGAAGTCGTACAAAACAAGGCTTCTTTTCCGATATAATCTCTTTCATAGTTAGAGGGTCATTCAACTCTCTAACATTCCAAAAGTAGTAATTTCATATTTATCGGAGCGTTAATCCCCTTTTTGTTTGTTTTTTCCTTTCTTTTTAGCAAATTTTCTTCTTAAGCTAAGCTAAATTCCTTTTCCTCTTCCTTTAACCTATTGTTTTCCTCCTGTTTAGCAAACCTATCCCTACTTACACTGTAATCATTAATATCCTTCTACTTAGTAGTAGCCTAAGCACTAGAATCAAAGGTATTTTTTAACTCTTTTGAATTATGAATTTCCCCAATCGCCTCTTAAGTATCAGTCACAATCTCATCATTTCTCTTCTTTGAAAACTCTAGGCTTCCAAGGGTAAGTGATAGGTATATCCATTCTCACCAATTCCCCTACCTCTATTAGCTTCATAGTAGGAATGCTATAAGGAAATTCAACATTTTTCTTAATTTCAACACACATTTTTGCAAAGTAGATCCTCTTCGTACTTCCAGTTTTTGTGTCCATGTATATTGGCTTACCTAAGAAACTAGCTAGGAAGCTAAGTCCTTCAATAGTCTAAAATTCCAAAGGGAAATTATGAAAATTAACCCAAATGGGATGCCATCAATATTTCCTCTATTATATTCAATGCATAGCTTCCATTTTTTTTAATAAATATAGGTTAACCTCCCACATGAAAAGGACCTTAATCCACTATCTTATCAGATAAGTTTCAGAGTTGAATTTAAATAAAAATGACCCATCCTCCATAAGTATAGTCTTCTCTAGGCCCTTCTTGATCCACTAACCATAACCCAAGTATCAGCTACTAAAAATGTAGGTCTTTTGCTACAAAAGAACCCTAATAAAGCTGAGGACAACACAAAGCTCCAATTTTAAGTAAATCCATAGGTGGTGTGAGAACACCATCCACCATGACATTCTGGAAATTTTTAAGTTTTCCTTTATGTCATTGAACATCTATTATGTTTTTCTAGGCTTCAGCAGGTTGATGGGCTGAAGATTCCCTGTATTTGACATTTCTTACAGTTTGATTCACTAGCGCAAAAACCCCACCATTCTTGACACCTTGTAAAACTCTTTCGAAGAAGGTTCAATCCATTTAATTCATCACTAACATCCCCATGGGATTGCAAGGCCATTGAATCACCAAATATCGTAACAATTATTGCACTTAAAATAATATAAGATCTCCTAACTCATAAACAGAGTAATACAAGGTTGCCTGTTGTAATTTAGGATACCAATTGCATTTTGTCAAATAGACAAGTTGTAACACCTGGTATCTAGTTTACCCGGTACACCAAAATAAATCAGTATTTGAGACTAATGTCACTAAAACCACAGAACAGTGAATAATAATTTTTTTTAGGTGACATCAAATTAATGATGCATGAAATTTTTTTAGTGGTCACAGAAAATTGTACGAGCAGATGTTTAAGAACCAGTACAAGAGTGGCATTTTTGTAATTAATGGACGATGAGGCTTATATAAGAAGCTAGTTAGAAAGAAGACAAAACTTTGTCTTCTTCCTTCTCCCTCACCCACGAAACCAC
>JANZXR010000002.1:21466706-21495299 GCA_027575705.1 Erythroxylum echinodendron | reverse complement strand
ATACAGATAAATAGATAAGCATATCAGTTTCTAATAATCATTTAAGAATTATATTGTAATTATCTACAACATAACTTTAACTTGTATGACATTATTATATAGCAAATTGAAGAAACTAATAGAAAAGTTTTAAATATTGGTATGTCATCAAAATAATATTTATAATGCTAGAAAAAAAAGTAAGGTAACCTAAGAAGGTGTAAGTTGCTCCAGATTTGGATGTTCAAAATTTTAGTAATAACAAAAGCAGCAAAGTTTATCTACCATATTCTTAGATAAATTTCGTATAATTTAAGCTATATAGATCATTTTTTATGAGTTTGATAGTAAAATGCATTCTAAAATAAGAGTATGCTTTTTATATATGATCATCCATAATCATACATAGTGTCATTGTCTTATAGGAAATGGTAAACATATTACTAAATTTGTTACAAAAATCAAACCTTTAATACTTTTCAAGAGTTCATGAAGTTTAAGACATTCAATAAAACCAATATTTTTTTTGTTTATGACCATATATTTATGATAGTGAAGGTGAAAGTATGACATTGCTGAGCTTGACTCTTTCAATTTGTAAACATCTCACAGAAAATAATGTAGAGAAGATGGAGTAAATTTTAAGCTTATTTAATTGCATCGTGTTATAGGTAATGGCGTAAAATTTTCTTCACTTATATATGAAAAAACTAAACAAGTATATGAAAGTTCAACTTTATATATCTCTAAGTGGTAACCCAAAGCAGTTGCACAAGAAAAAAAGTAAATCGAAAAGAAAAGATTAAAGAAAATAGACCAAGATAAGTGTGTTAGGTAACTTAAAACAGACAAATGAGCTAATGTTGCCAATAGTAGAAGAAAATGAACTAGCCAATAGTTATAGTCAGGCTCACAAATAGTTTATACTACTTCATCTACATATAAAAAAATTATTATGAAAATCATTCTCAATTATAAAATAATTTTACTAAATGAGTGCGTGATAAATCATATAGTCTTGATACATTGATTGTACTTGCTCATTAGAAGTTGAAGGCTTGATGTTTAATGAAATTATGGAGTTTACTTGTATACAAGGCTCTTTTATCATATATAGCTCTTTTATCATATATATGTAATTTTCCTCTCCCATAAAAGAATCACTTTCTTCAGTCGACTTGAAAGAACCCATTCCGAAGTTCCCCTTCTAGAATTCGAGTAGAGGCCTCCTGACTACTCTACGGTAGCCTCCAATCAACATTTGACTTGACCGAAAGGTTCCCGCAAAGCCAAGTCGTTCAACTATTTAAAACCTTTTATACTTTAATAATTAAAAGCGCAGAAAATAGTGAGAACTTTATTTTCAATTTATTGAAAATTTCGGCTGCATAACGATTGCATTTTGACATTCCCAAAATTTTTAAAGGCCTTCAAAAATTTTTCACACGAATTTCTCAACTGCAAATTTTGAAATTTAAGTCCACTCACAAACAACCCAAACAAATAATTCTCAACAGTCACTACAATAAACTTTTAAATCTAAAACATATTCATGTATTTCATTTAAAAGATTTTATAAACATCCATTCTTTACGCAAATGTACATAGCAAAATGACACAAGCACAGTAGCACCCGACAATACAACTAATCTTGAGGCAGAGTCTCAATTACTACAACACTTGTACACATATTTGGGGTGGTTTGTTTAAAAACATAAAAATAAGGGTGAGTTAAACGAGCTCAGTGAGAGTAATCAGTTTACAAGAAAGTTGAACTTTTCATAACAATATAACTACAATATTTCATACAATCATAAAGCTCATGGTAAAACATTGTCCATAACAATTTATTTGTGAATCATCAATTCTAGTATTAACATAACATTTCGTAAAACATAATTTCAATTTTTTTGAAAAACTATTTCGAAATACTTTTTGAAATTAAACTCATCATATGAAAGTTTCTATTTCTTATCTTCCTTAAGCAATAAACAGTGGTGGCAATGAGTTTTTTGAAAACTTTAATATTGAAAAATAAGCTATTTTCATGCCTTTCCTTACTCAACATAGCCCACCATAAGTTTCTTTACCATACGGTACATTAGGCATAAAGTCACGGAGCTGGTTCTACATCACTTACTTGCGACTGGTCTATTTATGTATTAAATACTCTCTTAGAAGATAGAAACCTGATCTCTATGTTAACACAAACTTAAGAGAGTTGTCGAAATGAGTTTATGTCATTAAAGAGCCAATGAGACTGGAGGATCATTGAAAATTTCATATTTTACATAGGATTCATGGTTTTCCATATGCTTGAGTACTTGCAGTGTCAACTAGGATATGAGATTTCTTTTCAACTTTCAAGCTAAAGAAGATACACATTTTATCAATTACTTTTACTTCTGTATTGCAAAAGGTTGTTTAGATTCTTATTCTTTAAAGACAGTCTTATATTCATTGAACTGTGCTTTATAGGGTGGATGAATATGATGTGTATATGTGCTTAATTTTGTTAAATGAATTGTGTACCTCGTTGCAACCATCAGAGGATGGATTCCAAATAATTTGTAAAAATTATTGCTAAGAGTAGATCAAGCTATCAAGAAGTTATGAATATTCATTCTCATAGCTCATCTTCGTGTACTTCATTCTTTGCATGAACAGCAAGAGGACTGTTTTTCACAAGGGTTAGTGATGAAAATTGCTTGAATACTTAAATTACTAACAATGTTATTATAGCCGCATTTTGTTCATAATTAATGATCAAATTAGTTATTCTAACCATATTTCAACTATTATTTGAGAACTTTTGTAGGATGGAAGAGTTGATATCAATATTATTGCAGTTCATTAGAAGTCGTCAAAAACCCAATGGCTACGTTCTGTTTGTCGCTTTCAATGCCCATGCTTTTGATGTGCTATTTTTGGTTAAGGCCTTTAGTCACTGCAATATAGATATTCCCCTTAAGGTGATGAAGTCTGAACGTACTACCCCTCCATTCCTCTTTGATTTGCATGAGTTTATTATATATGGAAATCCAAATTGCTTCTATGTATGGTTCAGATGATACATTCCTACATGTTTTCTATGAGAAGTCCTTGCATACTTGTGTTAAATGTAATGAACACATATTTTTAAGAGTTCTTCCATATGAAATAATGTGCAGGTTTCTATTTCCACCATAATATCTTATATTGAATAAAATCTCGTCCTCATCATAACTGGATATCTGCTCACATATTGTAGTATTTGTCAAGAAGCTGGAATGCATGCAGTACGAAAGAACATGTACTTTATAATTCCAAAGTACTTTGAGAAAGGTTATAGAGTCAATGTGAAGAAGCCTGACACCGACTTTGAATTCTACAAATTCCTTACAATTGTGGAGGATTGTAGAATTCGCTTTTGTATTTGGTAACAATAAAAACACATGTAATTTGCTTTTGTATTTTGAATATGTTAAATGTTGAATTTTACAAGTCCTTATGGGCTATATATTATATATAAATGCAGTTTTTTTCGTTTACATTTGATAGTATGTACGCAATTAATATATACATTAATATCTATATATTTCTTTTAATCTATATATGGATGTTGCTTTCATAATGATAAGAATTTGATTTTATGTTAAATAATATTGGTAACGAAAGAATAAATTGTTGCTTTTATTGTTACAAATTATTGCCTAAAAAACTTCACTTTGTTGCCTTATAAAGACTTAAAAGTGTTGCAGTACCTATTTAATAATCTTGTTATAGTTTGAAATTGATGTGTTGCCTTAGTCAAAATTTAAAGCAACATTTTTTATTATGTTACCTAATCAAAAAAATTTTGTTGTCTTATACTTATTGCAGAGCCACTTATTGTAACAATATGCATTCTATTGCCTTAATAAAAAGGTAACTAAAATTGTACTTATAGCTACACTTTTATCTATTGCCTAAAGCACTTTTTGCCATAGTATAACTTGAAATTTTAACAAATTGAATTGAATTCAAACTCAAATTAATTTTATATTAACATAGAAATTTTAAATAACAAAATTTATAAATATCATATATCTATCTAATTGGTGAAATTAAGAACAGAAAGGTGGTGTTCAACTCTATTGACATTACCACCATCTTTCTTAGTTAAATAATGTGAACCTATATGAAAATGTTGACGAAGTCTTGGCATATCTTATTCAAGAACAGCACTAATCATATTATTTGCCCTTTCCATCTATTGTACAAAGATGGAGCAAGAAAGTCAACTTGAGAACCCATTTTTAAATCACCTCATCAAAAGGTGGTTAAAGTGTCAACACTTGGGGAAAACTAGGACACAGCATGCATGATGTCTTACCGGAAACAGTTCTTGTAGGTCAATTATATCTTCCCCGGAGTATAATTATACCGGTCCAATATGGTAACTTGTCCGACACCAACTTTTTCCTTATGTTACTTTTTTTTAAATAAGATCTACTTATTTTAATTTTTAGGCAAAATTTTTAAACTACAACTTCACAGAGATTATTGTTGCAATTACGGATAATTGAAACTTATTGTACAGCTACCAACCATTGTGATTCAAAAGTATAATATGGTATCTCATTAACGTGTCTTCGTAAAAAAATAAGCATGTGAGTGACTCCTGTTGAACAACGCATAAACCTTGATTTGTGCTTTCATTTGTTAAAGATACGGCTGCATAATTCCAGTCCAGGCACGTTAAAATGTAACATTAAAGTCAATAATCAGAGTTCTTAAACCTTGAAACATGAAATCAAAAGCACCTAATGAAGTTCCTTCACGGGATTGGTTGGATAGAAAGGGATTCAAAAATACATTATAGTTTCGTATACCAGTAAGTGAATAATATTATCTTAGATTCACAAGTTTTATTTGGTTGCATTAGATTCTTGGACATGCAAATAACAGGCCCATGCTTAGTCACTAACATCTACATCTACAGTAGTAGCACATGATCATGGAATAGTCCGGCCCAAAAAGGTAACTAGTCGTGCGTTATTCGGAGTGTGCACGTGTGTGGTGGACATTAAGCCCCCACGTAACTCGAGAATTAACCAGAAAGAAAAGCTCACTTCTTATGTTCCTCGTAGAATAACGAAAGAATCTTGTTGTTGCACGAGGATGTCAATTCCCTACACTTCTTCTGTTCTTAACCTCCAGGTACTTGTAATTCCTTGTTTTGTTGCTTTTAGGGAGGACATATTGCAGTCCAGGCAGTTACTACTAGTACTAGACAGCTTAACTTGTTTTGCGTATATGCTGCATGTACGGTTGGGATGGTGACGTTGATGTTTACTTTTGATGTTTCGTGTGTAAAGGATTTTATTTGTTGACCATATTCCTGGTTCGAAGTTGTATCCATAACCAGGAGGGTATGAGTTGCCAGATCATTTGTATAATATGTGCACATCAACTCTGAGTTTATAGGTTGTGGAGTTTGATTCATAAAGAAGTTTAACTGAATTATGCCGTTTTCGTTCAATTTTAATGATAAACTCTGCAGGGTTTCTTATGGCCCGCACGTACGTCATTTACTAGTAACTCTGTGCATCCTGGGTTTGTGTCATCGCCACTTCCTAAACCATTTCTTCCAATTAGTGACAGACTCCAATATGGCCAAAAAATAGGTTATTTTCCTTCAGGAACACGTAGGGAACTCATCTTGGCAGAAGCAGGAAGGCAAGGTTGGGACTTCGGTAGATTTGTTAAAACACTGTACTTCTTCAATGGACCTCCATCTCCTGCTAAGGTAGCTTGTACATCCCGTTGCTGTTAATATCTAAGGAAACGATTGTTAAATTTGAACCTCAACTTACAACAATTCAGTATCTGTGTGTAGTTCTTTGAGTTTCTGATTGAGAAGCTATCTCCATCTGCTAGTGAACCAATAAAGCCAATGGAAAGCTCAGGTATCATCCTAGTCACAGGGGCTACGGGTGGTGTAGGCAGAAGAGTAGTAGACATCTTACAGAAGAAAGGACTGCCAGTTCGAGCATTGGTATTTTCTTTACCTTGTTCAAATGTGTTACTTTTGTTTTTCACTTTGGAGGAATGTACACGTGAAATTCAAGCAGCTTGTCCTTGCACGGGCTTAACCTTTTCTTTTCTATGCCACCTTTTACAGGTCAGAAATGAAGAGAAAGCTAGGAAGATGTTAGGCCCAGATATTGACTTGGTGACTTGACTGCCCTGATTTACCATAGCATGCCAATAAGACTTTTGACTATCTACAGATATTTTCTGCTAATTCCTGACAGTGTTTTCAAGCTTACCTGCAATGTTATTTTATGATATCCTTTTTGTTCATAGCAAGTGGAGAGTATTATGCAATGGTTACGAGGGTGGGGACTAGAATTGATGCCCAAACCAAGTCCAATTATGTATCTGAATGAATGACCCAGATGAGGACATTTTGTAAACTTTGACAGAACACTAATTCATTTGAGAATATATTAAAATTATGATATTCAATTAAAATAAAAAACTGTTATGATTATGTTAAAGGTATATATTAAATCTGAAAATTTGGCATACTTATCTAATCTTAGTAGTAACAGCTGTGTTTCTTAAGCATTACGCAGCAGCAGCTGTAAAGAAAAGAAAAATGAATGTTTTGTTTAGTTCCTTCCACATTAGAATCATTGCCTATGAGTTCCTATATTTTCAGTTGTGGCAGATTTATGTTTTTGACATTTTATTTTGCTTCTGATTGATTCACTTCAAAACTGATTGCCTTTTGTTTCTCTGTTCTATTCGTTATTTTTCGTCTTCTTTCTCACCAAATATTCCATAATTATGTCAGATAGTTGGGGATATTACTAAGGAAAGCACTGTGGATCCTAAGTACTTCAAAGGGGTGAGAAAGGTTATAAATGCTATTTCTGTCATTGTTGGCCCGAAGGAAGGTGACACTCCAGACAGGGCAAAGTATAGCCAAGTATGATTCTTAAAGCCTTTTTTGCTCACGACTATTGATTTCTATAATGGTTCACCTTTTTAAATTTTAAGATTTAGTGTCTTTTACTCTCTATCAGTCATCTAACCCGATTATGTTATGGTGCAGGGGATCAAATTCTTTGAACCAGAGGTACAAATTGATTGTCAATTTATGCTTTAGACTCAAACTTATATATTCCTATAAAGTTCATCTTGGAGTACTTTTTTCCTTTTCTCTTTGTAACTAAATAGAGTAACTATTGATCTTTTTTGACTGCCGCTTCATTTGATTATGAATAAAGATAAAAGGTGATTCTCCTGAAATGGTGGAGTATGTTGGGATGAAAAACTTGATCAATGCTGTGAGGGACAGTGTTGGACTTCAAAGTGGAAAGCTGCTGTTTGGATGTGCAGGTGTTGCTTAACCTAGTCCTTTAGCAAATAAGTGTTATACGTGATCAATAAACATACTAATAATTTCTTTTACCCTTAATAGTTTTTCACTTTTGCTATCTCTTTATGGTTTCTTTTTCTTTTTTTCCCTCCCAAAAGGGGGAGGGGGATGGGTGGAGAATGAACTAGGGTTGGGTTGGGGAATTGTATAGGCTGATACATTGTTGACTCTTTTCCTTATTGTGCTTCGATCACTCCTTATTTCTTCTAAACATTTAAAAAGGATCAGTTCAAAGTAGTTTCTAAACCCTTTTTTGTCCTTGTCTAACCATTGTGTTGGTTACTTTAGATGTGGACATATATTAAATTTTGAACTTCTTCATTCTTCTTCCTTTTTACAGTGCTAAAAGTTCAATTACTTGGATCTTCTTTCGTCAAAATTACTAATGGAGAGCCTAACACTTATTTAGTAGCTTCAAGCATGTTTTTTTTAATTGCATTTCTTCTTCTTTACAGATAATACTTTCAAAGATCTCCCTTGGGGTGCTCTAGATGATGTTGTGATGGGAGGAGTAAGCCAAAGTACATTTCAAATTGACACATCCGGTGGGGAAAATGATGAACCAATTGGGTTGTTTAAAGGTTTCCTCTGCTTAAACCCTTCTCTTAAGCAGTTGGAACTTGGAAGTATATATTAGACATAAATGTATTGACTATGAAATTTCTTATCCTTTGATTTTCCCTTTCCAAAGTTTGGTTTTCCTTACCGTGATCTTAGGTGTTGTCTCAACTGCAAACAATGGTGGCTTCACTAGTGTGAGAACAAGGGTAATTTCAGCATTTTATCTTTTAACCTTTTCTTCACTCCTAATGCAAGATTGGTGATTTGGTATCCATTTGACTGTATCATCTTCTTCAACCACTAGATTGGTACTAAATTAATGTACTGTTTTATGCGTTATATTGCACTCATTGTTTTCTTCCTGTTTCTCAGATTGTTGCTACCAGTTGGCTGTCCCTGCATTGTATATAAGATTGTTTCTAGCAAATATTTTATGGTTATGAATACCCTCTTTAAGAGGAAATAAATGGGAGACTTGTAATTTCTGCATGTTTCAATTGCATGTTAACATCCTACTTTAGGATTGCATATTTCATGTGATTCCTATCAATGTGAATTCTATGACTGTTCTATTGATGGAACAGTGTGTTCAAATCTATTTTGATGATGAAACTTAAGTGATTAATTTGATCGCTTTTCAGAATTTTTCAGTACCAGAAGATCTTTCTGCATATGATGGTTTGGAGCTTCGCCTTAAAGGTGATGGGCGTAGGTATAAACTTATTGTTCGAACTAGCCGGGACTGGGATACTGTTGGCTATCAAGCAAGTTTTGACACTGTTCAAGGTCAATGGCAGTCTGTAAGTGACACACAACTTTTTCATTCAATTTTTGCTAATAGTCTTATTTCTGAGTTGTGACTACATACACCAGATACGAATACCATTTTCTTTTTTGAGGCCTATATTTCGAGCACGGACCATGAAAGATGCTCCACCATTTGATCCAAGCAACATCGTCTCATTGCAGGCATGCTCTATCATTGCCAATTTTTGTTTTACTCTTTGATGGTGTCTTGCTTCTCGTTAATGAGTTAATAATCCTTTCAGCTCATGTTCAGCAAGTTTGAATATGATGGGAAACTGAACCCAACATTTGTGGAGGGAGCATTTCAACTTCCAATATCTAGCATAAGGGCATTCATAAAGGACCCTATAACTCCTAGGTTTAAGCATCGTTTTTAATTTTTTTTCCTTTCATTTTGTGCTGGTTGAATTTGAGTGATCTGCTGAAAGGTGTTTTCATGTCTTTGTTTACATCACTTGTAGGTTTGTACATGTGAGTTCTGCAGGAGTCACCCGACCAGATAGGCCTGGTCTTGATCTCAGTAAGCAACCTCCTGCTGTTCGCTTGAACAAGGACTTGGGTTTCATCCTGACATTCAAATCGAAGGTTGTTTTTTTAATGTGTAAAATACTGATTCTAGATGCCAAGATGAAAAATGATAGTAAGTTAATCCATGAATTTTGAATCAAGTATGATAAAAAAAACAAGAAGTTTTTGTTTATAACAACATCCAGATATGCACTGCATTGACAAACATCTGCCCCAAGACCAGGAGATAAATTATTGACTTCTGAAGTATCTATATGTTGCAGAGTGATCAACAATCGGGTTGATCATGATGTTGAGCAACTGCACTTGAAAATGATATGGGTATAGATTGGTATAGTTTCACTACTTAAAAGTGGGTGATCTTAACAATGGAGTTTTCATTTCATAAACTTCTAGAATGAGCATCTATAAAAAATTTGTCACCGTGATCAGATAAGGTTTTTGCAAGTATTTTCTGGTGATCAATATAGACCTGTATACACATAGCAGGACAGAGGATGAATTGGGTCAAGTTGGTGGGATAAAAGCCATTAAAGAAATTTAAGGAATATGTAGTAAAGTAATAAATGATTCTAGTCATTACTGGAAAGATGGGGTGGGATATAGGATAATGAACTCGTGTAGCCTCCTGATACTGCTTAACCCAAATACCTGTAGACTGATGCTTCACTGAGTTAAAAATGTTTTTTGTAAATAAGAGTTGCACTGAAAGTCAAGATCAAGATTCAAGTGTGTTACAATGGATAGATAGGTTATGAAGCCTGTTGTCGATACCTCATGCCAACTGAGTATCCGCTGGAGTCATTGTCATCTTTTTCTCAATTATCTTGCTTTAATTTGCACTATCTATATTCATCTCTCTTGAATTTCATACATCGAGTCAGCTTGATGACAGGGAGAAGATTTGATACGTGAAAGTGGTATCCCATTTACAATTGTAAGGCCTTGTGCTTTAACTGAAGAGCCTGCTGGAGCAGATCTAATTTTTGATCAAGGAGACAATATTACGGTATAGCTACAAGTGGAACTGATTATATTTCCATCCACATACCTGTTTTTTCCTTTATTATCTTCAATAAGCATCACAGAATGTGGAAAGCATTATTGTGTTTGCTTTCTGCGGCTTAGTTCTAGAATGGTTGATCTATAAGGCCTCTGTTATCTTTAACTTCATGTTTACAGGGTAAAATATCAAGAGAAGAGATTGCACGGATATGTGTTGCAGCTTTGGAAAGTGCCGATGCATGCAACAAGACATTTGAGGTCAAATCCTTCTCTTTGACATTGCATGTGTCGAGTTTATAATTATCGTTTACCACTTGAACAATTGAGGACTACTGCTTTTAATTATCTACCAAAACTGCTCGTTAGCTAAAGGCAATGGGAATACTCTACCTCTCTCTATTACTACTTTTTCCCAACTATTGAGCTTACGTGCAAATTTCTGTAGGTCTTCATGAGTTAAGATTGGTTTTTGGAATGAACAAATTCTAGAGAAACATAACCTGTTTGGAAGATTTTGGACACTAATTCTCTGTTTCTGGTATGTGGAGGCTTAGGAACTATTATAGTTTATCAACTGCTCTTCTCAAAATTATACACCTATAGATAGATAATGTGGCAAATTTTCTCCAGTTTACTCTTTCATCTCCATGGAAAAGGAAAGATATGCTAAACCTGCATGATGTTGGGGTGAAAAACTCTCGACCATGCAACATTGAAAGCTGTTCTACATGTGTGCTTCAGTTTTGAGCTATAATTTGTTTACCTAGATGGCGGATTCTAGATATTGCAAAACTGTTGTTGCAGGTCAAGAGTGCCATTCCATTTAGTGAGACGTTCACAGTGGACCCAGAAAACCCACCTCAGGAGAAGGACTACAATATCTATTTCAAAGATCTGAAGGATGGAATCACTGGGAAGGAATTACGAGAACCAAGTCCTGTTCCAGTGTAATTATGCCTACTTCCATGATTTTTGCCATGCTTTATAGGTAAGTTTTATTTCTATGGATTAGTGATGCCACACAAACGTGTAGAATTCCATCTAAAAACAATAATTACGATGGAATATGCAAGTCCAGATACTAATGATATTGAGCTCTCTAGTTCCATGATTATCCTGATAAGTGTGTCTAACATGTACAGTAGTCCTTACATCCAAGTAGCTAACCAAATAAAATGTCGCTCCTATCTACTGACTATCAACATCCATCAAGACAATTAGATTCTTGAACTGCCATCTGACATTCTTAGAACTTCATATGAAGGCTGTTCTTGAATTGGATCTGGAGATTTGAAGTGGCCAAGATTTTTCTTGTGTTCAGACCTGATGTAGGTCACATGTGTGCCTGTTCTATGCACTGTAGACATTGCTAACATGTAATGGAGAAAAAATTCTATTGAGAATATATTTGCAAAGAATTTCAAAAAAGAGTATCTTTTTCCTTATTCTGGTTTCTTCCCGTCATGTCATTGCTTCACTTTTTTTTTTTCCTCTTAATTATAGTATGTTCTAAAATCACTCAGTTCTTGCAGAAGTTCACTTGGAAGTAAAAACAGTGAAGTTTCTTGGCAGACTACACAGAATTATAGATCAGAAAGGACATGATCGAGGAAGAAAGTTGAAACTGTCAAATCCAGTGAAGATAGTAAAATGGAGAGAAAAAAATGATGAGAACAAATTGCATAAAATATAGATTCTCTTTCCATCTGTTTGCAAGCTGCTCTCTCTACAGTAATAATAAATAAAAAATCTATCTTCCCTTCTTATTCATCTGCTCTAATAGTATGATATTGTGCTTTCGCATGCTTGATTTTGTCGCATTGCTTGGATTTGTAGCGATGGAAATGATAAATTTGTTATCAATCTTCAAAAATTTAGGAGCAATTTGTTTCAAGTCTAAATCTTCAATTATGTTCTCTAGTCAAATAATTTAATTTGGTGCAGCAGCAACATATTAAGCTTCAGTAAGAGGACTAAGTCACAACTTCTTGTTTCGTTGAAAACTGAGAAAACTCCTGAATCAAATAAGAAATTAGACTTTCAGCAATTTTATACCAAATTTCATAATCACCTGTGCCTTTGGTAGGGACTAGGTACTTAAGAAGATAAAAGCAAAATAAAAATTTATTAAGCTCTCTATAAGCAAGAGTTTCACTTAAAGAAGGAATAATAGTCAATGGGAGAATTTTCACAAATAAAAGGTTCGAATGAGTTTTTCCTCTTATTCACATCTCTGCATGCGTCTATTTTATAGACATAAAATAACTAGTTGTCTAGAATGAATGAACTTCTAACTACGAACATAGTTCTTATTTAACTAGTAAACATAACTAACCCTCTATTCTAGGACACGTAGAACAAGCATAAAACAATTAAAACTCTGCTGATTTACTCATAAAACAATTAGAACTTTGCTAATTCACTCTTGTTTAGAACATTTTCTCCTGGAATATGTAATCAGTGGTTTATCACATCTCCCCCCTTCGAAAGTCACCTTGTCTTCAAGTTGAAAATCTGGATATTGAGCAGTAAGGAGGTCATAGTCTTCCCAAGTAGCATCTTCAATAGGTCAACTTCTCCAAGCTACTAATAACTCCAAATCCTGTATAGAAGTCCAGCGATGGTCAAGCACACGTTTTGGTTGCAATTGGAATTCCCAATCAGCAGAAATGGGCAGTGGAGTAGGTGATGATGGTGGTAGAACACCATGAGTAGGGTGAAGCAAGGAAACACAAAAAATTGGATGAATCTGTGCATCTGATGGAAGTTCCAATTCATAAGCTACTGAACCTAGCATTCATATAACCTTGTAAGGCCCAAAAAACGTAATAGATAGATTCTCATAATACTACTTGGATAGAGATTTTTGTCTAAAGGGCTGAATGCGTAGTAAGACATAATCTCCAGTATTAAAAGAAAGTTCCCTACCCTTCTTGTCGTGCTGATATTTCATACGTGCTTGAGCCTTAATAAGATTATCCTTTAGCAGTTTCAGCATTGCATCTCTCATCAATAATTGGTCTTCTAATTCTACATTAGCAATCTCACCTTTCACAAATGGGTGTAGAGGTGGTGGGTCCCTGCCATAAACCACTTGGAAGGTGTAGTATCCGTAGAAACTTGAAAACCAGTGTTGTATGAATATTCAGCCCAGCATAAGTATGAACTCCATTTTTTGGGCTGTTCGTGAGCAAAACAACATAAATAGGCCTCTAAGCATTGGTTGACAATTTCTGTTTGTCCATCGATTTGAGGATGGTAGGAAGTACTCATCCGTAAACGAGTTTGACTGAGACGGAACATCTCCTGCCAAAAAGAACTTAGGAAAATTGAATCTCGATCAGAAACTATAGAACGAGGAATGTCATGGAGACGAACAATTTTCTTATGGAAGATTCCAACCTTTATTTTAGCTGTACAAGGGTGAGAAAGTGGCAAAAAATGGCTGTATTTACTCAAGCGATCAACTACTACAAATATAGTGTCAACACCTTGTGATTTAGGCAACCCAGTTACAAAATCAATTGAAATATCTTCCCAAATTTTTTCTGGAATAGATAGTGGCTGTAAAAGGCCAGCAGGTGCAAGAGTTTCATATTTATTGCGCTGACAAGTCAAGCATTGTTGAACATGAAGCTTGACATCCTTCTTCATATGAGGCCAATAAAACTGATCTGAAAGCCTCTTTAAAGTCTTCAAATAACCTCCATCTCCACCAATGGGGGTTTCGTGGGCTTCAACCAAAAGAGTTGCACGTAAGTTGGAGTTAGAAGGGATTACCAACTTGCCTTTGTAAAAGAGCTTATTGGCTGACCACTGAAAATTAGAATAAGAAGATGAATCTTTTTGTAGATCAGAGATGAGATTCTTGGTGTGATTATCCTGGAGATATGATTCTTGCAAATCAGAAAAATCTAGAGGTACAGGCATGATTAAAGATTGTTGTGGCTTTCGGGAGAGCGCATCAGCTGCTGCATTATCCTTCCCTGCTTTGTATAATATAGTGAAATCAAAGGGTAGCAACTTCAAAATTAGATGCTGTAACGATTTCCTAGAAATCCGCTGCTCAAGCAAGTGTTTAAGACTATTGTGATCAGTCTTGACATAAAAATGATGGCCAATTAAGTAATGTTTCCACTTTTGGACAGCAAGCACAAGAGCTAGTAATTCACGATCATAAGCTACTTATATCGATAAGAGTAAGAGAGTCCTTTACTGAAATACGTTATGGGGTGCTCCTGTTGCATGAGAACAGCCCCAATCCCTTCTATAGAAGCATCACATTCAATAGTGAAAGATTGTTGAAAATATAGTAGATTCAAGACTGGCATTGTTGTCAATGCATCCTTGAGCTTCTGAAATGCAATTTCAACCCGTTCATTCCAACAAAATGCATCCATCTTGGTGAGATCAGTAAATGGCTTAGCAATGACTCTGTAATTCTGTATAAATCGTCTATAATACGCTGTGAGTCCAAGGAAACCGCGAAGTTCTTTGATAGTGGTTGGAGAAGGCCACTGCTGTATGACCTCAATTTTCTCCGGGTCAATGCCAACTCCTACTTGTGAGACAATGTGTCCCAAAAAATTCACTTGTTGTTGGGAAAAAGTGCACTTCAACATAAAATGCATGTGAGCGTAATAAATTAAATACCACTTCCAAATGAAGCTTATGAAGATGAAGAGAGGTGTTGCAAATTAAAATATTATCAAAAAACACCAAGACAAAATGCCTCAAATGGAGACGAAAGAGATCATTCATTACCGCTTGGAATATGGAAGGAGCATTTGTAAGGCCAAATGGCATCACAGTAAATTCATAATGGCCAGAGTGTGTTCGGAATGTCGTTTTATGAATATCTTCAGGTTGGACTCGAATTTGATGATAGCCCAAGCGAAGATCAATCTTTGAGAAGTAGGCAGTACCGTGGAGTTCGTCAAGCAACTCATCCACATTGGGTATAGGGTACCTATCTGAAATAGTGATGTGATTGAGTTCTCGATAGTCAATACACATTCTCCATAAACCATCCTTCTTCTTGACTAGCAGGACGGGGCTCGCGAACGGACTAGAGCCAGGGCGAATGAATCCTTTAGATAATAAGTCGGCAACTTGCCTCTCAATTTCATCCTTCTGAAAATAAGGATATCTATATGGCCATATGTTTGGAGGTTGAGCATTAGGATGAAGATTGATGGCATGAGTATGAATGTGGAGAGGTGGCAGGGAGGTCGGTTCAGCGAATATATCTGAAAAATCTTGAATATTAGTGAGTTTCTGACACAAACTCCATGAAAACTTAGTTTGCTTAGTCATTACTCTCAACTCTATATTAGAAGTTGAATTCTGAGGTACCCCTTGCAATTTGTATCTTCGGCCATCAACCCAGAAAATCATGAAAATTTGCTATCAATTTGCTTGCACAGTGTTTAAGAAAGCCAACCATTCAATTCCTAAAACCATGTCAACACCGACAAGAATGAATGGAATGAAATCACCCACGATCTTCAAATCTTGAACCTGAATTCGAAGCCGTCTATACACCTTATTACAGCGAATCAAGGACCCATCTCCAATCTGGACCTCGAAAGAAGCGATAGATTGAGTAGGTAACTGTAATTCTGAAACAAGTGTTTGAGCCACAAAATTGCAAGTAGAACCACTATCTACAAGAATAATTACTTTCCTTTGATTCGCTATCCCTTTTAACTTTATAGTTGAACCCGAGTTACTGCCCAGGATAGCATGGAAGGAGATTTCGGCTTGCATCTCTGAATCTTCTTCATTTTCAGATTCGAAATCAGCTACTGATTCTCCTTATTCAGTGATTTCCATAATTTTTAAAGTATCTACCTTGCAACGGAGACCCAGTTGAAATTTCTCGTTGCATAGAAAATAGAGTCCCTTATCTTGCCGTTTCTGGTTCTTAACATCCCACGCACTTGCTGTCAAATTTTGCGTTGAAGAAGACGTGTTCGCGTTCATTGTTAGCTGAGTTTTTGCTCAAAAAAAACATGAATCACTTGCGGCCCAGGTGGTATTGGTGTTGGGTCGGGTCAGATTGGATGAACTGCTTAGTTTAATACTACGTCCGATTTGAGTTTTGGCTTCATATTTAATTGCCAAGCTCATCGCCTTGTAAACGTTCTTGGCTTTTGGATTCGCACGTCTGCCTTGAGTTCCTCCTTCAAGCCGTTGAGGAAAACACATAAGAGACAGTGCTCTGGTCAATTCTTCACTCGTGCAGATTACTTAGCAAATTCCTGACGATACTCTTGCACTGTTCCCGTCTGTTTGATGTCACAGAGATACTCGTCCGAGTTTTGAAACTCTGTCGGACCATAATGCTCTTGAAACATCTTCGTGAGTTCCTCCCAATAAAGCAAAGTTCATTCGGTGTTGATCCATGCGAAGAGATTGAGAGCATCACCTTCAAGGTACATGGCAGCGATGTCGACCTTCATCTTATCAAGAGTGTGATAATATCGAAAGTATTTTTCAGCCTTCAAAATCTATCCTCTCGGGTCCCCACCTTCAAACTTGGGAAACTCAATCTTAGTTGATGGACGCTTGGACGGATTTTTCAGCGACCATGGTATGTCATAATCGTCCTCATCATCGGAGTTCCGCACATGTGTTTTACCCCTTTCTCGATTAGCGTGACTACCTTCAACATGAGGAATCTTGCTAGAGGATGTCTTAAGAGCAATCATCTTTGAGTTGAGATTACTCAAATGGGCAGCCATGTCAGAGAGTTCTGAAAAAAAAGCTTCCGTCAGGTTAGTGGTAGGATTCTGTGGGTTTTGTGGTTGCTATGGGTTCTAGCTGTTTTGTGGGTGTGGTTGATCATAAGAAGATAAGCGTGTGTTCACCATCTTCAAACTAGCTCTGATACCAAATTGGTAGGGACTAGGTACTTAAGAAGATAAAAGCGAAACAAAAATCTATTAAGCTCTCTATAAGCAAGAATCTCACTTAAAGAAGGAATAATAGCCAATGGGAGAATCTCCATAAATAAAAGGTTCGAATGAGTTTTTTCCTCTTATTCATATCTCTGCATACGTCTATTTTATAGAAATATAAAATAACTAATTGCTTAGAATAACTGAACTTCTAACTACGAAGAGAGTTCTTATTTAACTAGTAAACATAACTAACCCCTTTATTCTAGGACACGTAGAACAAGCATAAAATAATTAAAACTTTGCTGATTCACTCATAAAACAATTAAAACTCTACTGATTCACTCTTGCTTAGCACGTTTCCTCCTAGAATATCTAATCAGTGGTTTATCGGCCTTTTAAATATCTTAAAGATTGCAAAAATGAAAATTGCATGGAGAGATCGTAAAAATATAGATAGAAAATTTACAGTAAATATTAAATCATATATAGCTGCAATCAAGTAGAGCAAATTGAAATTTATGTTTCATTTCAAAATGGAAATTATTTAATAGCTCAAGATTATTACTAGTAAGCAACAAGCAGTAAATCATCATATAAAATGAAATGATGAATTATTGTTTCCCATCTCTCTGCCTTCTAGCATAAAGTGCATCTTTACTATTTCTCTTGCTAAATCCTTGATGGTTTATATATATGAGTCTATCTTAATCTTGTTGTATCAAGTTCTTGATGTTCGGTTCAAGCTATAGAGGACTTTATTAAACTTGTAGACAAAAATTTCACACCATGCAACATTAAACTTCTTAAGTTGTTCAATATAAATCTCTTTCATTAACTTTATATTCAAGAAATCAAATTTTGCATCCAAATGATAAAGTTTCCATCCTAAACTTGCAGTCAAAACAATGATTAGTTTGATGGAGTCAAGTGTTGCAATTGGAGCAAATTTATCCTAAAATTAATTCCTGAGCATAGCTATTTACTACCAATCTTATTTTGAACATATGCACATAATCATCAGGATTACATTTGATTCTACAAACTCACTTGACAATGATAGATTTCTTGTCTTCTAGTTTTTTAAATAAATTCCTACTGTCGCTCTTGTTTATCATCTCCATTTCTTCTTTTACTACTGCTTCCCATTCAATTGATTGAGCAACTTCTTAAAAATTACTAGGTTCAACAATAGAAAAAATTCACCTCTCGTACACATATGTTAGAGACTTGACTTTCTACATTGGTGCGTCTACATTGAATCAACACGAAGAGATGAATTTGAATGCAGTAAAGAAGTTCTTCCTAAAAAAAACTATATTGAAAGAGTGGAATAAAACCTATATAAGCCTCATTCCAAAACAAAGCAATGCTAGCAGGTTGGAGCAATTCAAACCTATAGCTTGCTATAACATTCTATACAACATAAAAATTCTTGCAAATAGACTGAAAATAGCTTGGGAAAATAATTAATCTAAATTAATCTAACTTAGAATGCATTCATCAAAAGGAGAATTATTTTACAAACATTCTCCTTAGTCAGGAACTCCTAAAAGGCTATAAAACCAAGACAAAAGAGAAGAATTGCACCATCAAAATAGACTTGGCTAAGGCTTATGATTCAGTCAACTAGAGTTTCATCTCCAGCATTCTTAAAGCAGTAGGTTATCCACCCTTATTCAAGGAATGGGTTGAAGGATGTGTGACTACTGTATCTCTTGCTATCTTGGTGAATGGAAAACCTACCAAGCTGAAACAGGCTAAGAGAAGATTAAGGCAAGGGGTTCCCCTATCCCCTTACCTATTTGTGTTGTACATAGAGGTCCTTTCAATCTTACTTGCAAGGAATATTGAAAAAAGCTCAAAATCCTAATATCATTATAGGTGTAAAGGTACTAAATTTACTCACCTAGTTTTTACAAATGACTTGTCACTAGTTTGTAAGGCTGAAAAGCACTATATCAACCTTCTCATGCAATCAATGGAGGAATTCAAAGTTATGTCCAGTTTGAGAAGAAATCCTAACAAAAGTTTCTTCTAACTGTCAACTACTTCCAAAATAAAAGTTGCCTCAAAAGCATTGGATACAGAGTTAAAACAAGGAAACTTTCTAATTAAATATCTTGGTGTGCCAATTACTCAAAGAAGAATCACTACTTCAAACTGTAAAACACTAATGGACTCATTAAATGGGAAAATAAATCATTGGTGTAACAAGCATCTCAACTATGAGGGAAGACTGCAACTAGTACAGACAAGTTTGAGTAACCTCGCAACCTACTGGATCAACTATATGTCACTCTGCAATAGTGCACTAAAGGAACTAGATAGAAAGCTGAGGGAATTTTGTTGGAATGGATCAAGTCAAAACTACAAGAAGTCAAAAGTCAGTTGGAGTAAAATACGCAAATCAAAGAATCAAGATGGTTTGGGAATTTATTCAACAAGATTGCTCACCAGTTTAGCTAAGAACTTGTGGTGGTTATGCTGTAAGAAAGATGATATATGGGTAAGATGGGTACATAATGTATTCATTAAAGAGAATAGCCTATGGATTCTGAAGATTAAGCAAGACATGTAATAGAATCTTAAGTAAATACCAGGGACAAGACATTGGATGCAGGAGTTGGTTCTTCATAATTAGGGAATGACGAAACCATATTATTTTAGTTCAACAATTGGCATAACAAGGGACCTTTGTACAAAGTTGATGAGATCCAATAACTAAAGCTTGTAGTGAACCCAGGAACCAAGGTCAATAAATTTATCATAAATAACTAATGGATTTGTACTTACCATAATAGTAGAAGTGTGGTTATCATAACAGATAATCTGCCCATTTTCCAAAAAATAGGATATGATGAAATTCTTTAGATTACTGAGGGATCAACGACCTTTAATTCAAAATCCTACAAATCATTTCCAAATGGAACCTAATAATAGAGTGAGGTGGAGAACTCTAGCATAGGATAATGATATTAACCCTTCACATGCATTCATCCTACGGTTGGGGCTAGTTAGGGGACTCCTTATTAAGGACAAAATCAAGTTTCCAATTAATTCATTATAGTGTGAACTATGTAACTCTGTCCTGAACTCCTTAGACTATGTCATGGTTAATTGCATGTATAAAATTTGGAAAAGGTTATAGAGGGTATTAAACACAAGAAAATCAGTCATCTCTTGGAATGAGCTAATTGTTTGGATAAGAACTCGAAGAACAGATAATAAGGCAGTGCAAATCAGTTTGGCATCTATGGGGTATAACATTTGGCAAGAAAGGAATTACATAATCTCAAAAAGGAGGCTATAAGTAAGGATCTTTTATACTGTAAAATTTTCCTCCAATGCAGACTATCCTTGGTAGCAAGAGGACTAGCTGCAAAAATTGCAATAGCTTTTTAAGGTATGGAGGAAGGCTACAACTATTGATCTCTATCTTGAGTAATCTAGCAACCTACCGACTCAATTACCTAACCCTCCCCCAAGGCATTTTAAAAGAAATTGATAGGAAGCTAAAGAAATTCTTACATAGGGAATCCAACAACCAGCACAGGATTCTTAAGGTGAACTAGTCCAAGGTCTGCAATCCCAAGGAAACAGGAAGGCAAGGGATTACATCTACCAAAATTATGAACAAAATCCTAATGGCCAATAGATTATGGTATATCTGCAAAAGAAAAGAAGACTTATAGGTCGAATGGATTCAAACTGTTAACTTAAAAGGAAGCAATATATGGAGCATATAATCTAATTAAAACATGTTATGTATGCCAAAGCAAATCCTAGCTACTAGACAATGGATGGAGGGATTAATAACTCACATAATAGGGGGTGGAAATAGGACTTTTCTCCATAGTATTTACTAACTCACTTGTGGTCCGCTATATAGACTAGAGGAATCAAATCACCTGAAGGTAGTAATTCCATCAAATACTAAGGTGAAAGAACTAGTAGATCATGAATAACTTACTTCTATATCAACCTAACTCAGCAAAGGTATATATTATGTAGTAGACAACTGATAAGTTAATGGAATTTTCTACAAAGGAGTTCAAGAAACTGTCTTAATAGGAGGCAAATAATAGAGTAAAATGACACAAACTAACATGGGATCAAGATATTAGTCCAAGCCACTCATTTATACTATGGTTGGGAATAGTTGGAAGGTTAGGCATTAAGGATAAAATTCAATTTAACATTCTCTCAAGAACCTGTGAACTGTGCCAGACTCAAGTAGAGACTATGGATCATCTCATGACTAAATGCTCATACTTTAAGTTTATTTGGTCTAAAATTAGAGAGCTGCTAAATATCCAATAGATTCCTTCTAAGTAGAAGGAAACAGTGCAAAGAGTTGCCAAGATTTGAATAAGCAATAAGGCTTACTACAAAGTGGTGGCGATGAGTTTCACGACACTAATTTACTTCTTATAAAAAAAAGGAATATCAAAAATTTTCAAAATGAGACTAAGGCACAAGAACAAATCCTGCAAAACATAATGACCATAGCAGCTAGGATATTGAGCAGAAAATCTCACAAGGAATGAAGGTCAGATGGCTAATCAATTATAAAAGCAAAGGAAAGATAAACTCAGTTAGATCCCTTTAGGTTCTTAACTTTACTAAAGGTGTAAAGGCAACAAATGCAAGGATCAATTAGAAATTAGAACCAATGTGAACTGAGTTAGTTGAACATTAGAACATGGGTTAGTTGTAGAATACTAGTTAGTTGCTATTAGTTGGTATTCTACAACAATCATTTTTTATCTATATAATCATCTTTAACATTTTAAAAAAAATTGGTAATTTTTTTAACCTAAATGTTTTCAAAAGAATTTAAGCTTACACTAATGTTATAAAAAAATTTTGTTTATGTAACAAAATGACAAAACCCAAGACTTCCATATAGGTAATTTCAAAATTACATATACTAATATTTTTATTGTTTTATATATGTCCTACATTATCACTAGGCATTCCACTGACAATATGAACCCACTTGATTTTATCAGTCTATTCCAATCCAAAAATCATGACCCTTATATTCCTTGCTTCTTCTCTCCTTTAAAGACTATGGCAATTCTCCTACACTAGCATATTTTTTTTTCACTTCAAAATTTCTATGAAGGTTGAACAAATGCATGTGCAAAATTTTTAGGTAACGAGTGTTTTCCTACAATTTGCAAAATATATGCTTTTGGAAGTAAAAGGATGATATAATAGTAGTTAATGAATTGAATTTTAAAGGGAAGAAAAGGGAACTTCAATGTCATTGCATAAAGCAAGTAAGATGATGCATTTCTTTGAGACTATAGATCAGGAAAATTAGTTTGGATTTTGTACTAATAGTGTGTTGATTTAGGTGGAGACATTTATACAACTATAAAACAAAAATTACAAGTTTCAAACGGAACATATGAGGTACAATTTGAGAAATGTAGTGGGGAGATTGCAAACAATGTATGATTATTCCTTTGGCCCTAATTAGGAACTACATATGAACCGTAGTAACAATCTCAAAAGAGTTTCTAAAGATAACATTATATCATTGATTTCCACTACTAAAGTGAAATATTTATTTCCATTTATGAAGATAGAAGAAGTTGAATCAATTGAGTAATCAAAGGATGAAGAAAATAATAAAAGTATATGGAATAAAAAAACTTAAGAGAGATCCAAGAAAATTCAAGTGAATAAACAAAAAGAAAGAGGAATCAATCACGTAAACATGTAACAATTTGTTGTAATATTTCTTGAAACATTAGCATTTTAATGAGTTATATGCTTAATAATTATATAACCATTTACATGTAGGACATAATGTATCAATCCTTTCATAATCAAGAGAAAATTTATCATAGACTTTAAAGAAAACATCTTAATAGTAAAATAATATTTAAGAAACTTATAAAAAATATTGAATAAACTTTTTGTCAAATAAAAGAGTTTTTATGTGTCTTACAACTATTTGAGTTGATCTGGAGTATAAATAGGCAGCGATTGAGTTATGGGGAGAAGATTCAATATATTGGAGATTTGCTAAAAGGCTTGAGATGAGAGGTTAAAGAGTGTATGTATCATTCCATAACATATATTAAGCCCTAGTTTAATAGTATTAGCAAGAAAGAGAGGTTTGGATTTGTATATGATTGTGTAATTATTGCAGTTGAGAAATTATTAGGGATGACAATTTTTGACCCATTAGCTTAAATTTAGTAGTTTTCAATGGGTCGGTTCATATGGGTCAGGCTTAGGCTTAGACAAACTCGAGGTTCAATTATTCTAAACAAAACAACACCGTTTTATTTAGAAGAGTTGGGCTTCGGATAAACTTAGGTCTGTACAATTCAGACCCTAATCTAAATAAAAATAAATTATTCTATATTTTTAATTTAAAAAAATTATTTTAAAAAACTTGACGGGAGCCAGCCAATTGCCATCCTTAGAAATTATTGATAAACACATTATGAGGATTCCTCTTGATATTGAGCAAGAATTGTAAATAATTTCTCTTCACCCATGATAAAAAAATATAGTATAAAAGGGTTGATATTCAGTTATCAAAAGAAGATCGTAAATTCTCAATTAGAGCTTAAGGAGTGAATATAAATCAATAATTATTTGGATAAATTATTATAAATTAATTTTGTATCTCTTTACGTATTCTCTTTAATTATTATTATGATTGTTTTATAATTAGTATTAATTAAATATTTATAAACTATTCATTAAATTCATTAGATTTTCAAACAAGTCAAAATATAAAAACATACAATTTGTTGCCCTCCTCTCGTATGCGATCCAAAAATCAAGATAAGTGATCAATTTAGTTATTATCTTATAAAGTAAATTACATTTTAAATCTTGACCTTTACTTAATCTTACAATATTAATTAGAAATACTAAAAATATAAATCAATTGTTTAAACATCTAATTTGGGAATAAACTCATCATTAACATGAATTTTTTTTCCGAAATCCCCAGTATTCTTCTAAACCTTTTTTTTTAAATATCAATTGTCGTTCTATAAGCGAAGATCTTTGTTTGAGGTTTTGTCTTTATGCTTTCTTTGAAAAAAGTTCCAATATATAGTTTTTTTGTCTTCTCACTAATTAGTCAGTTTAAATTTGTAAAAAAGATGTTATACGAAGAGTTTCTATTCACTATCAAGAAATAAAATAGAATTCAAGGAATTTACGTAATCAATAATCATTTCCCACAATCACTACACATTGATTTTCTCTGTTTTCTTACTTTTTCATTATTTTAATAATTATTTTATAATTAATATTGATTAAATTGTCATAAGTATTTGTTAAAATAAATATTTTATTTATTGAATTTCAAAATAATTTTAAAAAATAAACATATACAATTTATCTTGTCTTGTATTTGAGTATTATATAATCTTAAATTAGTTACTTGTACAGAAATAAATGAATCAACGAACATAAACCTGACTAATTAAACATATATTTGAAAACGTTCGAATATGAGCTTACTTAATTATACATGACATTGCAAAAAGCGGCAAAGGGATCACGAATCGAGAAACGGATAGATTTCTGCATCTCCATGCCCGGAGATATAGCCGTTAAGTACATGAAATTATGTTGTTTTTTTCTTAAAGAACACTTTTACACCTATAAAATATAGTTTAATGAGCTAAACCCATTTGTTTAACTCGATCATTAAAATTTTTAATTTTATTCAACTTTAATTAATTTTATAATAATTTAATACTAATTAAATCTTCTCAACTTTAAATTTTTTACTTACATTTTAACCTTTAAAATATTAATTATCACTATTTCATCATACGTCATCAAGTCATACTGTCATGGTAATGGATAAGGGCTCGTCAAGATGATGAATAACGCGTACATATATGAAGGTCACCTTGCATGTGACGTTGTGCTCCGCACGTGTTAGATTTTGGTTCGTCAATCAGACAAATTTTCGTATGGTAGACCTTTTTGCCATTTTCAGCAGATATACGAATCAATTAATCATCATTTTCTTTTACTATAATCTCGTATAAAAGTTGTTTACATCATAATATATTATATATTAAGCAAATGAAAACTTTGAATATAATTATTCAGAAAATAGAAATTGAATTACATTTCATAAAGCAGAGAAGCAATAGATGATGGGAGTAAATTAATTTGGAAAAATGCCAACTCAAGTCATCAGGCAAAGTTGGTTGGCCCTTTAACTATTAGTGAAGTGAAAATTTTGAGTCTTTGCATTGATTTTTGCAACTTAAAATATGTCCACTTGGTCCCCATCTGTAGCCATCTCTAACCACTCCTAAAGTATGGATAGAATCTCTCTCGGATTGATTATTTTAGATTAGGCTATCTAATCAAAAAAGAACCATGTGCAATTCGAGCACAGTTATTAAGGGAGCAATAACTAAGGCATTGGGAGGGATGCAACCTGTGGAATATTATCCAGCTAAGATTCATACGAAAAGTCTCAACTTTTAATGCTGGGCTTTCCTTGAATCACATCCAAATCAAGAATATCTGAAACTGCCTGCTCCTCACTCATCTGACTGGGAGAAAAAGAAAGAGCGTTGCATTTATAATTTGGTGTTATTGGAAAGACAATAGATGTTGTAGTGTTAATTAGTTACCATTAGTAAGGACAAAATTAATTAACTGAAATAATAATATCTATTTTCTGAGACGGACAGAATACTTTGATTACAACAGGATTGCGACGGGCTTCAGAAATCAGAATTGGATTGTTATTACTCACTACACTGAAATCAACGCAAAAATAAAAAATAAAAAACAAATTATTAATAGAAATCTCTTTTCTTAAAAATATACGTTTTTCTTTTGGCGTACGGTAGACACCTTTGAATTTTATAACCCGCGTGATGCAATGCCACGTTTCAGCAGATCTGAACTTGCGGTCCCACTCCACGTTGATGTCTAAACACGGATGAGCACTCCGGCAACTCCCCCAGATCAGCGAACAGCAACTCATCCTCCTCTCTCATCGGAGAAAACTCCGTATCCGCAGAGCTCCTCTCCTCCGAAAAAATGTGACTCGAGATAATTGCCGAAGACGTTGCTTCCATGTCTCCGAACCATGTGAATTCGTCGGTCGTAATAAGTGACTCGTCACCGAGATCGGCGAAGCTTTTCCCGGGTTCGGGTTCTGGGGTTTCTGGTTTGGACTCGGAGAGTTGGGGTTTAGGACTGGAGGCAGTCGTGGTAGGGGGTTTGGGGACGGAGGCGTGATGGTGGTGGGTTCTGGACGATGGAGGCAAAGGGTGGTTGTGTTCGCAAGAGTAGGTGATCACAAGCATTGTGGGGTCTACTCTACTTCTCTCTACTTGCTTTCTGGCTGGACAACCTTTTGAACTGCTACACCTGTAGTATCCTCTGCAGTTCAGACAAAACTGGACTTGTTATGTCTACCCAATCCTACATATTAATTTCGTCCATAATCATTATAACTTAACATGGTTTTATTCGATGCTAACTGTTACCTGGGGTAAGGAGAACCTTTGATGGGTTTTTGGCCGTATTTTCTCCAAGCCCATGAATCGGAAGGTGGCGGAGCATTTTCACCTTTCATCCGTGCGCCGTCCACGTCTTTGATCGGCACCGATATCATTTTTTTATGTGCGCCTCTCTTACTGTTCAATAGCGTTAACTAATTATGCATAAAGAACATTCCTTTCAATGATTTTTAGCTTCAAAGACAACCTTTTTCTAGCTCGAATTATGGATGCTTTTAAAATCAAATATACTGTGATGTGAAATTGAAGAAAACACGTGAGTTGAGAGGGGATGTAATCCTGTAAAAGTTACCTTCTTTTTGGGGAGAAAGTAGAAGCCATCTTCAAGTCGTTAACCAAGCTAGAAGATGGTGAGTCTGGACCACTTTCTGGGTTACTTTCGTTCTCTTCTTGCTCACTGATTAGTAAGTCGTTAAACTTTCTATCCATTAACGAACACCAGGACTTCCAAGACCAAGCGTATATTATATATAATGGATTCCCGGGATAGTTATAAACGCTTTGATTGATGGAAGAAGCTAATAACCAAGATGAAGATAGATGTGAAGGGAAGATAAAGAAAGAGAGAATAAGAGAGTAAAAGAAGGGGGTATTAGTTGGTGGTGTGAGGAGAGGGAGAAGAAATGTGGGGAAGGTAGAGAAGAAAACAGAGTGGTCCTTTAAAAATTGGCCGCCATGATGACAGATGAGCTTTTGGGAATTAGTTTATAGGGTACGTGCAAGGTAATGTATATAATCCCAAACATCTTTCTTAACCTATTGTCATTAGAAAACGACTTCTTGGTCTTTTTTTTTTTTAACTCATTGTTCAACCACACTGATTGTAAGTTCTCACTAAACAGTTCATCTAGTTGCCCCTTGGTTACTCTCTATTCTTTATTATTTGCTTTTGTTTAGGTTTCTGAACTTAATGTATCACGTACTAAACCATGATTAGCTTCGACTTGGATGTAGAAAGAAGGTGACCAAGGATTAACATGTTCTGATGAGGATTGTTTTAGTTTTAAGATATCATCATCTATTTTTTAATGATGGCTTGCTTTTAGAGAAATCATTTGTTTTTAAATTAAAAAAATTTAGAATTAAAGAAATAGAAGGTTCACATGACAAGCCATATTCATGTAGACTTTATATATTAGACCTACAGACTTATTTTTTCAAATATAACTCTAATAACTGGACTTATTCTTAAAAGTTAAGACCCAACATATAATTTTATCATTTTTTTGTATTATCAACTAATTTTATATGGTTTGAAAAATGAATAAATACCTATATAATTTGAAAATTTACATATAAAAACTATGTTATTCATTTATAACTCTAATAATGTCATTAACTAGAAAGGAGAAAGCAAGTAAATTACACAGGAGTCTAATTCATAACTATATATATATACACACATAAATATGTCAAAAACATTAACTAAATAGATACCAATAAGTTGCATTGACATATATCTTGTATTACTTTAGAAAAAAAGTTAAATGTCAAAAACATAAATATGCCACTATGTACTGTTGCTATGACTAATAATACTTAAGATATACATCATGTGTTACTTACCGATTAAAAAATAAAAAGAACGTGTAAGAAGCATAAAAATATTTTCTCTTAACTTATAAGTATAAAAGGTATAAATATGCCACTAACTAGTGTTCTATTTAACAATGCATTTCATGTACTGTGTTATAAATGAAAATGTGAAGATATATTCACAAAAATTCACTTAACCACTCAAAACAAAAGGCACCCACAAAACTTCATTCATGTAATCAATCTTTGCCCCTTTGACCTTGGAGGTTCATGTCCTTATGATAGTGTTTGGGTAACGTTTATACATTGGTTACTTTAA
>JANZXR010000002.1:21446975-21466606 GCA_027575705.1 Erythroxylum echinodendron | reverse complement strand
AAATATGTCAAAAACATTAACTAAATAGATACCAATAAGTTGCATTGACATATATCTTGTATTACTTTAGAAAAAAAAGTTAAATGTCAAAAACATAAATATGCCACTATGTACTGTTGTTATGACTAATAATACTTAAGATATACATCCTGTGTCATTTACCGATTAAAAAATAAAAAGAACGTGTAAGAAGCATAAAAATATTTTCTCTTAACTTAAGTATAAAAGGTATAAATATGCCACTAACTAGTGTTCTATTTAACAATGCATGTCATGTACTGTGTTATAAATGAAAGTGTGAAGATATATTCACAAAAATTCACTTAACCACTCAAAACAAAAGGCACCCACAAAACTTCATTCATGTAATCCATCTTTGCCCCTTTGACCTTGGAGGTTCATGTCCTTATGATAGTGTTTGGGTAACGTTTATACATTGGTTACTTTAACCTAGTACTGTTTGGTGCAGTCTACAGATTAGGACTTTGATGGTCTCTCCTTTTTGTACAAGTCCTTTAACTGTTATTGAATTATTTGCAAGTTTTACATATCATAATCAATCTCTTCTAGTTCTCATGTATTGATTTGGTTCTTCTATGTTTTCTTTTACCATTGCCTTCTTTGGAATACCAACTTTTATTGAGAATTAAGAAGGCTTTAAACTTTATTTTAAACCATGATTCTCATTTGGGGTTATCCCGATCATGTTTAATAGCAGCACATGCATACTGACAAAGAATTGAAGTAATTTCTCACTTCATATAGGTGCAAGTCGACTTAACTAGTCAATCGTATGTTATCTAAATTACACTTCCTCAATTTAAAAAACCTTCCACCATTGAAATTGGAAATCCAATTCTTGGCATGCTTCTTTGACTTTTCTGTAACATACAAATGATTCTTGGGAAAATATCATTAATATAATTTTCCATTCCCTCCCTTATCTTATAAAACATCTTCATCATAACCCTCCTCATATTCTTAAGCATGATCAAGATAGGTTTGTCATGAACCTTTTTAGTGTAGGCATTGAAACTCTCAAAAGCAATTATTGAGTAGCATATCCTAATTCGCTTTTGGGTTATACGTGTGTCTATAACATATGTTCAACATTTTAGTCATTTATGAGTTGTCTTTCAACTCCTTCCAATTGCTACACATACCTATGTTATTCATTATATAGATCGTATAATATCCTCCATAACCTTGCTTGTCTCAGGTTACTTTTGCATATTAATACGGATATGTCTTACATAATATCGATGATCAACTAATAGAATGTCTACTTTGAAAACTTGCTCCACACCGTATTAACATACATAAACAAGGTGATTATTTAAATAAAATTCATGTTCACACATCACTCAAATAGACCATATGAATATTTTATAATGAAAGAAATCCCCCACTTGAAATGTAAAATAGTCAGCCCAAACCTTCTCAATTTATGAAAGTCAAATAAGACAAACCATACTTTATCCAATCTCCGGGCACTATTTAATAATGAAGGTTATGACGTTGCTACTGCTGCATTCATCATCTAGGCTTGAATTATGTAAATAACTGATTTTGAGTAAATGCAAAAAATGCCTACACAAGTAAACTGTTTGGTGTCAGATCAGATGCCATCCAGAGGGTTTGAGATAATCTGTAAAAATGACAGAACTTAGAAATTACTAAAATTCGATAATTTCTAGATATTATAATTGCGATGCCAATCGTCTTGACTAAATGCTTGATCTTTTGTCTGTCTCTCTCGTAGCGAAAGGGACTGAACGAACCAATTGGCCAAGTTGTTGCATCGAAAATATCAATGTAGCGTTTTCTTTTCAACATTCTAGAGTGCATTCATGCGCGGAAGCAATAAGCGAATGTGCGACAGTGTCATTGCAACAGTAGTTTAGACTATTCTTCTTTAAAACGAGCTGGGCAAGGCATTTAACAATCCATCTAGTGACAGACAATTCACACCCATTTCTGACTTCCACTAACTACGGCAACGATCATGTATCAGTTCTTGAATAATTATTCTATGGGTGATAGGATATTGAATCCATTCAATGGCAGTCGAATATGTTAATGAATTTTTAATTTTTTTAGAAGTTCTAGTCTAGTTTTGTGTCAGTTCTTACTTGGTCTAATTCAACAAATATTAACTCAGCGTACCAATGTGATGAATGTGTAAATGCATCTATTCCGTCCTGTCTCTATTTTACACCTTTTATGCACTTGCTGGTTTTTTCTACCTACACTAGCGGGGAACAGAAACTTCATAATAATAGTTTCCAAATGATATTACTATTATAGTCGTAAATCTCTTCTAAGTGCTAACAGATGCTTTTTTAACAAGACATGACCGACTGATAACATTTATTTAATTAACGTGAGGAGTAATTGAAATAAAGTTATAGAAAAGTAGTGGTACAGTACATTCAAACAAATAATATGCATAAGAAGTGGCAAATCTGGCATGGCAAGTGTTGTCTTGCATTTAAAGCCCCTGTGACCCCAGGAACGTAACTAGTTGTCTCGTCTCCGATCCTTGCGACATGGGATCAGAAGAAGTGTTATTTACAAGTTATATATGGCAGGCTCGAGGCTGACTGATCCTCTCCTTGCTTAATTCAGTAATTCGATGCTTTCCCAATTTTCCATTTACTTTCTTTTTTCAATCGTCAGAGCACGCCTAATAAGTTATGACCCAGCATTTCGTGAGAATTTTCTACTATGTTACTGTTATTTTCCTTTTTCAAGATCTTGAATCAAATAAATTCGGATAAAATATACCACAGGTCACCCATGTAAGGTGGCTAACAGTAAAAGGCCAGATCTTTGCCATATTTGTATGTATGTATATATATATATATATATATATATATATATATCTATGTACATACATATATACACCGAAGAATGACTTAGCTTTTCATCTTCATTTTTATAATGAAGAATGACGTCCAATATAACATCATTTGACCAATTATCAGAAAGAATAAAAAAGCATCAAATGACTTGGTTCAAGTTGACCAAAAAGCTCGATCTATATTGATTGAAAGTTAGCCAAACATGTAGTTGGCCAGTTTCTCCTTTATAAGGGCTTGTGCACACGATACTGTGTGAAACAACAATGCCATTATCAGTTTTGAAGCATGAAATTATTCGATTATTATTAATGGGAATAATGCTTGATCTTATACTGGAGGGATTATTCTGTTTCTATTAAGTTGGCTTTCACATAATTGCAGAAATAACACGATATGAGATCAATTTATTTAGTTGTTTTTTCAATTATAAGAGCTTGAGATATGCGAACAAATTATATACAAATACAGGTCTACAATCACAATACCTGTATAGGGTCTGAGATAGATCCTTCAACAATCTAATTAATCAATAGTCAAGATGATAAGGGCATGTAATGTAGGCTTGCATTTGTTTCGATGATTCTTTTTCGGTCGCATATACCAATAGTCCTTCCCAGGTGATCCATTCTCTTCAACTTGTATTTTTTAGATACACTGTTATCATAGGGCATCAAATTAAACAGTTTCTTGGACAATTAAAATAGCTGTTATAGTTTCGTTCCTTCTGATAATTACCTAAGAAATTGTTCCTTACAGATTGCATGAGCTGATCATCTCGCAAGGGCCTTATAATTGGCCATATTTTATTGGGTCTGAATTGAGTCCTACATTGACGTATTATATATGTTGATCCTTTGATGAAATTCATCAAGTTTATCATGATTTGCTCTCTGCCACATAAGAACAAGTAATTAATCTAGTTGGATGAAAAATCCTTAAGAAAGGAAAGGAGAAATGAATTAATAAATTAAAGTTACAAACATTACAATCTAGGCAATACACATGGCAACTATAAAGAAAAACAAGCAATGCAAGCTATTGCTAATTTAAGGATAACAACGTCATCTTATGGATTAGCTATTACTGGTATCTTAATTTGTCTTGAAATTCTCTCATATTCCTTTCTTTCCATATGTAACAAATAGTAGTACTAAAGAAAACTCTAAATTGGATAGCATCATCCTTACATCTCCAATTCAAACCATTGGTTTAATTTATAATACCAAACTAAGTGCTAACTAAATTTGAGAGAATATTAAACCTATGTATGGATATCCATATTGGTTTTGTGACTCACGATGGAAACTAGTCAAGAGACTGAAATTCTTGGTGACAAAGAGAAGAAGTGGCAGAAATGGAAGTTCCATCATGAAACATGTCCTTAATTAGCATATCAGTTTCCATTGATAGCTGGCCTCAAGATGAAAGACACTCGTAGAGTTTGCTTGATTGGATGTTAATTAATAGAATGAAACGGATCGGAATAGAACGGAACAGAACGGCTTATAATAGAATGGAACGTAACAAAGTGAGAAGTTGTTTGGGAGAGATAGAAGGGTTCATAATGTAATGTATTGAACCCTTATTTAGAAGATGGATAGAATAGAAGGTAATGTATAATAAATGACTATTATACCCTTGATATTAACATGGTTGTTGTAAGAGATTTAACGCTATAATTTTAAACCAAAAATTATGTTTAATTAAAAAGTCACGGTTGTGACTTTTTTTATCTTTTCTATTTAAAGATAATAAAAATTTTAATAAAAGTTTTATTAGTTTATTAATAGTTATATACAATTTGTTATTAATGATATAAAAATATTATTATTAATTATTTAATAATTTTTATTCTATTATATGCGATTTATATTTAAAAATTATTTATTTATATAAAAATATAGACAAAATTAAAGAATATTTTTAAAATATTTTCTATTTTTCATTAATAAAAAATTTATTATTTTATTATGTTTATTAATTATATACAATTTCTTATTAATAATATAATATTATTATTAAGGGTGATAAGCTTGTAGACTGTAATAAATGAGTTTGGGGAAAAGGAAGTTAGTGTTAGAAAAAATAATTGATATTAAGAAAAATTATTGAGGGTATATTAGGTAGTATGTATTTATTAGTTTAAGTTCACTGTTTAGGATTGAATGAAACGTAACATGAAACCCTTCGTTTCCATCATATTCTGTTCAATTCTATTATGAAACTCTTAACCAAATGATAAAAGTGTGTTACGTTCCATTCCGTTCTATTACTAATCCCTCAACCAAATAAGGCCTTAAAGAAATTTGCTTGCTCCATTCAAGTTTATACTATTGATGTTAGGAGCCTTAAGCTTTAGGAATTCACTATAGGAATTGTTAATGGATGAACTTGAAGAGTACCAAAACCAAATTGCCTTCTATGCATTTGCAGAAGCAAAATGAAAGGGAGATACAGGTCTAAGTAGGTTGATCTTAATGCTTAACTAAAGACCATAAAATTTATCGTACAATTCCTCTTTAACAGTAGCTAGATTTGGTATTTTGGATCTTAGATTTGCAAATTGAGCAATATTGACTAGAGAGCCCAAATAGTAGTAGCTCTATTTCTTAATCTTGCTTTAATAAGAGTTTTCACCTATTCCCTAAGCTTTTAACCATTACCTAAGATGAGTTACTTTTTGGATAAGTTGACCAAAAGCTAACAGATTTCAAATAATGTGAATGCACCCACTTTATTCAAAGTGACTTTTTATCCTTTAGGATCCTTCATAATCTCCTAGCCATATGAATTTTGTTATTTGTTTTGATCAAGGTTATACCAAGTCCACCTTCATCCTTAAGCAAAAACACAACCTCCCATCTAACCTTAGCTTTATGGCTTTCATATGCTTGATTAGCCTATAAAAAGGTCCTAAGTTACTTTTTTATCATCTTCACCAGAATCTTAAGGAAAATAAAGTGTGAGGATCAATTACATGAGTTTAATACTAAATTAATTAATTGAACCCTACCAGTATAAATTAGGCTCTTATTACCTCTAATACTGATTCTCTTATGAATTTTCTTTGTAAGTGATAAAATGTAAGATTATCTATTGTGAGAGATAGAAACTCCAAGATAGGTAAATGGAAGTAATTTTTTTTTTGTAATCTTATTAGACAAGTAATCCAAAGAGAATAAACCACAATATATGAAGATATAAAGACTCATTTTTTATCCTGGTTCATTTCCAAACTAGATAACTCCTTAAAGCACCTCAAAGCATTCATTAAGACACTAATAAAATTAAAATTCGCACCAAAAAGGAACAATAAATCATTAGAAAACAAGAGGCTATGAATTTTAAGCTATTTGCATTTGATAAGAGGCTTCAAGCTCTTTTTCTGACTTACAACATGCATGAGTCATAATCCTATATAAGACTTGCATGATAAGTGTGAACGTATGGAGATAAAAGGTCTCCTTATATGAGCCCTTTATGACTATTGGAGAATCTAATAGGCTCACCATTAACTAGTATAATATAAGATGCAGTGGTAATGCACTGTGTGATCCAATGAACAAACCTTGAAGGAAAGCCAAAAGCAAATACAACATTAATAATGAATCCCTAATCAATATAGTCAAAGGCTTATTAAAATCCACTTTGATAGCACAATTCTTAAAGGATTACTTCCTGTTGAGCTAAATGCACTTTATCACCAATTTGCCTTCCTGATATAAAAGCACTCTGAAAAGAGTTGTTCAATGGTTAAACCACTTCTTTGAGCCTAGAGACAAGAATTTTTACAATTATTTTTGTAGATTGTATTGTTGTAAGATGTACTCCTGAAGTCAATGAAGGTGTTTTGTTTTGAAATCTTGCCCCTAAACTCATATACATACATATATATATATATATATATGTTACTATTTTTTAACATGCATCCATTGTTAAAGAATTCCAACACAGTTTTAGTAACCAAAGGTTACTTTAGCAAGTGCCAAGATTTGTGAAAGAAGAGAGTATTAAGGCCATCTAAACTAGGGGGCTTATTAAGATGAATAGTAAAGAGGGCTTTCTCCACTTCAACATCCATAATAAGCCTGATCAACAAGTCTGCATGAGTTAAAACAATTATATCATTGATAAAATATTGTAAAAATTAAACTGAAGAAGAGCAAGTAGAGGAAGAACCAACAAATTGATAAAAATAATTATAGGTATCCTTTATTAGTTTAGAATGAGAAGAAACATTGCACCACAGTGTCCCATAAATCAAGAAATTATTTTATGATTCCTTCTCTAAAGAATAGACTTATGGAAATAAGCAGTGCTCCTATCACCATGCTTAAGCCATTGAATCATAGATCTCTATTTAAGTATTGAACAATTAACCTTGCTAGTTGGAACATAATAAGATAATGCCCTCTTTTTCTCCAATTGCATCAAAGAATTAAATGGATTAAGTTAAAGCATTTGTTGCACCTTATCTAGTTTATCTTTAAATGATAAAACACTAGCTTTCATATCATTATATGTCCTCATTTTCGACACCTTAGATTCATCTTTTAACTTTTTGGAACTTCTGCATACGAATGAAAGATTAGTTTGGAAATCTTGGCACTAAACCGATTTACACATGTCCATATTACTTTTATATCCAAATTTGAACATCTTCATGTCGAAAACAAATAGGTCATTGTTAACGAAATTGAATTATTATTAAAAAAGAGACAAATTTGTTAAGTAGAGATTCTACAATAATTATTAAAACTATTTAATATTAAACTATATAAATTTTATAATAAAAATGTTATCAACGAAATTATGTGCTAAAAATTATTTATCAAATTCTTAAACATGATAAAATAATAAAATGAAAGTACTGAGAAAATTAAATTACAAAAAATCAATTTTATTGTCTTAATGGTTACATAAAATAATATTTTGAAAATAAATAGAGAAATATTTTATTATGTTTAAATTTTGAATACTTCTATGTCTAAGAAAATAAGAGGGAGATAAAAAATAAAGGATAAAATGGAGGAAACATAACCAAATTAAAGTTTTCTTTCTAAGAGAGAAAATATATATTAAAAATAAATAATTTAATAATCTAATGTACTTCTCAATTTTTTGTTAATATTTTTAAGGGAATCCCAAGTTCATATTTCATCCCAAATATAGAAAAGTTGTCTTGACTAAGTTATGTTTTGCAAATGATTTACTCTCATTTTGTAAAGAACATTTAACTTCAATTCAAATTTTGATGCACTCCCTTTAGCTCTTCAAAAGAATTTTAGGTCTAGAATTGAACTTTAACAAGAGTCACTTCATGAATTCTTAAGTAGCCTCGGATATGGAACCAAACATTTCTAGAATCACTGGTATAAATGGAAAGCTTCCTCCATTATTGTATTTAGGTTTGTCTATTTCCAATAGAAGACTAAGCTTCGTTGAATGCTTTCTTCTTATTGAAAAGTTTCAAAAAAGACTCTCCATTTGAGTAAACAAATCGCTTTTATATGCTGGGAAACTTTGATTGTTCAAATTTGTTCTCTATTCTTTACACATTTACTGGAGTTCTCACTTTTTTCTTTCAAAAAAGTTTTTCAAATTGTTGGAAAGATTTTTCAAGAACTTCCTGTGAAGTCACCATAATGGAGTGGAGGGTCTTGTTAAAGTTAAGTGGTCAAATATTTGCTCACCTAAAGAAGAAGGTGGTTTATGAGTGAATGATATTAAGGCAACTAACACATCCTTGATTCTGAAAAGACCATGAAAGATTATAGAGGATAAAACATCTCTTTGAATTAAGTGGTTGGATAGTTATTTCTTGAAAGGTAGATGCATTTGGAAAGTGCAAAAAGCCCCTCACACTCTTGGTTTCTTGGATAACTCCTGCAGCTTAGAGACCACGTCAAATTTGAAATTTTCTGTAAAGTGGAAAACGGTGAAAAAGCATTTGTTTTGTTTGATAATTGGAAATGTCATGGACAATTAATTCAATTGCTTGGAGTCTCGACAGCTAGGACATTCAGTTATTTGAATGTTAAGTTCTCTAAATTGATAGAAAACAACAATTAGGCCCTACCTTATGTACTTTAAGAGATAAACTTATCTATTTACCAGATATCTCTAGCTTCGACAGCTTCGTTTGGAAAGACAAGCCAATTTCTAATGTTTTCAGCAAGTTATGTATGAGATTAATGTGACCCTTTGGTACTAAAGTGTCTTGGTACAACATTGTATGGAATAAGTCTTTGATTCCTAAAAACTCATTTCTGTTGTAGCTGATTATGAAAAATAGATTAAGCACAATGGATAGTTACACTTTCTGATAGTAGACAATAGTTGTTCTTTATACAACAACAACTTTTTTTGAATGCCAATTTGCTTCTAGTTTTTGGAAAAGATTAAAAGCTATTATCAATGGTACCTCACAAGGAATTCATTTTAAGAAGCTATTCGATGGCTGATGGATCACTCTTATATTCACAAGGACACTTTGGAGACTTATTTTACTGCTTTGGGGAATATTATCTATGGGATATGGAATGAAATGAATAAAAAGAGATTCGAAAACAAAATTGCTAAAGAGACAACATATGCGATCCTACAAGCTATCAAGGAAACCCTTTTCTCAAGAACTAAGTATGTCGACTCCATGGAAGCTTAAGTTGTTGATTTCTTGAATGAATGTATGTTTTTGTTATTTTAGTAAAGAGATTAATCTCTTATCTCTTTACAAGTGAATGGGATTTTGCAATGGACTATTTGTACTCTTCTTTATTGTCTTTCACTATATTCCTTAAATTTTTCAAAAATTGACTAATCAATAACAAAAGTCACTTAGGTTGTAGTCCCGTGCTCATGAAGTTTTTTAGTTCAAACTATTTTAAAAACCATGTACTACCACACAGTCAAATGGTATTTAGGTTTTACAAAATTAGTTATTGTTAATATTTTTCAAATTTAAAAAATTTGTAATGCTAAACACGCGGCAATACTAATTAAGGTTCTATATAGAATGAGAGAACTTGCAAGCTTCGCTTCTATATTTTCACACACTAAGCTTGCATTGGATAAAACCTTATATAGGAAGACAGTAACAAATACTAACAGTTCACTGATATTCACACATATCAGTAATAGATGAAATCACTTGGGGGAAATAGAGAGTTTTATTTTTTGTTAACCACTTAAGTTTATTATAAAGAACCATTGCCTTTAAATAGTTTAAAGTACCAATAATATTATTTATCATTAACAACTATGGTAATTAATTATTTCTTTAAACTGCAAATTAAGCAGAGAAAATTCATTGGCCTTAGAATACAATGGCTACGTTTGGTACGCAGCATTGGAGGCGTGGGATAGGGGTTGGGATAGGGAATCAGTCAAATAAGCATGTTTAGTAGGTGGCAGTGAAAAAACCCAAGGATTGCACATTATCACATAGGTGAGATTGGCCAAGCCCACCTCCTCCCTTGGTGTTGCATTTTAAAAGTTGCGATTGAAAATTTTGAAGTCAAAAATATCCCCACTTATAATAATTTTTGGACAAGTTTAACCTTATTACATTTGCCTTAATTTATCTTCTCTTCCATAGTTCTAAAGTCGTTCACTTTCACTCTTCATCATTCTCTCCCTTGTTCTTGCCATTATCAGATTTGCCGAGTTGCTCTCTTCATCATTCTCTCCTTTGTTCTTACCATTAAACGTAGCATAAGTAGTAAGTTTCGCTTTCACTCTACATTATTTATGACAAACACACACACACACATTTTTCTTCATCACTTGCTTTTGGATTTTCTTCTCTGTAAATTATATTTTTAACTCCATTAAACGCAGCATCACCATTATTTATATTTTCAGTCCCTTGTTTATGTTTTTCACCACACTCTTATACTGATTTTTTTATACCAAATCATTCGTCCATCTGGAAAGACCTGTCTTACAGGGAGGAGATCTGGAAAGACGGAGAGCCAACATCATTTGAGAGTGGAACGGAGGCCGATGTGCAGAGTGGGAGGGGAGACAATGCAAAAGGAGAGATTCAATGTGAGTTTTTTTTTGTTTTAAAATATTTGGAAGGGGCATTATTGTCTTTCCATAATTTCTATCTGATTTTAAAATAAAATTAATGAAAACAATCCCTCCAAATATTACCTCTTAATTCCTAATTCTACTCTCACTACCAATCCTAATCCCAATCTCAATCTCTTCAATTCCAGTGCTACGTACCAAACGTGGCCTACGGATACATATAAAGTTGTTAACCCAAGTGACAGTTCTAGCATTACCCTAACACGATTATGTAAAAGTCATAATTGGTATATATCACTAATGCAATAAGATAGGGAAGGTCGGAGAAATATGTTTTCATAAACATAACCATATGTTGGATTAAAGAGGTGTTGACGATCTCTAAATTCTATGAGCAACCCAGTATAATGTTAAGAAATAGTAGGCAACTAGATTATGCTCATGAATGAAAGTCTGTTTCCTGTTGACTTTGTGAATATCTGCTCAGGAGACGATGACTTGATTCCTTCAATCTCTTTCTTGTTGCTGGGGATTATTTTATGAGGAGGAAAGGTTAACTACGGATTTGTTACTTACTAAAACACCATGTCACTATCAGCTTGTCGGAAATAAAAATAAAATTTCACACAGTAGTCTACGGTCTCTTTCTGGTTAACAAGAATTGAGTGGTAGTGTGCAACCACCAATCTCATTATAATGGTAGAATCCTGGTTCCGTTTGATCCTAACTTTGGTTTGGTCACTCACTCTCATCAGTCAGACCAATTCATTTATCTTGGTGTAACTATTCTTTAGTCCTTGATCAAGGTGCAGGTCACTTTGACTTATGCCTCCAACAATTCCTCTTTAAGAAAAAATATATAGGCCAATATATCAAATCTTAGCTCCATTGTTTCTACTCCCTATGTGATTTTAATGGTTTGATTTTTTTGCATGAATCAGAAGGTTCTTGAGCAGTCTAGAGGCCTGACAATATAAACCTCTGCAATATTGTTTTTTACGACGGTCCTTCCAACTTGCGGTACGAGAGTTACCAGTTCACTTGGAATAACAAAAAGAGGGAAAAACTTTTCCGAAGAGAAAACTTGACAAACCTATATCAATCTCATGTGGTTGAATGAATTCTCTCATTCCTGGGCTTAGTTTAGTAACCTTTGTGTTCCAAGGTATCCTTCAAGTTGTCGAAAGAGACTCGAAATTCACCTTTTAGGTTCACAAATTATTTGTTATATCTCCTAGTATATGAAGAAGTGGTTACTCTAGGTTTAAATAAACAGGTGCAAGGCTTTTAATCTTAAACATATTTCATGAAATTAGTGCTAAATATAACTTGGGACAGGCTAAGTGATAAACCAAAGAATGAACAACTCAAATCAATACATAATCAAGCTAAAAAAAACTGCAATGAAGTCCTTCACGCCCCCAACTCACTTATGAAACAATGACAACAACAATATTTATTATAAATCATGCTGAGGCAAGAGGTCTAATAATATACAACCTTATCCTTAACTAGTAAAGAGATTGTTTCTAAATAACCTATGTGAAACAAAAAAATATAATAAAGAATAAATAAATAATAGTAATGAAAAATACTAAGTAAAATGATAATAAAAATAAATAAGTACAAATATATAATAAAATGATTAAAAATGAAAATTTTAAAAATACATAAATAAATATATACAAATAATAATAATAAAATAAAAATAAAAATAAAAATAAAAAAAAATAAAGATGATGATGAAGATGATGATATATAATAGAATAGAATAAAATAAAATTTTATATACTAATAATCATAATAACACAGATAATCATAATCATAAACATAATAATAACAATAATAATAAGAAAATGAATAATAATATTATTAGTATTAGTGATATTAGTAAAGCTAGTGATGATGATGGGGACAAGATGATGATAAGAATAGTAACAGTAATACTAATAATAACAATAATACTAATAAGTAATTATCTCTTAGGCTAACTACTAAAAACAAGAGTTAAGGGATTAAAGAGGACTGTCATGATCTCTTTACAAGAGATCCCTTACCTGAATCATAGCACACCAAAGTTTTTTATTGTGGGTCATGTTTTCGGTAAGTTTCAACATTTTCATGTTATTCTTGATCATCTCCCCCTAATTTTCTTAGGCCTCCCTATTTTTTTCTTTTACAATTGCTAAGTATGATCCTTTCGCATCTTCTCACTGAAGCATTTGGGTGTCCCCTCTTAACATGACCAAACCACTTATGCCTTGTCTATCTTAATTTGTCCATAATATTAGCAACCTTTAATTTGTCTCTAACGATTACATTATTGACCTTATCCCTTTTGGTAAGATTGCACATCCAGCGGAGCATCTTCATCTCCGTCACAATTAGTTGATGACTATGATCTTGTTTGATGGGTCAACACTCTGCTCCATAGAGCATGACCGACCTAATATAGAATTTCTTAGCTTAAAAATTAGGATAAAAATATAAATTTTTTCACAAAATTATTTTTATCTATAAAAACACCAATAAGATATGTTCTCCCACTGATAATTTAAGAATTATTTTCTCACTTGAGGAGGGAATAAAGTAACTAACCTATTATTTCTTCAAGAATACTTTAGGTTGTACAAGTAAAACCTCCAATCCTTTCAAACTAGATTCTAATAAAGCAAATACACGTAATTAAAAACAAGTGCATCTATAATTAATACAGTTGGAGCCTATTGTGCGACAGGATCTTGTTTAAACGAAAGGAGCCTGTTAAACAATAAAATCTTTTAAATGAAATGAGCCTATTAAACGATAAAACATCCTGCTAAACAAAAAGTCCTATTAAAAACAATTTAAAATAGAAAGCGCCTGTTAAAACTAAAATAAACCTCTTCCAAGTTAAAAACATGAGGAGCCTATTATAAAGTGAAGGAGCCTCTTGCTGAAAGAAACACACACATAATATAATGTGGAAATATAAAAGTTCAGAGAAGAGAAAGAAGGATGTTATTGATTTATACTAGTTCGGCTTACAACCTAAGCCTACATTCAGTTTTCAAGTATCCAACTTGAGTGTTTCACTACAAAAGCTGAGTATTAAATTTGACGAGCCTTTCCAAGCTCACAAGCATATATTTTTCTAAATTCTCCAACCTTGCACACTCGAAATGTATAACCAACTTCTAAAAAGCTCACAGAAAAACAAAATAACAATTTCTCTCTTGATAGAGTGATTTCACTTTCTAAAGCACAATAATAGTGATATGATTTTCAAAAGTATAAATGCTGCTCAAAATATTTCGATAGTTTGAATATGTTGCTTGTTTTCATAAGTGATGTCGCTCTTCCTTAAATAGTCAATTTCTTCAACTAGTCGTTGCTTCACTCATATCTTTAGTCAACTGGATGGATTTAACTTTGAATAACTTAGATGTCATCTTTGCCAAAATTTTTCAGTAATTATTGAGTTAATTTATGACCTTCATAATTAGTAGGATCCTTTCGGATAAACCATTTCAAATAAGGTAAGTTCATAAAGAAGGTTCCTGCAAGAGAAAAAGTATTTATTATGATTTTATTTCCTTTTGAGAATAAAACCGTTAATTATACAAAGAAGTAAATCCAATTTGAATTTTGAAATATTATACAATTATCGTTAAAATCGTTAAATATAAACCTTGAGCTAACAATCTCCCTCTTTTTGATGATGACAAGCAATAATAGATATATTTTTTAAAATTCAAAAAGATAATAGATAATTTCGAAAGATACTTGTGACTTTTATATGATTAGTCATAAGTAGTAAGAGTCTGTCTCTTAAGAAAGGAACCTATCATTTATATGTCACATAGTTTTACAATTTCAATAGCACAATCAATCATATATATATTCAAGTAGCATTGGAAAACATGCATTTAGAAATATATCATCATATATGCAAAAATATATCAATAAACTCTCCCACTTTGTCATTATAAAAAAGAAATAAAGTATAGGGAGGAAATGAAGTAGAAAAAAATAGAGGAAAAGAGTAAATGATGCATTAAACAAAACCATCAGTATAAATAAGCCAAGTAGAAAGCAAATATCAATAGCATTATTTAAGAAATTCAATGATTCTTCTGAATAGAATCTGCATGTAAAGAATTTGATTCTACATACTATTTATTTGTTCTCATATTTGTTCTTGATTGGCTTGAATATCCTTCAGCTGTTGTTGAAGATTTGCACTATTTTCATTATAAGGATGAACAGAGGTTTGTTGGTTTGGAGCATGATCTAATGTTTTTTGCTACTTTTTCAAATCTTTTGTCTACCCAAATATTATTTTGCAATCTGTAGCCAAATTAATAGGGAATGGAAGGGTGACACTTCACCTATGCATACCAATTCAGATTTGCAAAAGGAACTTCATAATGGTTGAAGATCTTGGTGAGCAACATTCCATAAGGTAGGCAATCTTTGGTATTCTTATGGTTCCCTTTATCTACTATGAACCTTAAGATCATAGCTATAAGATTCATTCTGATCCATTTTATAAGATTATACACCACATAGCTGTCTAGCAGACTGCACCTTTCAACTGAGCTGCTCATGGGAAAAATTAAAGTAGCTGAAAGTGATGCAAGGCATCATGGTATTAGGTCTAATTTTCTGCTCCAGGCCCTCCTATCTTGGGTGATTTCAGTATGAAGGTAGATGGTTTTGACAACTTCGACTAACTCCAGATCATTAACATCTCACTTATGACAGGCAAAATTAGTTCTCACCATAGGAGCTACTTCTAGTATATCTACTAAGATTTCTTCATAAATTAGAATTTCACATTCATTCACCCATAATACATTGGCTAGTTTTCCATTAATTGTCCTTTCTCATATGTGTGTAGAATATCCTGAATAGCTCATTACATACTGTCTCATTTAATTTAAGAAAGTTTTCCCAACCAATAGCAACAAAGTAAGGAGAGTTATATATACCTATGTCATCAAACATCATGGGAGGCAAGATCTGCCTAGCCACCACCTTTATTTTCTTATATTTCATTTTATAATGAACTTTAACTTCCATTGATTGAAACATTTTTGGTGGTATTAGTGTCTTCCCTTTTTGTGTAGCTATTTATCTTCTTTACCCTTTTTTTTCTTTGGTAATCATCTCCTCATGAACCAGCTTATCAACAGTTTCTTACGTCACATGTGCCTTTCCCTTCTTTATTTCTTCTCTTTTTCTTTTTCCGGATTCTTCTTCCTCTTTCTTTTCAGCCTCAAGGTTTTCTGTTTGTTAATAAATTTTCTTGTCTTGCTTTGTAATATTTCCTATAGTTCGTGGTTGTCTAATTAGCTGAGAATGTTCTTTATATGAGTCATCATGTATTACCCAGTGCACTTCTGATACTTGGGCTTAAAGAAGATAAGTTCGGTAACTTGATCTTCACCATGTCTATTAATAAAAGATGGAATTTTCTTTTTTCCTTTTAATATAGTTCGTGCAATTATAAGAACGATGGCGTAGTTTACGAATCTTTAAATAGTGTTGGAGAATTTGGAGTTTTTGACGATAATGAGATGCAACCTCCTTCAGAAAATTTTGATTTTTATTGTTATTTTAAGTTTTATATTAGACTCATATTTATTTATTATTAGTTCATTATATAATAATAGATATTGGCGTATTTTTATTTCAATAAAATATTTTATTTTTACTTCTTTTTATAAGTTTTATTTCTTATTTATTATACACCAGTTTTATAGTGGTTCACTACTGGTTGAACCTCTAAACCTTAAACCTTTTCTTCGACCGGTTCGATATCCGGTCTGATTTTTAAAACATTACTATCTTCCTTTCACCTTTAGAAAAAAAATTCATATCCAAGTCATACAAAGTTAAATAACCACCCATATAATAAAACTCGGAATGTTTTACTATCCTCAGAAGTATTTGGACAATAAAAGGAAGGAAAAATAATCATTTCAAATTGCCTTATTTAACTTTCTATAATCTATATACATCCTCTAACCTATAATTGTTCTAGTAGGTAGTAATTCATTATTTTTATTATTTATAACATTCATGCCTCCTTTTCTAGTAACTACTTAGAATGGATTAACTCATCCACTATTAAAGATAAAATAGATTATCCCAATATCTAACAATTTGAGCACTTGCTTTTTAACAACTTCCTTCATAATGAGGTCAACCTCGTTTGGTGCTGAATAGAGGGCTTATAGCTGTCTTCTAACAATATTCTGTACATGTAAATTGATGGTCTAATAAGGGGAAAGGTAAAAACTTGGATATAATTGGTACTCTCCTAATAATAAAAGAATGTCGGCCTTATCTAACATCATTAATAATCCTTAATCTATAATCCATCACTAGGGCTCTGTAAATACTGGCTCGCTCTTTAAAGATATCTAGGCATGTTTTATACCACATGGAAAAATATGGATTCATGTTGGATATAATATCACCTCCATAGACTGCAAAACTTAATCAAATCCTATCCTGTGGAAGATAACTATTATCTAATAATAAATGAACATCAAAATATACTTAAATCTAATGACTTCAAAACTACTTTTACTTAAAAACACATGGAAAAAACCAAGATCAATGTGAAAGTACTAAAAATAATGCTAAAGGCTCTAAAAGTAACCAAATTTAAATAAAAACACCTAAGTTTTTGTGTTGTTTCTCAATAGGCACTTCTTAATAAGTCTTTTTGCTAGACTTATTACTTAAGCTCTTCACTTTGTTGGCTCCTATAATGAAGGGTTGATTATACTCTTCATCAGTCACACAATCTACTTAAAGTTTACAAGCTCATTACCTTCCAACTACGCAACATACTTCATTAATATAAGGCTACCGATCTCGCATTCTTCTTCTTGTATTTTACAAGTCTACAATAGATCTTTTATGATTATTTCCTACTTAACATGCGAAACTCCATTATCAATCACATCTACAAAAAATAAGTTTTATTTATGTAAGGATGTCTTATGGCTTCTGATATCCTATGATCTACTTCCTTATTTCCTACCGTTATAATTAACTTTTCATCATGCATATATCATAATATTAGTACTAGATAAGAAAGATCCTCCTAATATCAAGGGAAACTCTATATTATCTTCCATATTCAAAATCATAAAATTAACAAGAAAGATGAATTTGTCATCCTTAACCAAAATACCTTTTATAATTCCCCTGGGATATTTGGTTGACTTCTATGTTAATTGAATGTTCATCCTAGTTATTTTAGATTCACCTAACCCTAACTTCTTAAATATGTCATATGACATCAGATTAATACTAACTCCAAAGTCCACTAATTATCTTTTAATTGAAAAACTACCAATATTATAGGGTATAGTGAAATTCTCATGATCCTTACTTTTATAAGGTAGCCATAAAAGTGATTTAAATTAGCTCTTAGTTATGGCATCTATTCAATATTAAGAAAGAGATAAGGATGTTCCAAAATGAAAGTCAGAGTATTTAACCTTTTTGTATGAATTCATTCACATGAATCAAAGAATTTATAATTGCAAATAAAATTCAAACAAATATGAGTATAGAGCTAGCCATAAACTAGAACTTTCCTTATCACTTTTTGAGCATCACCAACGCACCAATACATAATGATCAAGTCAATCCCTTTTACTGATATGAAAATGTAAACATAGAACGACTCACATATTTGTTGCCTGCATCAAGTGCTTATGCAAAAATTTAATATTAGAGCCAATTTATTCAACTCTGTTCATGCTTTAGCACCTGTTATTACTTATTTCGCTTTGCACAAAATGTAACCAGGTTCTGAAATTGTTGTACTCAAATGAAATTGTTGTACTCATGTAACTTTCACTAGAACAAATGGGATATTTGGCTAAAAACTTATTGGCGATGAAACTTTTTTTTGTCGCAAAAACAAAACATATTGTGACGAAAAAAATAAGTCGTTACTAAAACTTGTCATTTAACGACGTAAAAATAAAGCGTAGCTGAAAGAAATTATTTAGCGACGAATATAATTAATAGTTACAAAAAGGTAAATATTTGGTGACGTTTTATGCTATTCGTTGCCAAATACTTTCTTTTGCGATGAATTAGGTCAATCGTCACTAAATATTTTGCACATTTTGCGAAGATATGCATAACCGTCACTAAAAGTCCATATTTGGCAACTAAAATTCTATTTAGCCGTAAAAACTTTAGCATTTTGTGACAAATATAGTATCGTCGCAAATTGTGCCTTATCATAATAGTTGTAACTATATTGTTTTTGCCTTATAGCAAACCTTTTTGTGAAGATTGTTATATATCGTAGCTAAATGTTGAGGTTTAGACGACAATTAATAATTTCATCGTGGAATGTTGCAACGTTAAAAAAAATTTAAGTGGGATGCGTCCTTTGTCCCGAAACCCTCCCCCTCCCCCCTCTTTCTCCCTCGTGTTTTCTGCGATTTTTCTCTCCTCTCTATCGTCTTTTTCCCCAAGTTTTGCATATGTTCTTGTCGATTTGGAGTTCCATCACCGTTTGCGTTGTCTTGTTCACGAGATTGGATAAGTTTTGTTTCATTTTTTGTGGGTTTGGTTGTTATTTTTTCAATAAAGGTACCAAATGTGTGTTTGTTGGAATTTCTTGCATTTTCTGAGTTATTTGTATCGATTGATGAGGGATATTGAGGGGTTTGTGTTGATTAGTTTTAGGGATAGTGAAGAAAGGGAATT
>JANZXR010000002.1:21420809-21438290 GCA_027575705.1 Erythroxylum echinodendron | reverse complement strand
TATTCCCTATGCAAATTTTTATCCCAATCCACTTTGGCATTGTTTTTGTTAACATTTTTGTAAATCAATTGATTATTTATTTATGCATATATTTAGTTATTAGATTAGCATATATTTAGCGATCTAATGAGCATATATCAAGTGATATTCTCCTCAATTGCATAATTACAAGTATAAATTGATTAGTTTGTAATAGTTGAAAATATGAAAATATAAGAGTTATTTTTCTCTCAAATAACATCTCTTCCTATATGGTATCAAAGTTTGCTTTGTAAAAGGGGCAAAGATTTTGGTCTTCTATTTTTCTTTACTAGAGATAATCTGATCATTTATTAGCTACTTCATATGTACCAGACTCTTTTACTCTTTACGATGATCATAATATTGTAAACTACATTTAAAATTCCCTTTATACACGCCTTCCCATGTTGTTAGAACTTTGTGCTAAAATTTTTTACCCTACCATCTAAAGAAAGAAGACGATTAAAAAAATGTCAGTTTATAATTGCCACATCAACATTTGAGTCCCCATCTCTTGCTATATCATCTGCCACGTCAAATAGCACATTAACATCCACATCATCATTAGGTTCTACTTTTTCCATGTCATTATTTGAGTCCCATTCCTCTATCACACTAGATGCCATTTCATCATCAATTAAACTTTGTCAACTCATTCGACAGTTGACCAACATCTTTGATCAATTGATTTAGCAATTTTATTATTGATTTTTTTTCACTTAGATTGGTTTATAAGGTTTTTTTTTTGTGCTTTGAACTTATTTTATGGTCAAATTGGCCAAATTCCATATCTACAACAAAATTTTACAATTTATTATATTTTTTAAGCCTTTTTGTTAAGATTCTTCTTCATTTGTGCTTTATAAATATTTTTAAACTTCCTCAATACAACCCTTAACTAACCAATATCACCTTTGATGGATTTAATTATGGTTTTTGGGGTAAGAATGTATAGTTTTCTTAAAGGTAAGCTTCTTTGCAATGTTATTACTGAAGAAAAACCTTCCTCAAAAGATAGATAAAGTAGAATATATATTCTTAAGAAATCTAATTTCATAAGATGGTATGAACCATTAGATAGTAACATGATCTTGCAATATCTATGCCAAATTAATCAAACTCAATTTTTGAAGATTTGATATTTCTAAAGAGTTATGAAATTTTCTGAAAATCCATTGTTTTGTATCTAATGATATCAATCAATTTTAACTTTATAGAAAACTTCATCAGCTGCAGAAATAACCTAGCTAGATCACTAATAATTATATGTCTGAATAGATAAAGCTTAGGATCGGTTGGGACTTAAAGATCCTAAATGGTCTAATACTTAAATGTTAACATCTATAATGATCTTTATGAACAACAACATATCTGGCATTTGCTATTGACTTTCAATGATGATTTTAAATGTATATGTAGTTCTCTTATTCATTAAGGTTCTCTATTAAACTTTGGTACTATGATATATATTGTAATAACCCTTTAATCCTAATACACTTAAGCATTGTTTTTGTTTACGTACTTGTAAATCAATCTATTATTCAACTATGAAACACATTCAAGGATTATTTTAGCATATATTTAACATATATCAAGAGATATTATCTTTAATTGCATAACCATAATATGTATAAATAGTCCTTATTATAATATTTAATATACATAAAAATACAATAGTTTTGAAAGTCTCGTAGGATATAGTTTCGCAAAGATCCTGTTATGCTATAGTTACTCTGAACTATTTCTATCGGTTGCTCAATACATAGTAATTGTGTTAACAACTGTTAATTTTCCTAATTTAAAACGTAGACAGAAAAATTAAACACGCAATAAATAAATCAACAACCAAAATTTGGTAATGCAATTTAAGACACCTGGCCTACGTCTGCATGGCCCTCACCCAGCTTAATCAAGCTTCACTGTGATACAATAGTTTTACCCAAGGCTTTACAGAGTCGACACACTCAACCTTGACACTATCCACTCGTTCTCACACCCATGAAAGTATATTACTCCTAATGGCATGACAACCTCGTGCTAACCTCGACAGAAGATTTTACAACAATGATTGATAATAAATATGAGAATAAAAACTTAAGTGAATAAATCAAAGTAACATAAACACGGAAACACTTGACATAAAAACACTCTAAAAAATATGTAGGTTCATTAACTAAAAGTGTGGGGAGTTGTAGAATAACATCTGCTGTGAACCTTTAAGAATAATCACTGAACAGTCCATGCACAACAGCTTTAAGAAATCATTAATTGGCTAAGTGTTTCACAAATGAAAATATCACAAAAATACAGCTACACACTTGACAAATATTCTACTCATTTTTTCCTTACAAAAATGATAGAGCAACTGTCTAAAAATGAATGTTTATGTATATGGAACACAGTAATTAACGATTGCTCAAATCACCAAAAATACAAATGCCAAAGATAGCTAAACAAAACAAATAGGTGCTTATCTTCAATGAAACATAGTCCTATCTTCTCTAGGATTTTATCCTTCACAATATCTTATCACTTTCTCTCAAATCACTTTCTCTTCCTACTATGGTTTTAGTTGCTTCAATACAATCATTAACTATCTTATGGACATTACATATCCTCAAAGAGTTGATTGCTTTGTGATGTCAATTAATTAATGGTTTCTTTCAATCTGCGAACAAGTTATATAATTCAAAGATCAAGTTTTCCTTTCCATTTCTACCTTTTCCTTTCTGATTGGAGAAAATGAAAGAGAAATAATTTCATTTATAATTAATGCTTTAGTATTATTATCCTTTCTTTTTGTAAAAAAATCTGACAAAAGTTGAATACTAATTAAAGTTGAGAGTTATAACTAATGTTTCTATAATTTCTATTAAGCTGGTGAAGAGACTAACTTAAATTCGTATTAAAAAATTTTTTAGGAGCACTGACAAAGACATAATTTTCTTTATCAAGGATATTAAAACATGATTCCAATGTGGGCGCGTGTGGCTTACTCCCTTGGCCATTTTGTCCTAAATTTTTCCAGATTGTTCTATTTTCCCAGTTCTAATTTATTATATTTTTTCTGGAATTTTTTGAATGATAGAAATATTTATTTTATTTTTCCCAAATTTTAAAATTAATAAATATTTATTGTACTCTTCGAATTTTATCTTGAAAATTTTTGTACTTGTTTCTTGTATGTTTTGGGCTTGTGGGGTCTTGTGTACTCTCATTGGTCATATAGTTGTGCTCCAAAATTAATGTTGGATGTAGTTTATGCATATAATGTTAGATTATATGATTAATATGGTTAATTTTGTAATTGTGGTGCTAACCAAAACCTATAGGGCAATCTTGAAATCTGTTATTGGACTCTTGTCATTTATTTTGTATAATTGTGTGCTCACCTATCGTGAGACCAATTATTACAAAATGCTATTTTGATGTTGTTATTAGGCATACATTAGATACTATGTTAGTGATGCACTTACCCTATCGGTTTGTCTTTATCAATGTGGTTTCTAATGCTTTGTTTAATTTATTAAATTATGTCTTTGAGTTTTCAATATCCTATCGATATTAGCATTAGGGAATAATTTAATGTTCTGGGTGATTTGTGTTGTAATTCGAGACCCTTAGGCAAGATTGCAATTGCACGAGAGTCTAGTTGTGTTGTTCTCATGAGAACCCAGTTGTCTGTTTTGAATCAAATCTTGTTGATGTTCCTCCTAATTATGGTGGTTAGGCATTGGTGCTACTATTCATGTAACGAACTCATTACAGGAGTTTAAAAGCAGGCGGAGGCCAAATAAAGGGGAATTGATGGTGCAACTAGGAGATGGATCTAATGTTAATGTTGAGCACATAGGAGTAGTTTCCTTAAATTTGAGTAGTGGACATGATAGACAGCGTGACTGTGAAAAATTTCAGAATTGATTGGCAAAGAAGAAAGGTATACCCTATCTTTTTGGTTTGTTTTGAATCAAATCTTGTTGATGTTCCTCCTAATTGTGGTGGTTAAACACTAATGCCACTATTCATGCAACGAACTCATTGCAGGAGTTTAAAAGCAGGCAGAGGCCAAATAAAGGGGAGTTGATGGTGCAACTAAGAGATGGATCTAATGTTAATGTTGAGCACATAGGAGTAGTTTCCTTAAAGTTGAGTAGTGGACATGATTTGCTTTTGACAGATACTATTTATGTGCCTTCTATACAAAGGAATTTGATTTCAGTTTCTGTTTTACACAGTTGTGGATACATTTTTCATATAATCAATAATGGTATTGTTTTGTACTATGATTCTATTGTTGTTGGTTTTGCAATTATGCGTGATAAATTGTTTATGCTAATTGCTAATTCTTCTCGTTTTGACCAACCACTAGTGATGTTAATGTTGTTGTTAGAAAGAAACACGAGAGAGTTATTGAAAAATCTTTATGTTGTGGCATAAACGGTTAGGACATATCTCTAAAGAGATAATGGAGAGATTGATTAAGGAAACTATTTTACATGATCTGGATTTCACTGATTTTGACACTTGTGTTGATTGCATAAAAGGGAAGTTTACAGCTAAAGTAAGAAAGGTGAAATGACTCGGAAGGAGGAACCATTACAGATAATTCACACAGATATCTGTGGACCTATTACTCCTACTGCCATAGGAGGCTATAGGTACTTCATCACCTTCATTAATGATTTTTCTCTGTATGGTTGGGTTGAATTGTTGCTTGAGAAATCTAAATCCTTGGATGCTTTTAAATTACTGAAAATGTTATTGAATTGAAACTTGGGAAGCAGATTAAATGTGTAAGGTCTGATAGAGGTGGTGAGTATTATGGTCAAACTAGTAGAAACCTTGGCCCTTTTGTTAAATACTTGCAGGATTGTGGAATTGAAGCGCAATATACCATGCTTGGCACTCCTCAATAAAATGGGATTACAAAGAGACAAAATCGTACTCTTATGAAAATGGTTAGGTGCATGCTTAGTCTCTCCACCTTACCAGAGTTCTTGTAGGGAGACACTTTGAGGACTACTGTTTATGTCCTCAATCATGTGCCTAGTAAATCTATACCAAAGACTCCTTTTGAGTTTATATCAGGAAAGAAGCCCAGTTTGAAGCTTTTCTGTGTTTGAGGCTGTAAAGTTGAGGTAAGGACTTATAATCCTCAACTGAAGAAGCTTGATCCTAGAACTATTTAAGGTTACTTTATTGGTTATTATACTAGTTCAAGAGGTTCAAGATTCTATTATCCCAATCACACTACTAGAGTCATTGAATCAGATGGGGTTGTCTATTTTGAAGGAGACATCGAACAAAATGAAAGACATAAGTCTCGTGTTGTTGATTTTAGAGAGAATCGTGTTGTTGTTTCTACACCTATTATATTTCATCCTGAGGCAATTTAGTCTCCTTTGATTCATGATGATATTGTTGATCCGGTAAATGATGTTGAAATTCCTCAACAGGTTGGCATTGATACTCAAGTCCCAGACGTGGTTGTAGTTTAACCTAGGAGATCTGAAAGGATTCCTAAATCCACTGAGTCTTCTAAATTTCGAGGCTATTATGTTTACTTGGAGGAGCATGAATTTAACTTAGTTGAAGACTCAGATCCTATTTCTTATCAAAATGTCATTTCTTGTCCCCGTAGTTCACAATAGTTGGCAGTCATGTAAGATGAGTTAGTTTCTGTGAGTATGAATGGCGTTTGGGATTTAGTGGAATTACCCAGTGGTTGTAAAACTGTTGGGTGTAAATTGGTCTTTAAGACTAAACGTGATGCTAGAGGTGAGATAGAAAGATACAAAGCTAGACTTGTTGTAAATTGATATAACCAGAGGGAAGGTATAGATTTTAATTAGACTTTTTCCCCGGTCTCTACTAAAGATTCATTACGTATTGAGATAGCTTTGGTTCCTCATTTTGATTTGGAGCTCTATCAAATGGAAGTGAAAACTTCTTTCCTAAATGATGATTTGTATGAAGATGTATTCATGAATCAGCCTATTAGTTTTGTTGAGAAAGGTAAAGAACACATGGTATGCAAATTGAGAAAATCTATTTATGTTCTGAAACAAACCTCCAGATAGTGGTACTTGAAGTTTGACCAAATTATTTGCTCCCTTGGCTTCAAAGAAAATGTTGTTGATCAAAGCATTTACTTGAAAAATAATGGAAGAAAATTCATTATTCTTGTCTTATATGTTGATGATATTCTTTTAGCCGGTAAAGATCTGGATTTTCTTTCTGAGACTAAATAAATGTTGACAGCTCATTTTGATATGAAAGATCTTGGCGATGTTTCTTTTATGCTGGGCATTGAAATTCATCATGATAGATCTCGTGGTGTTCTTGGTTTGTCTCAGAAAAGGTATATTGAAAGGATCTTGAACAGATTCAGCATGAAGACTTGTAATCCTTATAGTACGCCCATCTAAAAGGGTGATAAACTCTCGAATAGCCAGTTTTATTAAAATGATAAAGATAAGTCAGAGATGAAAAAGGTCTCATATGCTTCTGCTGATGGCAGTCTTATGTATGCTCAAGTTTGTACACGTCTTGATATTGCTTTTGTTATTGGTGTATGTGGGATATACTTGAGCAACCCTGATGTGGGTCATTGGCAAGCTGTGAAATGAGTTATGAGATATCTACAAGGTACTAAAGATTATATGCTCACTTACAGGATGTCTCATCACCTTGAGGTGATAGGTTATTCTGATTCTGATTATGGTGGCTGCACTGATGATCACAAATCCACATCAGGATATATATTTATGCTTATTGGAGGAGCTGTATCTTGGAAAAGTGTTAAATAAACACTTACAGCTACTTCAACTATAGAGGCAGAGTATGTAGCTTGTTACAAAGCTACTCGACAGGCAATATGGTTGAGGAATTTCATTTATGAGCTTTATCTTGGGGAGAGTGTTTCCAAACCTCTAACCATATATTGTGATAACTTTGTTGTGGTGAGCTTCTCTCAAATATGCCAGAACTCCAAGCGTTCGAAGCATTTTGATACAAAGTATATGTTTGTTAGAGAGAAGGTTAAGGAATATCAGACTCGTATAGAGCATATACCCACCGATCTTATGGTAGCAGACCCTCTAACCAAAGGCTTGACTGTTAAAGTTTTTGTAAATCATGTAACCCGTATGGGTCTATCTAAATCTTTTGATACCTTGGATTAGTATGAGTCTGTCTTTTATGTTATTTTTATATATGGCAACATAATATTTGACTATTTTGTTATTCAATCTAGAGAATTTTGTTTATAATTGCTGCTATTATTGTTATTGTCACATACTTTCTGGATATACCGCGTAGATACGTTTAAATATTTGGATGTATATGGCATTTTGTTGGAGACATATTGTACCCAGTCTCATTTTGTTGTTATGAGATATTTTGTTAAATCTCAGTTGGCATTTTGGGTGGATGCTTGGGCCATTTTGTTTGGACTTGCACATCCGAATCACCATTTTGTGTGTATTTCCTTATGATATATTCTGTTTAGGTCATCAAGGTATGAGTATCTTGCATATATGTTATCAGTACTCTTATCGGGTCTGAATTCTATACTGTTGAGGTACTTATAACCTCATTTTGGACTTATGATTGAGAGATTATTGGCTTTATTTTGACATCCGATTATGGCCATATTGTTATATTAATCTGGGGATTTGTTTCTGTTATTCATTGATGTTGGTTATGCTGTCCAAGTAGGAGAATGATAGAATTTTATCATTAATTTTGTGGCCTAGCATAATAAACAATAAACATAATTTTGTACAAACCCCTATTAATTAAGATGTCAATATTTCATACGTGTCATTGGATCTGTGTTCATGGACTTACTATAATGGGTAAGCTTGACCCATATTTATAGTACATAAGAGGCCTTACTGCTAGCAAACCTTAAATACAGTCGCCCCATTGAGAACTTTATGTGCGTCTTTCAGGGTTTGGAATAGCAGTAGTCAATCATCTGTATCTCTATCGCTCTGCTTCACAAAAAATAACAATGAACTTAATTACTCCTCAATTTTCAGGTATTTGTCCATTCAATTCTTGAATCTAGCATGTTACAATTATATGGTTAGTTTAATTGTATTGATTATCATGAAATTAATCAATAATTTTGTTCAATTATTTTTTCATCCAAAAGTTCTTTATGCATGCTGGTGGCAAAGAGTTAGATTATTTAACCAAAAAGAATCATCGCTTATGTATTTGATTAGTGTTTTAGATCGAATTCTTCATCCCTTAAATATATTTGAGTATAATCTAGCAAATGCCACTGTCATTCCAGTTTCAACAATTTTCTTGGTTACTGAGTGATTGACAATTTAGAAGCGAAAAGGATTGAGGTCGGCTATAAGGTTGTCCGTATCTCATTTTCATGGTGACTGGCTGAGATTTGTTAGAAACTAGTCACATTGAGCAAAGGATTGAGGTCGGCTATAAGGTTCTCGATATCTCATTTTCATGGTGACTGACTGAGATTTGTTAGAACTAGTCACATTGAGACAGTGGAAATTTGACACTTGGATCCACACGGGCAAAAAGACTCTTTTACGTGAATTGCGATGTTGCCAAATGTCCAAGTTTAAAATGGCCTTGACATTTCTGTTAATGACCCACCATGATAACATTACATGTCACTGGTTGACCCGAAGACTACATTTGAAGGGGTTTTGCATAAAAATCAGGAATCGGCGGTAGCGAAATCCTGCCTATAGTATGGACTTTGTATGTACTACAATCACTAACATGAGTAAGTAGCATCAATGGACTAATACGAACCAATTTCTAAGTAATTTTCGTTTCTTAGATTAAGAACACAAGGATAAAAATGCATGCTCCACAAACAAATGAGCTGTGCCCACCAGATACGAATTGACATCTCTGACAGAGCTTGAGATCTAAAAGAAATGTGCGTTTATGCGACTGAGGGGTCTACAAAAGGAATAACAGTGCCAATTGCAGAAGCTGTCCCATGATCTTGAAGGCCAGAAACATGCATTAATCTTAAGATTCGCTGCCGGCGGCTTCTCCCGTTCCACCCGCCCATTCTCTGTTTTTAGTCGCCATATTAAAACCTCCTGGACTATTTCTAGCTTCGCCTCATATGTATCGTATGTTAAGCCTTTCTTTTGACAAATACCTGAGAATAACATTGGAACAAATTTATCATTTTAACTGCAGATGAAAGCCTTGACGACATGAAAGAGTTATTACAACAACATCTATCAAATTCTGAATTCAACTTTTATTCGCTCTTCTCCTGAAAAGTTAAAAGGAGTTGAACAGGTAAGGGAAAAAATAAAGATCTGTAAAAGAGCATGTATGTTGCATGAATTGAAAAATCTCATAATTCTATATTTTAAAAATAGAGATACGTACACAAACATCTAATTATATTAAATTTATTATTTAATTTTAGGTAACTAACTTATTAAATGGTTTTTATATATAAATTATTAAGTTCTTATAAAGTTTTATAAAGAAAGATAAAGACTATTATATGTATAATTAATTAATTTTAAATTTCATTTAATCAGATTGCAAATATTATCTAATAATTTTCCTGTCGTAATCGTCATAAAGAAAGATTCACAATAATTAAGCAGGCCTTAACTTCCCAAATCCCTCTTTGTAATCCAAAAGGCGGTAGAACGCAGGCAAATTATGCGCATGCTCCATTTGGTTCTCCTCTTCCTTCCATTTGCATATTATATATAGACCTTGTCTACCCTCCAGAAGAACACATACCAAACTAAACCCATCTCTTATTCATTTTCTCTGCTTCAAAACAGCAAAATCCCAGATCCCATTTCTCTACTCAACTTCCATGGCTCGTTCATGTGCAGTACTGCTGCTCATTTTCTTGACGGCTTTGGCTTCTTTTCTGTCAAATGCAGAAGGCAGCAACAGGAAGCTGTTGAGCACGAGCAGTACTTCATTGATGGAGACTAGCAGCAGTCTTCCCTTGACAATCAAAAGATTGTTTCTTGGGGCTCTTCCTAAGGGTACCGTGCCACCTTCCTCTCCTAGCAACAAGGGTCACCTTACACTTGATAACCAGCAGCTCTTTAGGAGGCACTTGGGGAGAATTGATCGGTTTCTACAAGTTGTTCCGAGCCCTGGTGCTGGCCATTAATGAAGCATTATATACAAGTCCATATACTTTTCCATTCCCTGGTTTACGGTTTTGAACTTTTCTTTTTCTTTTTCATTGAAAATCGTATACAACACTGGTAGGACTACGTTCACATTACAAAGTTTGTACTTCCATATGGGGCTTGGTCAATCCTTTCGGGCATTCCTTTATATGAAATAGAGTTGTTTCTAAAAGTAGAGCAGCTGCATTGCAATGCTCTCGCGAGCTATATTTTTCAGCCTATTTTTGGGTTTCAAGTGGTTTAACATCGCCAATCAAAAGGCTTGTCATTTCGAAATGCTATATTTCAAGAGAAGACACGCAAACGGGAGTTTGGAATCCATATTGTCTGCTAAATAACCAGAGCTGGAACTAGCAGACGTAATACTACTTGATTTAAATCTTAAACGCCACAGTTAGCAATGCTTAAATCACCAAAAATCTTGTACTTCAGTTCATTTTGGTTCTTTCTAACCACGTGAAAGATGAAAATAGAAAGAAAGGAAACTTCCCCAGTTGAAAAACCAAATCCATCGAACAAATGGTGGAAGGTGAATAATTCCGTATGGAATGGAGAAAATTGTTGATTTTGGCATCTATTGCTATACGTAGATGCATTCATCAAAGATTATAAAACTAAGATTTACATTTTATTTAGAGCATTAACAACACAATGAGATTGACATACCTCCAATGTTTTCCATAGAGGCTTGTGCATTCTCTCCATCTTAGACACAACAACTTATCATAATCAACAATATTTTGTGCAAGAGAGGAAACTAAATGTAGAAGGCCCAATATTATATTTTCACACCCATACACCATATGCGTACAATCTCACCATATGTTACATCTTATAACATGTTCTACCCTAAGGGATAGAAAAGGATAATTGTGTCATCATTCTCCATGAAATGCCCATCTCTGCTTATCAAAATTATCCTAGTGTTGGTTGGAAAATTCGTATAACCAACAAAGATGCCTGCTTCTGCCTTTCTATCTAGTTTATCCCTTTTGATATGAGGAACATAAACAAAGCATCAGAATCCAAAAACTTTGAGATTTTTTAGAGAAGGTTTAAAATTATACCAGGCTTCATATGAAGTCTTCCCTACTACAACTTTCATAGGAAGCCTATTTAGAAGGAAGACCGTAGTGTGTGCTATTTCTACCTAATATTTCCTTGACAAATCTTCTCAAACATTAAACATCTAGCCATCTCCATTATGGTACGATTCTTTCTCTCATTGACTCCAATTTGTTGTGGAGTTTATGAAGCAGTGAATTGATGTTTAATCCCAACCTCTTCACAAAAAAGATTAAACTTATTGGAGATATACTCCTTGCCAGTATTAAATCTCAAAGCTTGGATTTTATACCCACTTTGTGTTTCAATCCACTGCTTGAATTTCCAAAACACATTATCAACTTCTGACTTGAATATGAGAAAATAGATCCAACACATCCTGAAATAGTCATCAATGAAGATCAAAAAATACCTGCTCCCATTGAGAGATGGATTTTTATAAGGTCCAGCCAAATCAGTGTGTATCAATTGTAGCTTTTTAGTAGCTCTCCAAGTTGCATGCTTGAAGGGAATTCTTGATTACTTTCCTTGTTGACAGGCTTTACAATATAAAATTTCAAATTCAAGGTAAGGGAGACCTTTAACTAATTCTTTTTTCTGTCTGCAAATTCACCATAGTTGTATGATTGAAATGTACAAACCTTTTGTGTCAGACTTCTGTATGGATTTTTTTCTTTTCCAGAAAACATTGCTTACTCCTCCTCCAATGGATCAAGTGCAAAGCTCTTCCCTTTCATTTTAACTTTAAACAACACTGATTTGTTTCAAAGATAAATTTGAAACCCTTTTAAATCAACTAGCCAATAATCAACAAATTTTTACTAATATTAGGTACAAATAACACATTTTTGATAAGCTTTGTAATTAAAGTGCTTTCAATTGCTACTATGCCTTTTCCCTTGATTGCAATGCACTGTCTATTACCAATCTTCACTTTGGAAGCTACTAAAATGTCTAACTTCTTGAAGAGATCACGTTCAAAGGACATATGGTTGGTACAACCATTATCAATGAGCCACTTCTCACTTGAATGATAGGTTGCAAAGCAAGAAACTACAAAGAGTTGCTCCTCCTCTTCTTGATCAGCAACCTCAACAACATTCTTCGACTGCAAATTCACTTATTTCATAGGCTTATGTTGAGTGTTGCTTTTGCAGGTTATTTGATGATGTCCCATCTTTTTGGCACTTCTCACATTGTTGGTCTGGATTTCTCCAGCATTTGAAAGGTGGATGACCTTTCCTTTCACAGTGTTTACAAGAAAGGAAATCAAATTTTGTTCCTTTACTGGTGTTAGGAGAATCAGAACCTAAGTTTTCCTTCTTGTTCTTCTCATTCTGCTTCATTTTTCCTCCTTCACTATATTGAACTCTCGCAGCTAATGCACCTTCAACAAACCCTTAAGACCTCATAAGCCTTCTTTTTTCTTGTGCCTGTAAAGTATGCATCAATTATGCCAAACTAACCTTTTACAAGTCTTTAGTGTTTTACAGCGAGAAAATGGTTGCTTCAAACCTTTTAAGAATAATTAAAAGAATTTTTGAACTAATATGGAATTAGGAAATTCACAACTAGGTAACCCTACTTTGTTTGCAATTCCAAGAAATCTATCCGAGTAATCCTTCATTGTCTCAAAATCCTTCATCATTTGAAGCTCAAATTCTCTGATCAGGTTTAGAATTTGCATTCCCTTATTCCTCTCATCTCATTCGTACTGCTTCTTTAAGAAATTCTAAAATTCAAAATCATGATTCTGACAAAGATTTCAAGGGAGACCGCAACATATAATATAACTATTGCCTTCGACTTTCTTGATTTCTTCTCCTTGTGATTCTTGATTTGTGCCATAGTTGGATTTGCTGGTAATAGAGGAACTTCATAGTCCTCCTTCATAACTTCCCAAGATCAGTCATCTCCAAATAAGCCTCCATCCTTACTGCCCAAACATGATAACCTTCACCATTACAGACTGGTAGTGCTAGTGCAGTGAAAGGAGCGTCTAAATCTATAGAAGAAGAACGCAAAGATACAAAAAAAATGTTTCTCTCAGTCAAAAGTCCCTCAAAAAGAGAGCTCTGATACCAATTTTTTGAAGTTATTAAGAGAAAAAGAGCAACTAAGATGATCAAAATGACCAATAATAAAAGCAAAGAATAATAAAATTTGTTGCGTAAAGTTAACAATTTTATTAATCAAATAATGAATTTAAATACGAAAAAAATAGTAACAGAGGAAACAAAAAACAACACACTACATAGAATACATTCCAATGATCAACAACTTCCTAAAAATTAGCAACTACTACTAACCAAATCAATTGAACTAGTCAAACAACTAAGAAATTGAAAATAACAAAAACAACATATAAAATTCCAACTTAGACAATGTTGCAGCAACTGAAGCACCACTTCAACAAATAGTATATAAATGCAAATTGAATATCATAATTATAATCTTTTCATAATTTTAATTGCATAGTAGTTATTATGACAATTTTACGTTTAGTATTAAAATATCAAATATAATTAATAAAATATATAAAATAAAGGATGTGTTTATTAATTAAACTAATATTATTATATATTGGTTGATTATAAAGGAATAAAAGCCACCCCTAATCTCCCCCATAACTAATGCCTCTTATAATATAAAGTAGTAATGAAAGTGAAGATGAAATTGTGGCATAATCATAGGTGCTTTTACCTTTAATCTCTAACTTAAAGGTTTGTTTAACTGGTATAATGCAAATATCATATTACAGGTGTAGTGGGCATATGATATGTGAATTATAGAAATTTACTATGTTAAAAATAACTGTATCAAAGAAGGAAAGAACAGTAGTAATATTGAAAGAATGGACTGAACGCTGTAAGAGGTTGGCCAAGAAAAGAAGTAAAAAGGACTTGATGTTTAGTATATGATGTGTTTTTTTCCCTTGTTTTCCACTGCATGTACAAGTGGTTTTTGTGCGAACGGGAAAGGGCTTTGACGTTCAGTACCTGATGTTATTTTCCCTTGTTTTGCACTGCATGTACAAGATTGGAATAATAAAGGATCAACTAAAAATAAATATTTTATATAAAATTTTAAAAAGATAATAATATAAAAATAAGCTTTAAAAAAAAGATAATAATTTATAAATACGTGAATTTTGCACGTCATTGATATGAATTTTGAAAAATTAATCCTCTCATTGTGGTCGTCGTCGTCATGTACACCTTTGTCAACAGATCTTATCATCAAAGAGATCTGTGTGAAGCACGTTTTGCTACAAAAGATGGCAGAATTCTAAACATATTCCACTTTGCTTCCCTTAAGGCAACACATTGGGCTCCACATACCGCCCGTGGGACACGAAGATTTTAGTTCATTACACAGAAGCAAACATTTTGCTTAGGTTCGTGTGAATCTGGTCGGTCTTCGATGGCTTGGCCTCCATCATTGAGAACAGTAATAACGACGTTTAAACACTCAAAAATATAGCTAAGTTCTTTTAATACATTATGAAAAACATGAACACAACCTGTTAATCTGAATCTTACCAAAGGAAAAGGCTCTGTCCATTACACATTTTCACTCGTGAATCTAACCGGTACTCCCCTGTCAACTTACAGGAACAGCCCCACCTTGCAATGGTTCAATTCGTGGAAGCAAAATCCAAGCAATATACAAAGAACCCACAATATTGGAACATCCAGCCATGGAATGGCGAAGAAATGGCACCATCAATTAAGGCGTTTTCGTCAAAAGCAGACGGCTTCTGGGGCCAAACCCATCCACGATCACGTGGCGGCTACCTAGTAAGTCTCGATCAATTTCACTCCGAATCTTGGACCATATGTCATATTCACTTTTTGTTTTCGGCAGTACCCTGCCTATCTTAGCTAATACCGGGCACAAAAGAATGAAATGTTCCTAAGGTCACGGTTAGAAGCAAGAGGTGGCAACGTAAATGTTGACAGGCACGAGTTTGATTTTGTTGGCACCGTTTATGTGTAACCTTGAAATGCATTGTCCACATTCCTCGTAAGAAGAAGAGAAACTTGTCCATCTTTGAAGATGAAGGCATAATTTCACACGCTTTTCAACATTTAAAGTTCTATCAAGAAACTTGAGTTTGTCCGTCTTTCCGTCAAATACGCTCGTCTCTCTCAAATTCCTTTTTTAATTATTCTAACTTATGACCCTTTTTTCCTCTTTAAAAATTTGTTAACAGGTCCGTTTGTTTGTTTTTTAAATATTGTTTGAGTTTTTAATTTTGATTTTTCAATTTTTAAAAATTATAAAATATAATTGCTATTATTTCTTTATGTTTTTTAATAGGATTTATTATCAACTGAATATATATTATTTAATTATTTAATATATTCATTTTTAATAAGAACTATGAATAGTTTAATTTAATATTATATTTAATTAATTAAAATTAATTATTGGCAAGAATAATGAATAATTTCATTTATTTTTAACTAAATTAAATAAATTTAAATATGATAATTATTAATAAGTATAATTAAATTTAAAGTATCTTTAAAATATATAAATTACAAATAAATTTTGATTTAATAATTAAAACATATTGAAAATAAATATTAATTTTAAATTCTTTATTTTAATAAAATAAAATAATTTTGTTAATAATTTTTAATAAATATTATATAATTGATTAAAATAAATTTATTTAATTAAAAATAATTTATTTTTAAATTTTATCTAATATATAATTATTATCAATCATAAAAATATAACTACATTGATATATATAACTAATCAAGTTTTTGTTTATATTTAACAGAAACATAGAAGTTGAAAATAAAATTTTAAAACTTTAAAAATTAAAAACTAAAAAACACAACCAAAAAATAGAAGTGAAGCGACAGAGCTTTATCGCGTAGTGTCTTCCTCCTTCAAAAATGGTATACCATCTTTGTCTCTTACAACAGCACATCCTCCTCCTTGTTCAACTTTTTTTGCAATCTTTAAATCCCCTTAACCAGAACCCCCTTGTTAAGACTTCCTTCCCTTAATTCAAAAAGTGGGCAGAAACTAACTGGGGAACGTTTCGACTCTGCAAAATACTCATAAATAAGGAAGATTTCTTCATTTGAAAAGTGGTACAGTATGTAAAAGATCCTAGGATTGGGACCATGATATATCCAAAGCAAGCCACTTCTAATTCAAAGATGGCCTGGAACGAATTTGGATAAGAAATGCATGAAAAGCATACTTATTTAGATCATTTTTATAAATATCCCTTGAATATTGATTCACGGTAAATTCTTGCAAGCAATACGGGGAAGCTAATATGTTTGGATGAGAACATAACAGGGTTGAGAAGAATAGGTAATGCAAGAATATACCTGGAGGTGGGAATGGACCAGAAGTTACCTGAAACTCTAATGCTAAAGAGATTAAATAAGGAAAAAGGATCATAGGAATCTGAAATAAAGCTCTCATACTAATAGAAATCTCCCATTCCCTAGAACAAGAAGATGCAGAAGCCAATTTGTAGGAGTTTCATACTAGAGGATCATTCTAAAGGGTCACTACCAGTGGCTAACAAAGAGGGAAAGAAACATGATCCTTTGCCTAGAGAAGGATCCTCTATAAAGGGTACATCTATTAGAAATGTTGATACCCAAGAACTAATAAGCCTACTAATACCCCAATACAAGGGGGACTAGATGAATGGATCATGGTAAGGACACCTTACTTTAAGAGTCAGATCAGGAATCCTTAATAGTTAAAGCAATCACCTTGAAGGAGATTAAGAGTGCGTTTAGTTCAGCTTTTGGTAGGTAGAAAAATACTTTTTTCTACCGCAAAAGCTATTTTAAGAAAAAAATGAGTGTTTGGTTGTAAACTTTAAAAGCACTTTTGGAATAGAAATAGCTTTTTTTAAAGCTAAAATACAGCTTTTTCAAAAACTCAAATTTGGAGCTTTTCAAAAAAGCACTTTTTTAGATAGATTTTTTATATCAATTAATGAGTCTATTTTTTAGTCTCTTTTACTGTTATGCTTTACACATAATTCCCACAATATCCACAAACATATCATCACGTTTATTTTGAGATTGATATAATATTATTTGAATTTTTTATATGTTTTAATATTTATTTTTGAAATTAGTTTTACTTAGGTTATAATCTATACAAAAAATTTGGTTAGATATATTTTCATTTATGTTTCATATGATTTAAAATTATATAATAATTA
>JANZXR010000002.1:21402868-21420709 GCA_027575705.1 Erythroxylum echinodendron | reverse complement strand
AAGTGCTTTTTATTTTTATGTTGCCAAACAGTCTACTGTATGAAGCTCTTTTTAAAAAGCTATTTTTTTAATTGACAATCAAACAGTCAACTGACTTCTTAAAAAAGCTCTTCTCAGAAAAGTTCTACTGGCAAAAGTTCTATTGACAAAAGCTCTACTGATATAAGCTCAATCAAACAGGCACTAAACTTAGTGTGAATCTTAACATAAAGCTATTAAAAGGAAATTGCAACAAAGTTAGGCAATCTACCTCAGTGGAGAAGTTATAAAGGGAAGTAACTAACCTATAAATTTAGTGGCCAAAATTAGAAATAAAATAAGAAGGAAATTAAAGAGTAAAACGTCTTAAACCCTTAAATCTCCTTGATGATAATAACATAGGATATAAGAAGCATAAATTGTACTAAAAAATAACAGATGATTAAAGGCTATCTATGTAAATAATAATTAAAGTTGACAAGGTGAACAAATACTTATGGTTTTTTGGCAAGAATTGGAAAGTCATCTCGAATTACCAAGTTCAATATAATAGGAGATTACGGTGGCTTATAACCTAGGTTAATCAAGGTACATCAAACTACTATCACAGATTAATTCGTTCGCCACATGGTAACCGTTACTCACTAGTAAGATAATAAGGCTACAGTTAATTGTCTAAGGGAAGGAGACAAGAATACCAAAAATTTTTACAATGCAATTCTTAGTAGAAGGATATCTTAACAAAATATACTCTTTAGGAGTTTCAAATAGTAGCTATTCTCATGTGAAAGTCCTAAACTTATTTATTCCTAACTCTATCTCTTAATAATAGGAGTAGATCTTAAGGCCTTTCAGTGCTCTAGAAATCAAAATTGCATTATTTGAGTTGAATCCTAATTTATTGCAAAAGGTTGAAAGAGGCGTTGGAACTTACCATTCACCCAACTCAAGGGGCATTTATCTAGGTTAGGAGCATAGATGACAATTTTTTTCTAGCTTAAGGCTTATTTAAAGCTACAAAAGTGAAAAGAATATAAGAAGTTGTGTAATAAAAATTGACTTCAATAAAGCTTTTAAATCTTTGAATTAGCTTTATATTGGACAAATTACAGGTTTTTAAATTCACAAGCATCTTTATAGCTTAGACAGAGCAATGTATTTCAATAGCCTCTTATGCAATCCTTGTTAATAGAGAACCTACCACTTATTTCCAAGGAGCTAGAAGTCTAAAACAAGGTGATACACTCCCCTATACCTATTTGTATTGTTTATTAAGCTATTATCTCTATAATGTTGGCTAAAAAGAAAGAATTATAGGGAATTCAAATTTCATCATAAATGTAAAAAATGAAATAATCTTAACTCTCTTTCTTATATGATCTCTTATTATTATATGGAGTTGATGTTACCTCGGCATAGTTTCTTATAGATTCACTGCATTAATACAATACTTTGTCAGGTCTCTTTATAAACAATAGTAAGAGCCATATATACATCTGTACTGACTCTTAGGGCATGACTGATATCCTTACAAATATCTCTAACCTTGGTCTTCATTATTTACCTATTAAATATTTAGGAATCCTAATTTCTTATTAAAAAAATCTCTTATAGAGAATGCCAACTCTTATTTGACTCAATTCAAAAGAGGATTGACCATTAGGACAACAAGTTTCTCTCCTATGTAGGTAGACTTTAGCTCATTCTAGTAGTTTTGGATATCCTTTATATTCATCAGAGCTACCGTATATACTAGCATTAACGTATAATCAAAGAAGTGGAGAGGATCCTAAAGAATTTCTTATGGTCTAATGAAGTTAAAAATCCATCTGATGCTAAGGTAGGATGGTTGGAAGTTTGCTCACCTAAAGAGGAAGATTGCTTAGGCATAAAATTAATAATACTTTTTAATAAAACGATCATGGACAAAAGAATATGGAAGCTCTTTATAGACACCGAGTCAATCTAAAGCAAAGGATACACTCCTACCAAATTAAGGATAAAAAGGCTTCTGATCGATCAAAGCCAAGTCAGCTGACTCTTGGACTCTAAATACAAAAGTTAAGAGATAAACTTTTGTATTTCATAATTACAAATTTTAATTCTAATTCATAATTATAATTAGATAAATTAAAAATATTTTTAATTTATCTTTAATTCTCCAATTAAACAATTTACAATCATAGATCAAGATTGACATCCAGTAATACATTATGACCACTCAAATATTTAGGAATGTTAAAATGATTTTGACTAGCCTTTTCGTGTATGATTTTTCTAAATAATTCAATCTTTTCATTATATAATGTTCCGATAGACATAGAGTATGAAATTAATGTCGACTCTAATTTGAGTCCAATCATATGAGTTCTTCCCCATTAGCTATTGATTCAATTAATGACATGTGTAAACTATTTACAAATTGTCATTCTACCTTGGCTAAAGATTTCCTTAATCAATACCAATCGAGAACAATAGAACATTCTCCCTAATTACTTTAAGGTGATAAATCTTATCTTGATTACTCAGCTACCTCCATATAGTTCATGCTACATCCAATAACTACTGACTAAACGACCTATGATTAAATAGGTCATAAGTAGTATCAAAGCATAACAATCCCTATAGAAGATAACTTTGAAGGCCTTAAGTCAAATGATCACTTATACTATAAGATAACTTTGGAGACTTCAATCAAAGGATCACTTCCACAATCATCACAACGAAAATTTCTATAGACATTCAAGTAATGTTCCAAATGACTTTCTCATATCGAGTCTATTCAGTGGACTTGTTCTCTAACAAACACCCACATGTTTGTTTAAGTATCTTCATACTTTAGTCTATGAGATCGACTACTTGCTTCCCAAGAACAAACAAAACGTGTGCTAGTCTTTTCATATTCTATTAATTTCTAGTCTTAATGGAATAATGATTAGGAACAATTTAGGAATAATACATAAATGCGATATGAATCTCATAATTATAGTCCCATTATAATTTTATTTGCAATGTATAATTATTCTATGAAATTTATTATTTATGTCTAAACATGTACAAGATAAAGAATTTCTTTAAATAAATTTCACTAAACTATAACCAAATCAATTAGATGTAGGGCATAAACCAACACATTTCGCCTTCAAAAGTAGAAAGGTTCCTTTGATTGTTTCCAACTTTACACCAATAGAAAGGACACAATCCATTGTCACGTACTTACAGCAAAAGTTAATTGAAAAGAGAGACACAAGATCCATTTGTTAGTGAAATGCGCTGAAATGACAGAGGCAAGTACATGTGTTATATATAGCCTGACAAGTTTCCTTCTTTCAATTACAAGGTTCAAACTTGAGCATCTAAGTTCGGAAAATGAGCCAGTATGTTCAATAAGTTGGATCAAATTTTAAGTTCAAGTTTTTTTAGATTAAATTTTAGGTTTTGGGTTTGATTTTTAGGTGAGCTTGGAGAGGGTTAAACTAAGTCGAATTCCTTAAATTTAAAGTTGAAATTTTTTTAAGTCTAGTCTAATAATTTTGTCAATTGACTCAATCTTACAAAACTTATAACTTTTGAGTTAAACCCAAGGTATCTATAGTTTGCTTAGAAAGAAACCAAAAAGGTAGAAATCAAAAGGATAATGATTTTCCATTGTTATTGGACCATAGTTTACAATTTGGAAAAAATTGAACTATTATATGGGAGATGAGAAAACGAACCACATTTTAAAAAATTAAGAGGCATATGAATAGTTCCTCTTTACAATGCAAGTCTCACTAAGAATAAACGATGATACTATTGTGAAAATATTTGTGAATAATATTCTTTAGGAAGTAAATCTATAGATATCTGTTTGTTAGGAAGGTTAGCGTCAATGTTGTATCATTATATCTTTTTGGTGGTTAGCAAATTTTTAGGAGAGATTATCGTTGCCTATTTTTTAGGTGACTTGATTGTAAATTTATCCGAGGAAATCAATGTGAGAAAACAGTTCACCAAATTCAATTCTTTTACTCTGCATTTTAAGATCTCGCCTTATGATATCACTTCTCTTGATAATCCAGGCCTTTCAATTACTCAGGTTCAATTGAAAGCAAACAACTACGACGAATGGGCCAGTTCATTTAGAATAGCCTTGCGAGCCCGGAAGAAGTTCGGGTTCATTGATGGAACAATGACTCAGCCTGACCAGGAGTCAGGAGATCTCGAAGATTGGTGGACAATTAACTTGTTGTTGGTGTCGTGGATCCGGAATACCATTGAGCCTTCATTACACTCTACTATTTCTCATGTGGAGGTAGCGTAGGACCTTTGGAATGACATCAAAGATCGGTTCTTCATCACTAACAGACCTCGGATTCAACAACTAAAATCCGATCTTACCGAATGCAAACAAAAGTGCATTACCATAATGGATAGAGATGTCAATATTGGCCCGGCCTGCCCGTGGTCAACGGGTTTAGCCCGATCAAACCGAGCCCCGGGCAGGATGGGTATGCCCCGTGGACTAGAGGGTCAGGCCACGGGCCAGGTGGATTGGCCGCAGGTTGGCCTGTGGCCCGTGGAACCAAGAACGGGCCAGACCGTGGGCCGGTTCGATCAACCCAGCCCATGGTCCTGACCCGCCCACCACCCAAACATATTTTGATTAGTTATTAAAATAATTAATAAATAATTTAAGCAAATTAAAAATTTGTAATTAATGTAATTCATAATTTTAACAATAACTTTTAACTTATTAACTTTCCATACAAATTTCTAATTAATTGAATTAAATGTCCAAATTAATCATATCATTACATACATCTCATAACTTTATTATCATAATTAATTAATTATATGTTGTTATAATTTAAGGTTGTCACATAATACATATATTAAAAAGAAAGAAAGATGAAAATTTTATTAATTTTATGAAACATGAATTTGGTTTTATCAATTCTCTCTTAAAATAACTAATAAATAATTTAAGTAAATTAAAACTTTGTAATTAGTGTTATTCATAATTTTAACTATAACTATTAACTAATTAAATTTTCAATTAAATTTCTAATTAATTGAAATAAGTGTCCTAATTAATCATACCATACTATTACATACATCTCAATAACTTTTATATCATAATTAATTAATTATATGTTGTTATAATTTAAAGTTATCACATAATACATATACTAAAAAGAAAGAAAGGTAAAAATTTTATTAATTTTATGAAATATGAATGTATCATTTATGATATGCCTATAACACTCTAACTCTTTAAGGACGAGAAGGATTTAAAGTAATACTTATATCTTATATTAAGATTTCCATTAAGGATCTTATCTAAGGAATTACTCTTAACAAACTTTTAATTAGAGTGACTTAGGTATAAATGAATCTTGCAATATTAGAATTTTCATAAGTCAAAACAATTATGAATGTAATTTATATAAATTTAGATTAATTATAATATAATGATTTTAGAAATAAAAGTAAAAGGACTATTTTTGACTTAATAAAATAAATAATTTATAAAAACAAATCAAAAGAATTTATAAAATATATTCTAGTTTTAAAAAAATAATAGTTATTTTCAATGTAATATATTTTACTTATTTATTTTTATAACTGAATTACTTATATATTATTTTGGAATTGATACATTAGGATTAATATAGTGATTAATTCATTTTAAGATTAATATAAATACATAAATGCATAATTTATATATTATGTAAATATGAAAAATAAAATAAAAAGTTTAAATTGAATTAATTGATTTGTTTACAAAGAATAATTATGACAACATTATCATTACTACATATTTTTAATAAATATAAATTGGTTTGTATTTTATATAAATATTTTTGTATAATTTATGGGTAATTTCATCTTACATTTTACTATAATTGATTATATTGTAATTTATAATTTATGAATTTTAAAAAATACAACTACAATTTTTTAAAATTGTCTTTAAAAAATTTTAAAACTATATTAAAGGCTCGGGCCAATTAAGGCTCGATGGGTGGCCCATGGCCCAAGAATGCTTGGCAGGCCGAGCCATGGGCCGCACCACGGGTGGCCCTGCCCACTGGCCACGGGCCGGTCCACAGGCAGGCCCATTTCGACCCTCGCGGGCAGTGGGTTAACCCGCCTGCAAACTTTTTTGGAGGGCTAGGCGATGGTCCGAGCCTAGCTAGCCTGGCTCGTTGACATTCTTATTCTTTAGAATACCATTTTTTCAATATGAACCTGCCTATTGTACACCTCCATAACTATATCTATTCAACCTGAACAAAATAACCGGTTTTAGAAAATTAGCAGATTCTAATATGTAGTTATTGTTCTTTAATGTCCGTTAACGAAAACTTAAATAGAACAGTCCCCTATTATTATTACCTCTTGAATCACAGGCTTTGTGAAATCTCCGATCTTTAGCTGGGAAACCAGATTTACTTGTCCTTCCATTAGTATCTTTGTTACTAACCATCTGTCTAATATGATAAGGTTCAACGATTGTGAGAAATAATAGGTCAGAAATATGCATAAAGAAGCGTTGATTCCATACTCTGGAATGAAGCATTTGGCGACGTAGGGTATCTACGACCTTTCAAATTTGGATGAGCTTTCCTGACTAATTGAATTTACTTTTGGAGCTGTGTGCTAAAATTTTCAACCAATTGCCAGCATATGATAAGCGAAGGCAAAGGCTGCACAAATGCAGAAAGGTGTGTCATAATCGTCATTTTCTTTCAGATCTACTTTTCCCTGGTCAAACGAAAAGGACGACCCTCGCAGGATATGCAAAGCAATTAATTAGGCACGACTATAAGAGAATCTTTTCTTCTCTCTTTATTAGGGATATTTATCATATGGATTTAATAAGTTAAATGAAAGGATCAAACTATGTCAATTTTTTTTAATATTAAGATATAAAAATTTTAAAAATAAGTTAAAAGGAGTCTTTTATCTAAAATTTTTGTCATCCAACGATAATTGCTAGTTTTGCACTCCTGGACTACGTATTATTCCGCTTCTAAGTCTTTTATTTTCTTTTCGTGTGGCCCAATCCACTTGATCAAGAGACCGTCTCTTTTGCCTGAAGTGCTTTCGGTCCACAATTAGATTTGGGCTTATCAATATGATATTAAAAGAAACCTCAAGAAATTTAATTTATTAATAGGATGGATTTGCTCTCCACAGCCCAGATTGATTTTACGAGTTTGAATAGGAAGATGATGGGGAAGTAATTTTCTAAATCCAGATGTCGAGATAATATAATTAGAGCTTTTGGTAATAACATTTGGCAGCATATCTTAAAGCTTTCGCAAATGCATTTTGTGCCAGCAATTATTAATTAATTTAGCTATAAATTCATATGCAAAATGAAACCCAATTATGTGACAAACTGCCCCAAGAGAAGCCGTTGGAATTTGCAAGGGAATCAAAGTTGACTTTGGGTGTCTGTGTCGGAAGCTTAACATTCTTAACCACTCTACTGTATCGGTTTCTTAAGGAGTAGAGAGTATTTAGGCCTAAAGAATTTAAAAAGGGAAGTTAAGTCTTAGGTCACAATGAATTGACGAATACTGTGGGATTTGAGTGCTTCCAGATTCATGGCCATGTGAAATGCTTTAAAGTTACATTACTTTTGGAGGGACCAGCCTATCCTAAAATCCAGCGCCGGCTTCGCTAACTAGTTTCCAAAGTTTATCTAACAAAAAGCCAACAAGAATCCTTTTTATCACATTAAACTCCCAAGAAGTGACAGGTCTTTGCTCAGTTGTGGTCATGTCTGAACTTAACATCGAAATATATGGGGTATCCCAATTAGACAATATCTTGAATGCGTTTGGCCAGCAATATTTTGCTTGTATAATCCAACTTCTAATCCTTGATGTGGTCTAGTCAATATGCTGTATTTATTTTTAAAATAAGGTAAATTTGTCTATTCTTAACAGGAATATGGGAATTAGTTTAACCCCCAATTGGAAGTTTCTTTCTTGATTGACTGACTTCAGGGAATTTAATTGACGCTGCTATAACCAAACCAAAAAAAAGCTGATTATGCTATGTAATGCTCAAACAACTTAACAAGTGCGGGTGATATGTGGTTAATCGGCACTTGGTGATAACGGTCGATTGATCTCAAATAGATCAAGGCGGATATAGGGACCAATCCTATGTAGAACTATAATAGATTCAAAGAAGTTGGAGATGAAAATTGGCTGTATATTACATTCCATACGCGTATTTAATTTAGCACTCACGATCAATGGTGGGTGCTCTGGAAAAAGTTTTTAACTTCTGTGGCTGTCAATCAAATACAGTGAAAAGCCAAGCGCAAAACCAATGTTGACGATTCGAACGTCCACACTTGGTGATGAGGTGTCTATTTGCGCCTTGAAATGTCAAATACCGATAGTTCATTGTTGTAAAAGCCATTTTGATTGCCTCATTTCATGGAAGAAACATAATGTCATTTGTAGGGCCACACGTCATTTTAGCATCAACAAACGGACACCGAAATGAAGGGCCTCAATGACCTTTTGGGCAGTGATTGGACAACCTACATCGTCGGTAGTGACCAATGAGGGAAAAGACAACCGCAACCCTGTCAGAGAAGCATCTCCTTTATTCCTTCAGGGGCTTCACATTTGCTTCTTGTGATCTCCAAACACGACTTGTACGGTTGTTTCTAACTTACGGGATAATCAGTTCCTGAAAATCTGGCGTGAGGGCCCTGTCAGGAATAGGGGATAAAAATAGCTTAGTTATACAACTAAATTTCACTTCGTGTAACTTAACCTAATACGTGGATTCTACAAACAATTGGACTTGTTTGGATACCCACCAATCAGCTGTTGTTTTAGCTGATTGGTGGTTATTATCTGTTTGAGTTTTTAAACACCGAACAACAATGTTGGAAAGCAGCTTTTTAAAGAATTTTTTTTATGTAATTATATATTAGAAATAAAACGTTGACCTTAAACGAAAATAAAAATAGAAAGTATTTAATCGCATAAATTTCTTGTAGATAATCAATCAGTACAGGTGAATATGACTTCTCTAAAATCTATTTTTTTATAAGAGTATTTATAGAAATACTAAGATATATAATATTTATAGTCTTGTAATTTTTTTTAAGTCATGCTTTCATAAGAAATTTTACATTTAAACAATTAGCACTAAACAGTTAATTTTATCAAACATCCCTAACAAATAGTTAATATAATCTATTGGTCAAATCAACTGATATAATCAACTATAATTTAACAGCTGATAAAATCAACTAACAGCTGATACAATCAGCCGATTGTTAAACAAAGCCAATATCCTATTAATTTGAAGTTAGAAATTAAAAATGCGTATGTTTCAATGTCATTGGTACAACTTTTGCAAATCGGCTTCCGATTTTCTTACTTTTACTAAAGTTTTTAAATAAACAGTTTCTAATTTCAAACTAATGGAATGTTTTATTAGGCACGACCTTAACTTCTATAAGAATTTTGGCATAGAAAGAGATTCTTTGTTAATAACATGACACTAGGAGTATAATTGTGCTCAAATAAACTAATAATGCACCTAACGTGGCTTTTTTTTTTTTTGTTATAGCTTTGAAATTTTTTAGAAAGGTTTCAATTATAAGAAGATATTTTTAAATTATCCACATTTTAAATTAATCTCTACTCACACTGAATCGATCCTTAAAAAGTAACGTGGCCATAAAATTTTAATCTAGCACTATCATTGAATTGGATACTTGATGTCAAATTGTTATCGCAGTTGGGCCATTTTATTAGTCGTCATCTTCTCTGTATTGGTTGCTTTAACGAAAACGGTTAGGTCGACTTCACGTCAATTTTCACTTCGATGGGAAAATGTATGCTTCAAAGCCTAATTAATCTCATCAACGACCAATGCTGCAGGCATAATTAAATGGACAAAATGGGCACCCCCGAACTGTAACATCGAGTTCAGAATCAGATGTTGACAGGAACTTAAAGTTTACAATAACATACTCTGGCACCTATTTTACCCTTGCCAATCCTCGCTTCTCGCGGTCGTAAAGAATCTGTGTTAAAAATCCAGAAGGTGAACCGCATGCGTCAAACTGATGGTGAGCCCTTAACCAATAACACCGTCAACAAATAATATACAACTATTAGAATATGACCTTTTTCCTTCACCTTCGGTTGTATTCAATTTCAAGGAGTTCATTGTAATAAACACCGCTAATCCTCCACTTTTGGAGCACTTAAGTGGCCTAGAGAGACCACCGACAGATTAGTAATAGATACTGGCCCTTCAATTTCTGATACTTTGATACACCTGGCAATTGATTAATTTGATGGGTTCAACCAATTATTATGAAAATGTTGACCTATATTTGCTTTAGGTTAAGCCCATAATCTCTCGAAACAAAAAGCTTTCAATTGCTTGATTTTTCCCCTTATTTGCACCTGCCTTTCTTATCTAGTTAACAGCCATAAGGTATATCAATATTTTTAAACTAAGACTGAAGGTTAAATTGATAAGGTATAATATTTAACAAATCGGTTAAAGATTTAATAAAACTAAATTGATAGATTTGAAATGACCATTAAATATAAATTAATCAATTTATTTTAATTTATAATATTGATTAAATAGATAAATTAATTAATTTAAAATAATTAAAATAAATCAAATTCAAAAATTTTTTAAGTGTCTAAGTATACTTTTTTAATTATTAAGGTATTGCTAATGGTCAACATGATACAAAAGACCACCAAACAACTCATCAAATTTTCAATTTTATTTATTTTGTTTCAGTCCTATTTTATTAAATCACATTTATATATTTATATAAGGTGTATATAAATATGTAAATAAAATTTAATAAAATATAATTAAAACATCATAATTGACAAGAAAATTTGATCCCACCTTTGAACCACCCATGTCAATGTCAAGTCAAACTTCAGTGGCCGTTTGCAAGTCCCTTCGGTTTTCTTGTACTTTAAGTTTTCGGGCACGTGCATTTATAGCCACGTTGGTATACTAGATTTGATCGACTGAAAACCCAATCCAAAGTAATTGAGAACAAAAGTTGCCTTTGCTCGCCATGTGGCATCATATGATGTCTAGGTAAATGAATTTGGTTGGATAATTAAATTAAGTTAGTTAAACCCCAGTTGCTTAGGATCTTCTTCCAATTTTATTGCTTCGAAGAACGAGTGAGCGCAATGGAAGAAATGATTCACGTCCCCATGCCCATGTTAGACACAAAGGTGTGTTCAGTATTGTACTACTCAAACTCAGGCCAATTTCTTTAGTTCGAGGGGAAAAAAAAATAGTAGACCTAATTGTGGAACTGAAGCGAAAAAATCAACTGTATACCAAGCTCTTTTTTTAAACTTTTTTTTCTGGGGGCCATTATTGAGGAAAAGCTTTTATTTTAAAGTCATTTAAAGTACGATATTCTAAGGACATTCCTTTTTACTTCTCTTATGATTGGATGGATAAAAATCTTTGCCCCCCATCATCCACACCTAACTTTTGTTTTTCTTCATTCGAAGGAAAAATGTGTAATCCTGCCTTAATACCTTGATTTAGGTATTCAAATTTAATATTTAATTTGCAGATCCAATAAAAATAACAAGTTAGTGACACAAGGGCATGCGCATGACAATTTGTTTTTCTTACTCTTTAATTTAATTTGCATAATATCTATGATAATTTGTATATTTTTTTTAAACATGCTTTTACAACACCACAATAATATTTGGAGAAATTCAATAATACGTAATTTTATTTTAAATTAATAAAAAGACTATTTTTATTTTGAAAATAAAGAGAAACAACTTTTTTTTTTCATAACATGGTAAATGAGAGTATCTTTTATTTCTTTGGATGATAAGAGTAAGACGTTATAAAAACGTTTGTCCAAAGTATACAAGAAAGCTTACAGCTTTCTTCTTGGTTACAACGTTTCTTAATCCTCATGGTCCTTTCAAAAAGAAAATTGAAGTGAACTCAGAAGGCTTGTGACAAATCCAGCTCAATGTTGTCGTGTTACAGCAACCACAATCGACATTATGCACATTATTTATTGGTCTTGTTTCAATGTGAATCTTTCCTTCGAGTGTTTTTAAATGCCCATAATAACAACGTAGTATTTATTAACTTTATTTTCCTACTACATGCTGGGACCCACCGAGAAGAAGAGATCCTTATTATCATATCAATATGAACAGCTATTATGCTTCTTTTGGCATCAATCTATAGAGTTCAATGATGAACCTCCATATGCTAGATTACTTGCTCATTTCTCTACTATGCACTTGAGTGAAACATAAAATTGTCTTTTAACGACGTCGCCTCAAATTATGCATAAACGTATGTCCACTCTACCTGCCTGAGTAATTAAACAGCCTAAACTGGATGCCATTAACGTAATATTGTTCTCATATAATGAACGGTACCATGCCACCTAAATTTTATTTAGTCATGCAATATTATATTAACATACATATATGTGGAAAAAAAGCAATAGATTAATATCAAAATTAACTTAAACATTTCCCACTCTCCTTTTAGATTCCTTCCCACCAAAAGCTTCATTAATATAGAATTTGGTTGCACCTGGCAACAGGTAGGATTCCACATTAGGCCATGAATTTATATAGAACTACAAGTACGCAGTCTAACTTGACTTGAAAAGAATAATTGCGTCAACAATAAAGAATTAGATCCCCATAGTCAAGCTATAGTTAAGAGGCCAGACTATCTTAAGTATTTACAATATTAGCTATTTAGTTATTGAGTGTTTTGAAAACCGTCTCTCGATTACTTAGAGGTAAATGTGCGTACGTATTATTGGATTTATCCTAATCTCGCATGTTAGCTGAATTATTACTAAGAGTTAATGTTATTGTTGTTAATTTTTGAGTATAAATGAGCTTAATATTTACATTGAAGTCAAGACCATTTACGGAGTAAGTGAAGATTCATCATAAACGCATGATGATATTTGCAACATTTTCTTCTACTTTTAGAATTTGATTTTTTTGATATTATAAAACATTGGATTATACTAATCCTATCTGAGTCAAGGATTAAAAAGATTTTCATATTTGAAAACTCTTAATTCCGATAATAAGAATGTCTGAAGTTCATTAGTTAAACATCAACCTTTTAATGGGAATTAAATTCTTGATATATATTTGCTTGACTAGAGTTTAAAAAACACGTTTCTTCATGTATCTTTGTCATAAAAATAGAAGGATTAGTGTCGATAACAAAAGCCATCAATCATGACCCAAAATTTCCGAGTCTCCCATCAAAGCGTTGGTTTCACAGCATACCTCATCTATGACTAGTAACAAAAACGGAGTCCGGGGCCGGCAATGAATGGCCCTCAAGATCGAGACACGTGGTATTCATCGAAACGTGGCACAACAGTGGGACGAGTTCTTTTAAGTGAACAGCTAATCAAGTCCGTGCCTAGCCAAGTGGCCGACCTTTGTGCCTACGTAGAGACGCAAAGAAGATCCAAAAGCAGCGTAAGCGCCAACCCCACCCAACCCAGACTGTTCATCGAACGGTTCTGATCAATTCTTAGCCACCACATTCAATCTCAGCCGTCAAACCACATCACATGTATTTGTTTTAGGAGGCTTGTCCCTTAGTCTATGCCTTGTTTGTGTTAATTTCTAAAAGTTACAAGTCGTTTGGTTCTCTCCCTCCCTCTCTCTCTCTCTCTCTCTCTCTATTGGTCTCCAAGTCTTCTCCATTTTTACCAAGTGAACACGACACTCCTTTTGCAAAGAAAATCACGTTGTTTCCAGCAATTAAACCATCCTCATTTGCTCCAAACCCATCATCCCACAAAATGGTAATGTTAGTTTTGGCAATTTCCTTTCGAGTGACCAAAATTCTTTCTTGTGTAAACTGAAGCAATGCCCCTCAAAATTTATGATATTTACAACAGGAAACGATGTTGGTTCCTCCGTGGTTGGAGTCATTGTTAAGCTCCGCTTTTTTCACCGTTTGCAGAACACATGGAGATGCAGCTAGGAGTGAATGCAATATGTACTGCTTGGATTGTGCAGGTGAGGCATTTTGCTTTTATTGCCGTTCTTCTAGGCACAAGGACCATCAAGTTATTCAGGTGGGTAATTTCTCTTCACATTTTACATTCTCATTGTTCACTTGGCTGTAACTGTAAATGGATAATGTGTATGTTTGTTGTTGGTTGATGGGTATATAGATAAGGAGATCTTCATACCATGATGTTGTGCGGGTTTCAGAGATACAGAAAGTATTGGAGATAAGTGGGATTCAAACCTATGTGATCAACAGCGCCAGAGTTTTGTTTCTCAACGAGAGGCCACAGCCAAAATCTGGGAAAGGAGTTGCTCATATTTGTGAAATTTGTGGGAGAAGTCTTTTGGACCCATTTCGCTTTTGCTCCTTGGGATGTAAGGTACCTAAATTAAACCCCAACCCATCATCTTCTTCATCCATCATCATTATCATCATTTGGCATTGCCTTGATCTCCCTTCCTGTAGCTCATATTGATCTCAATAATAATTCTCATCAACACCATTCATGATTCACTAGAGGGTCACAATTATTTCCCACATTTGAAACAACCCACCATTGTCAAGTATCAACCATTGCTAATGATTTGATCACATTGTAAACATGCACGGATTGTTGCACTGTCTCACTATAATCAGGACTATAATGTAGTAAACTTTTTCTTCAGGTCACTTGAGGGAAACCCAGTTAATGATGGACATGTACCCACCTAATTGTTTTCCGTAGCATTTTCATAACAAACAAAATGTGTGTGTATAGCTTGTAGGAATAAAGAGAAACGGGAATGCAAGCTTTACCTTAGAGGCTAAGAATGAGGAATTAGTGGAAAGTAGAGAAGGCAAATCAAGAAAGAGTGAAGAATTGCGTGAAGGCTCACGACAGGACATTTACCCGCCCACGCCTCCTCGACCTTCTTCTAATTCAAGGAGAAGAAAAGGCATTCCTCACAGGGCACCTTTTGGCTCTTCCTAGAAACCAAACTTCAGTACATTATTCTCACCCCAAAAAGCCACCCTTATTTTTTAACACAAACTTAACTATAGTGTTCCAACTTTTTCTTTTCTTTTTGATCTCTTTTGGTACATACGATTGAAAGAAGCAACGGTGACTCGAAACAGTGTTTCGTAGTGGACTGAAGAGCTCAAGATGACGCCCCTTCGCGTTTGGTATCTCCAAAGTTTTTTTTTTAAAAAAAAGGAAGAAGAAAAAGGGTTGGTAAGTTTCACTTTTGAGTTTGGGGTCCCATACGGCAAAATTGTCTTGGTGAAGGATCAATAATGCACATTCGTTATGGACAGTTGCAATGTGTACATGGCTATTAATTAAATAAAATAAAAAAGGGAAAGTCTTTGTGGAATCTGTTTTATAGCATCCATGGGGTCCCCTTACCACATGGGCAGTTCGCATAATGAACAACCTTTTATTTGTTTACTATGTACACAACTGCTTTAGAACAAATTGATTATCGTTTATAACCATTTTCTTTTATTTTTTAGTTAATTTAATCTTTCTTTTTTCTTTGATTTCGTTTTCTTCTAATTTTTCCGTAAAAAATTTTACATCATAAATAAGTGAAGAAAGAGACTTAGCGAAAACATTTTTCTTTCTTCTTCTTTTCAGTGACATCTTATAAGATAATTAACCAATAACAAGCCACGCAATTAGGTGGGATGGACGTGGATTGATGGGTACATTAATGGAGAGTTCTTAGAGCCCATCTTCCGCGAATCAACTATAGGAGTAGGTGAATATTAAATAATAATCATCTCATATCAAATGAAATGGTGAGACGCCTTTTAGGGGTCCATCTTTCATGATTAGCCTCTGTTAGCTTTCCCATAACAATGTTGTTCCAAGGATTAGGAAACTACGATATGAACTCTACTACAACTAAAACTATTTGGACATTTTGGGTATATTTTCCACGATTGAAGACTTAAATTAGTCGTCATTTCCATAAAATATACATCGCTTTCATGTTATTTTCGCACAATTGACAACTCAACTTCTATTCATCTCTTAGTTTCTTCTTAAAACTACGAAGCGATTCGAATCATTACCGTCCTACTTTGACGGCGGTTGTTCTCATTGCACACCACAATACGGTAATGCCATTCCCCCTTCCATTTTATAGGCCATTAAATATCACTCACCTATACTCATACGGGCACATTTAATCAACGCAAGGAACCGGCTGTTGGTCGATCATGGAGCCTGGATCTCGCCATACCAAACACCTGAGGTCGCATAAGCTTATGTCATAAATGATTGAAAACTGAATTTATTCCCCATCAAAAAGATAAAAGGAAAGAAATTGTTATCATGAAAAAATACTCATTAAGGATGGCCACAAACTCCTCTAGTTCATTAGCAATTGATGAGAGAAGGATCTCAATAACCTTGATGACTTGCATTCTTAGTTGATGACCAATTAATCGTCCCCTAACCAATATACTTTCCGTAACATCAGTTTTAGAATAAAAGGATGAAGAACACAGTGGAGCCTTTTACCGTCTCTCCAAATTCGGATAATATTTTATTAAACTTCGGTCCATAGATAAAGCCCGTGTCAACTCAAGAAAGATGCAACGCAATGTTTAAGTAAAACTGACATTAACCTCTTTGTCCAACAAACTACTCGAGAAACTGGTGACGGAGGAGAAGAGTGAAATTCTGGAGAAGGCACGTAGCGCGATACTGTTGAGTGTGACCGATAAAGTGCTGCACGGGATGGCGCATGAAACAACTACTGCTAGACTGTGGGTGAAACTGGAAAGCAAGTTTCAGAAGAAATCTCTCACAATCCGTTTAAATCAGAAGCAAAAGTATGCAAGTAAAAGATCATCTTGATAACTTTAACCAAATTGTCTTAGATTTACAAGGCGTTGGCATAATATTAATGATGAGGATCAAGCTATTATTCTTTTGTGTGTTCTTTACCAAATTTCTATGAGAATTTTGTAGATTTTGTGTGTTTTTCATTTCTATTTTTTCTCCATTGCGTTGTGTTTTTTCTTAACATGATCTCTTCCCATGTTAGGACAATTCTCATTCTAGACAAGTTGCATCTGCCATACCAGTGATCAATGTGTCGGACGTGAAATAAATGCCCATTAAAGTTAGGAGACACAAAGAAACTTTTAAGATATAGGGCATATAGGGTGTAACGAAGAATTTGCTTGTGTTCATCCATCTTGGCTCATTTACTGATCCAATCAAGAGCATAACGAAAATAAATTTTTGCAAATTCTTCTTCATGATATGTCAACCATAAACTATCTAACTATCCAGTCTCTTATCCCTCCTTGGTATTATAGAGAAAGACAAAAGAGTTTATTTTTAATTAAAATTAAACTTTTTAATTATAATTATAATTAAATTTAATTTTAATAAAATTAAATATCTCATATATAATCTCTAAAGTTTCTTAGGTTTCACGATTAAGTCTAACTTAATTTAAATTGATTTTTCTCTTTTATGTGTGATCCATTAAGTTCCTAATATATTATTAATGATTGTAAATTATAATTCATCATTAGAATTAGATAAATTAAAATTAAAATTAATTTAATTCTCTAATTAAATAGTTTATAATCATAGATTAAGATTGACGTATAGCAACATATCATGACTAATCATGTAACATCCCCTCACTTATGGGAAGGGTATTTTGGTCATTTTGGATTAGGTTAGGATTATTAAAGTGTTTTGACATATTCATGCATTCATATATGCACATGAATAACCAATAGTGGATTTTTGCACATGTGAATGTTTGTACATGCATTCAT
>JANZXR010000002.1:21375612-21402768 GCA_027575705.1 Erythroxylum echinodendron | reverse complement strand
TTTTGGTTGTGTTAGAAAATCAAGAACAACCTACCCAAGAACAAAAGGAAGGGCACAATTGAGTTTGGATTTTCAAGGGTTATAAGGTGGGTAATTTATTTATAGTTATTGTGCAATGAGAAAATTTGCCTTGTATGTGTGTTTTGTGTTAAAATGATTTGCTTTGAAATATTGTGATTTGGAAATATGCATTATGATGTATGACATGTGATAAAAATTGAATTGTGAGTATAATTATGCTATGTCTTAGAATGGTATAATCGCATTTTGATTTAAATGGAAAGAAGAAAAAGCATGTGAATATGAACTTATGATTGATTAAATTAAGCATGAGATTTGATTATGTTTGGGCGAGAGAGGAACCGTTTCGTAGTCACGTGCATGTCTACATAAAGCCTTCTCCCGGCTGCCCGCTTGTGACACACGAGATCCGAAAAGTGGACTCATTTCGTTCATAGAGTAAACTTCGATTTCTCTGTTTTGTTTCACAGAACCCTACAGCCATTTGTTTGTGCATTTGCATCTTTGATGTGTTAAGTTTTGATGAAGATTTGTATTATGCTTTGATGTTAAATCACATCTAATATGTTTTATGTGATGATGTATTGAGTTATAAGTTTTGAATGTTGAACTTACATTGTTGGGTTAAAATAAGATGAGGATGCTTATATGATTAGATGCATGTATGTTTGATTGTGTGGCTCATTGCCAATGGCTATAAATATATTAGCCACTGAGTTGTGTAGCTCAACCCAAATTTTCCCTCCTCAGGTGCAGAACGAGAAGATTAGCGATCCTTGCAAGGCATTCGAAACTCCAAGATAGCTAGAAATCTTTTGTTCTCATGAGCATCCTTTTGTATTTTGTATTAAGTTAATGTGTATGTTGATATGTAACTAAAGCTTGATTAAATATTTACTTGTTTAGCAATGAGAATGAGAATTTGAGGATTTGCTATTGTGTATGATAATGGTTATGAAAGAAGAATGAGTATGTGATTGTAAATTGTTGTTTGGTTTAGAATAACATGTTAGAGATTGGAAAGATTGTATGGGATTAATTATTTAAAGGGAGATTTAAGAATTTAACAAAAGTACTTAGCAGTTGAATTGATATGAAGTGTATATGTATTTTTGGTGTTGAAATGTTGAGTTAGAGTTGCAGGTTAGAAGGTTTCGCCATCGCAAAGTCAGCCTTGCCCGCGACGAACTTTTCCCGAAGTGTTTTCATCTCCATCTCGTAACTTATCCATGGAGAAGTTATATTAGTTGGCCATGGCAAATTTTTCCTGAGAGGTCTTGGGAAATATTTCCTAATTTCACCGCAGCGAAACATATAATTTGCGGCGACGAACTTTCCCCAGAGGTCTTAGGAAGTATTTCCTGATTTGCTGCAATGAACCTATGTTTTAACCCTACAAATGGAAAAATCTCTTTTCGGAGTCTGCACAAAAGTTGTAGATATAGAAGTCCTCTTCAAAACTGTCTTAAGACGAACTTAATCTGATCTCTCTAGTGAAAGTTATGTCAATTGTCCCAAGATAGGTACAATATGATTTAGGACATAACCAGGTTTGACTCGTTTGGCTATAACTCCTTCATCCGATCACCAAATAAAGTGAGTATTGAATTAAGAGATCCCATAGAAATAACCTTACAAGATAATATGTTCATGTCTTTTAATATTCTGGATAGCTGGTGTAACATCTTGTTACCTATACATACGGTTAGGACAATTATTGGTGAGACATTTATATGACTTAAGCTAAATGAACGTTAGACATAAGTTATTTGTGACATATATATTGGTTGGCACATTCATCCAATTACTTATGCTTTCATTTGGCATTTCCGAGTAAGTATGACAAATCGTCATTATGACAAATAGTGAATCAATGGTGATAAATAGTACACGTGAGAAGCATGGGGATAAAATTGTTTAAGTTAGGACGGCTCTATTATAGATTGTAGTTATGACAAAAGGTGAGTCAGTGGAGATGAATAGTACACATGAGGGGCATATAATGAACTCCGTATTATATTGTTTAAGTTAAGAAGAATCTATCATAGTTTCAATTCCTAACTGAAATACTCCATATAACAACTCTCTCTCCTGACCTCCATCACTGAATAGCGATCTAGCAGTCCTTGTGGTGCTGATTCCTATTTCAGTGTTAAAGCACTTACACTGAGCACTTGCTAAGCGAGTAAGTAGTTATAATGTTGTTTCCACTGTGTAAATAAGCATGTGCATATTTGATATACATATATCTGCATAAAAAGGGGGTTTGCAGTGTAGAGAATAGATATAAGGGTTATGGATGTTAGTTAAATTAAAAAGTAACCACAGAAGAAGAAAATGCAGAAAGAACATGTGAGCATAAATAGTAGTATGTGATTTTGGTATGCATGTGAGTTTTGGCTCCTTGAAGTTGTTTGGTGTTTTAGAGCTAAGGAGGGAGTAGTATAGATGATACTTGCCTGTTTGGAAGTGTAATAGCAATGGAAATTATGTATAAAATTCGAATAAGCACGAGAGATGATATGTTCTGCTCCTCCCGTCTTCTGTATTGTATCCTCTATGATGACGTCAATTTCCTCTGGGTGACGTCATCTTCCTCTGTAAGGATGCGAATGCATCCTCTACGAATCATTCTCTGTTGTAAGTTCTCTTGCAGATGCAAATGCATCCTTTATGAGTTATTATCTGTCGTAACTTCTATGAGGATGCATCGTTGTCAAAATGCATTCCTTTATGAGCCAGACTTCGTCTGTGTTTCGTATCTTCTGTGAACCAACTTCTTCTGTGATGATGTCATCTTCCTCTGTATTGCTTCGTCTATGTTACTATTCATGCTCTTCGTCTGTGTTACTATTCACAGACGAATGAACTTCGTCTATGTTACTGTTTATAAACTCCTTCTGTGTTTTGCTTCTTCTATTTTCGTCTATACCTATCTTCTGTCTCATTTTTGACCCCTCAGAAGATATAATTGACCTTTGAGGTCTGCATGAAAGTTGTAGATCTTGGAATCTTATTTCAAACCATATAAAGAATATCTTGATCCGATCCCTCTAGAGAAAGTTATGGCAATCGTAAAACATCATTTGTGTTACTGTTCTCAAACTTCTTCTGGGTCACTGTTCATCGAACATCTTCTGCCCTATTTTTGACCCTCTAAAAGGTAAAATTAGTCTTGAAGTCTTCATGGAATTTGTATATCTTGATGCCCTCTTTCGAATCATGTAAAGAACAATTGAATCCGATCTCTGTAGAGAAATTTATGCTAAGAGGAAAACTTCTTCTGTGTTAACGTTAGCTCTCTCTAGGTGACGTCATCTCCTCCTGTAAATCTTCTTCTTCTATAACTCATCTTCTTCTGTGAGGGCACATCATCTGTAAAGATGCACCTTCCATAAATGAACTTATATCCATTGCACTCTCCTAAGTTTACGAAAGGCCAATAAGGATTGAATCAGGATATTGCTGGTTTATAAAAAATTTTGATAAGAAAGAGAGGGGTTGTGAAGAGACCCCAGAATCTGCCATTGAACATGCATTGTGCATATTTGCTATACGTTGACATGTTTCGTATGTTGAACAAAAGATGATAATTGTGAATGTGTTTTGTCTGTTTTAGAGGAGCACGTCGGACGGCAGTCAGACATTGCTGAACTATCCAGGCAATAGCTTCTGGGAGCGTACTGTGAGTCAACCTAGATGTTTTCCTAAGATTGTTTTGATTGGATGTACCTTGATTTTGTTAAACTCCCACTATTATCGAACTATTGTGTGATACTTCTGGATGCCGGACCTGAGGTCCGAGGAGTTTAATAGTTGGGCATATATTGGAAGTGTTTGATTTGATATTATGATATGAACGCCTGAATGATATTTGATTCTCAACGATAGCTGAATGCCGAACTGAGGTCCGATAATTATGAGACCATCATCTCAACATCTATCTGAGATTTTTTGTATGATTATGAATGTCTGAATGATATTTGATTCTCAGCGATAGCTGAATGCCGGACTGAGGTCCGATGGGTATGAAACTATCATCTGAACATTTGTATGAGATTTTGTGTGTGATCTGTTCAGGATTTGATGCATTTCATAAAATGCATACTCAGATAAAGGCGTTGTAACTTGAGATGCCAGTTAGAAGCGCTTCCACGTAGAGCTTTGCTCTGTGATAAATCTGTTCTGCACGTCTAGCTATGCTCCATAAATATGTTATGATTGAGCCCTACGGGCCAAAACATCTGTATCTGTCTGTGAAAGGCTCTCAGTCACAACAATAAGAACGAATAAGAGTCTCATGCATGTCCCATGCAATTACGTGCGCAATGTGTAAAAGATATGCGAGTTGTAATGAATGATCTTCTGTTATGCGAATTGCTGAATACATGCTTATTTAATGAAATGAATAACTGCGATAAATGTGTTGTATTTGTGCAATCCGGTGAATTCATCAATGATGGTTCACTCACTGAGTTCGCAAAACTCACCCAAAATTTGCAATTATTTTTCAGGATCAGAAGATTATCCCGTTAGGCTAACGAGAGTATACCTACCGCATACAAGTGAAGGATAGAGGTCGGGGATCAGTTCGCTTCTGCATTGCATTTTTCTGAACTTGTATTGAATTATTTAATTCAGAACTTCTTGTATACTCAACAACGTATATTTTATCAATGAATGAAGTGAACATTTTGTTTATCACTGAATGAAATAAATGTTTGAACGATAATGCTTTCGAGTATACTGGTTAAAGCCATGTGTAAGTTAGTTTTGTTATTACTCTAACATACCATTATCGTAGGTTATGTGCCTAAAAGCTTAGGTACGTGCCCTATGGTAGTGGGATGTTACAGTTGGGCTCTGAAAACGGGGTCCAACAAAAACACCTTATAGTGTTCTATATGGTAAAGAACCCACGTATGATCATTTGCATATATTACAGTCATTGTGTTATACGCATGTGAAGGCAGGAGACAAGTTTTCTAGTAGAAGTCGAAGGTGTGTATTCGTTGGGTATCCTTATGGGAAAAAGGGATGACGTTTGTATGACTTGGAGAAAAGGGATTTCTTTATCTCTCAAGATATTGTGTTTTCAGAGGACCTTTTTCCCTTTGTTGAAAACTGATAGAACGAAACTCGAGGATTAACTCCTATTACGATGATTGATGACAATTTTGAGGACTCTCCGAAGCTAAAGTTGAGGTGGGTACTGTGGAAGATGCCACGGAAAATAACAAGGAGCACACCGTGGCCAATGTTAGGGACACCGGTGTGCCAAAACTAGCAGAAGCTACTGAGTAGGTTGGTTTCGAGGATGAAGGGGTAGTGCTGGGACGGGGTCATCACTGAAGAGAAGCATCAGTTCAGCTGCGAGAATATGTTACTCACACCATCTGGAGAAAAAGTCCATCCGCCTCATCTCCACCCGTACCGCAGCACTCCTCATGTACTCCATATCCTATAACACACTATGTGAATTGTGATAATTTTTCTGTGCAACATAGAAATTTTCTTGTAGCCTTGACAATGGAACGGGAACCCGCACACTACTTTGAAGCAGTGAAAGACAATCACTGGTGAACTACAATGCGTCATGAAAGTGATTCACTTGAGGCTAATGAGACCTAGGAAGTTTTCAATTTGCCAAACGGGAAGAAGGCTCTCAAGTGCAAATGGGCCTACAAGATCAAGTATAATTCAAATGGTATTGTTGAATGATTGAAAGCTCGGCTAGTCATCCTTGGGAATCATCAAATTGAAGGCATTGATTATACAGAGACATTTGCTTATGTGGCCAAAATGGTTACAGTAAGAGTATTCCTTATCGTGGCTGCAGCAAGGAATTCGGAAGTTCATCAAATGGACGTACATAATGCTTTTCTGGATGGTGACCCTATAGGGGAAGTATATATGAAATTACCACCTAGCTTCAGAGTGGAATTTACCTAAAAAGTATGTAAGATCAAGAAATCGCTTTACGGTTTAAAGCAGGCACCTCAGTGTTGGTTTGCAAAATTGTCGACTGCCTTGAAGAATTATGGATTTCGACAATCCTTTTCGGATTATTCCTTGTTTACCTTTAGGCGAGAGTTTATTCAGCTCAGTATTTTGGTCTACGTTGGTGATCTCGTCATTTCTGGGAGTCACTCAAATGCTATTAAGAGCTTTAAGGAATACTTGAGAGCTTGTTTTCATAAGAAATATCTTGGTTTATTAAAGTATTTCTAGGAGTGGAAGTGGCTTGCGGACCCGATGGATTTGTTATTTGTCAACATAAATATGCGCTTGACATTTTTTCTGAGGTTAGGTTGCTAGGTGCTCGACCTGCCGCGATACTAATGGAACAGAATCACCTCCTTGCGTTGTCCCCAAGTCGTGAACTTGACCATCCTGAGCAATATCGTCGGTTGGTGGGGCGGCTTATTTACTTATGTTTTACTATACTTGAATTATCATAGAGTGTCCATGTTTTATCTCAGTTTATGTAGCACCCTTGGAGAACGCATTGGGAAGCTGCTCTGTGGGTGGTTCGGTACCTCAAGGGTAATCCAGGTCAAGTATTCATTTGAATAGCAAGTGTGACTTGAAACTCTATGGGTGGTGTGATGTGGACTAGGCTGGATATCCTTTATCTAGGCGGTCCCTCACCGGTTGGTTGGTCTTTCTTGGGGGATCTCCCCTTTCATGGAAAATAAAAAAACAACACACAGTCTCTTACTCGTCGATCGAAACAGAATACTGATCTATGGCTATGACTACTTGTGAGTTGAAGTGGTTAAAAGCTACTTTATCTAATGTTGGGGTGCATCATCCCCATCCTATGTTTCTTTATTGTGACAGTCAGGCAGCCTTATACATCTCCCAAAATCCTGTGTTTCATGAACGGACCAATCATATTGAGGTAGATTGTCATTTTGTTCATGATGAAATTCTTGCCGGGCATATTCGTCCTGGTTTTGTTCCGTCCAGTGTGCAACTTGCTGACATTTTCACCAAGGCCTTAGGGAAGCGAGAATATGATTATCTTCTTCATAAGTTGGGCATCTGAGATCTTTATGCACCAACTCGAGGGGGGTATCCTAAATATATTCTTTAGGAAGTAAATTTGTAGATATATGTTTGTTAGGAAGGTTAGCGTCACTTCTATATCATTCTATCTTTTTGGTGGTTAGCAGATTTTTAGGAAAGATTATCGTTGCTTATGTTTTGGGTGACTTGGTTGTATATTTATCTGAGGAAAACAATGAGACAAAATACTTCACCAAATTCAATTCTTTTACTCTGCATTTTGTTAGATACCTTGCTTAAACATAAAAAAGGAAAAGTAAATATCGTATTTGGTTTGGCTCCATGCATTTTTTATTAAGAAATTAGGGTGAGATTCGATACCGCACATAGTGAAATAATAATAAAACTTTTTTGTTTGATTTTTTGAAAGTTAAGATCATTTAAATTTCATAAAATGACTAACGTATACAGTAATAATGAAGCATGAATCGTAATTTGTTATTATTCCGAAGCTTGATTCTTTTTCTTTTTGTTTCCTTTGAACCGTTTTTGAAATCACTCATTTCAATCACTACAGTCGCACAAGTGTTTGACCTCTAACAATATTTATAGAATATATTTAGAGAACTCTACAACTATTGTAAAGAGGGTTAGGTAAAGAGTGTTAGCTCCTTTAGAGCATGACATAATAGATTTTAGACATTATAGTAATTTAATTGAAATTAAATTCTAATATCGATTAAACTTTAAGTAGAATTACAAATAATTATAATTAAATACTAATTATTCCCAAATAAGACCTAATATTTCATATTAATCTTTGTTTATTAAATATGCCATATTTAATCATAAAGTTTCTCAAACTTTACAATCAAGTCTAACTTGATTGAAATATCTTTTCTCTCTTTAACTCATTCTTTGTGTGTGACCCATTAAGTTCTTAAATATGTTAGTAATTGATATAAATTATAACCTTAATTCATATTTAAGAATAGACAAAATAAACTCCTTTAATTTATTTGTAATTCTCTAAGTAAACAATTTATATTTACATATTGATTTGCTTCAAGCAATACATCATGACCATCCAAATATTTAAGAATATCAAAGTAATTTTGACTAACATTTATGTGTATGATTTTTTTTATATAATTCAATCATTTTATCATATAATATTCTAATTAGACATATAATATGAAATTAATTTCTACTTTATTTGAGTCTAATTATGTTAGTTTTCTATCATTAGTAATTTATTTAATTAATAATATTTGAAAAATACTTTAAAAGTGTCATTATACTTTCATCAAAGATTTTTCAAGTCAATACTAATATAAAATAATAGAGCATTCATCATAATCACTTTAGGGTGATGAATCATGTATTAATACTCATCTACCTATATGTAATTCATACTATACCCAATGAATATTGACTGAGTTATTATTAACTAAAATAGATCATAAATAGTATCAAAATATAACAAAATGAGATAACTTTGGAGATCTCAAGTTAATGATCACTTATACAATCATCGTAAGGTGAATTCTCCTATAAGGTCAGTTTAGTGAGCCTGTTCTTTAACTAGCACTTCCATATTTGCTTAAGTATCTTTACAATTTTGTCTATGAGATTGATTACTTCTTTTATAAGAGAGAAACATAACATATGTTAATTTTTTTACGCTTTATTAATGTCTTGTCTTAATGGAATAATAACTAGGAACAATTTAAAGATAGTACATAAATGTAACATGAATATCATAATTATGATCTTATCATAAATTTATTTAAAATATACAATTATCTCATAGGATTTATGTTTAAATATGTATAAGAAAAATGTCTTTAAATTATTTTCTCCCTAAATTATAACCAGTTAATTAGTTGTAGAGCATAACAACATTTATATATATAACAAATAAATGGTCATAAGACATCTTCCAAATCAAATTTTAGTCACTTTTGGTATAAAGAATATGAGAAAGATATAGATTTACTCTATTCTATTATAAACGACCAAAATTTTTAATTTAAAATGCAAAAATTTTCGTTTTGTTTTAACTAATTGCATCAAAGTTATCAAATTAACTACAACTACTTGCTTGCTTACTTTATTGCTTTGATCGTTGTCTCTAATATTTCGATCCGATCTTCTAGAATTCTCCTAATTTGGGAGAAGTAATGTTATAACCATCATGGGACTGAGATTTTATTTCTAGCCTCTTCTCCAAGACTTTTCTAATCAAATAGAATTGATAAGAAATACATCCATTATCATGGTCATTTGGCTTACTTGTACCTAAAGAAATTCCCAGTTAAGAAAAAATGAATTCCCAGTTAAGAAAAAATGAACAAACACTAAAATCAATGAAATTAGAATCTAAGATTAGAAAATTGGGCAAAGAAAACTTTAGGGTTGAATTTTCACGACCCTAATAATCAAAAGTTACATTTAGAGACATGCTTTAGGTACAAAAATACTCATAATAGGGTCAACAAATTACGTTGACAATAAATAGAAATGTAGAGATTTCTTGTAATAATCTTATTCGAAAGGGTTTTCCACATCTGCCACTACGAAAAAGAACTAAACACTGTAGCAAACTGACACGGCGTGGCCTAAAATTAACCGGTCAAATTTAAATTTGGGTCTAAAAGTTTTTAAAATATTGAGACTTGGCACTTGGGTTACTTTTATTATATGTAAAATAACATTATTTCGTAATTTTTATTTAAAACAATTTGAGGTTAATGGTCTGGACAGATCCGCTTTGTTTCGAACCAAAATTCATAAGAGGGCGAATAACGACACTTAATCAATGATGAACTGGTTACTTACGCCCCAACCAGGAAGGAAAGTTTCTAGTTTTCTACTTGTGCTATAATCGACGACACGGCGCTCACCAACATGGAACCAAATGATTTGAACGACTGTAGGAGGTTGGAGGTCCAACGACACGGTGCCACATCATAAAAATAACGTCATTCATTGCATCATCACACTTATCCGCAAAACTTGTACATGTATCTGGCTTCCACGTGGAGGTCAGCAGTACGTTGGCCCCACTTGGGTACTCCCTACTAAACGACAATATGTCTTTCTTTGCTGTATTATTTTTCAAATATTTCTGCTTTAACTATGTTATTTTTGCAAAAGCAAGGTATAGTGTGCTTTCTAGTTAGTGCCTCCGGTTAAGTTAACTTGACACATTTAAGTTTCCGAAACCTTATAAAAAGTTAAAATATAAATAGAACTCATCCAAGAACATATTTGGTGTCTCTATTTCCATGTAAAAAATTGAAAATAGAACATTCTCCAGAAAAATAAAAAGTCTGTGAGTACCAAAAAGGATCTCAAAAGTAATAAAGGAAAAGAAAAATTATATTATGGGTTTTGGGTACGTCAAAGGGTCATTGGATGATAATAAAAGCCATAAAGCAATGAATGAAACGTGTGATGGTTTTCCTAGGAGCGTGCAATGAAAGGTGGGCCCACAGTCCTCCTTCCTATTGACAAGTGTGCCCGTTCTCTGTTGGACACGCACGGGTATGCCGCTGCAGGAGGGGGTAAGAGCGCGTGATAATGCAAACTCGGCAAGCCAGCTGGCAGTACTGGGTAGTCTACTGGCCGACCTTATCCTCTTCTACCTTTTTTTTATTTGTCTTATTTTTAAATTTTAATTACAATTCCAACTATTATAATTCTTTAGAGAGAGAGAGAGAGAGAGCGGCGGAGGGAGATTGCAATCAAAGAGAGGACCAGAACCAAAAGCCAAACCCTAGATTTCTTGCTTCAACAAGTATAATTTTCCCCCATGTCATTATTTATTGATCTTTTGACAGAATAGAAAGGTATAAACTCTCTTCCGTTTCATAGCTCAGGTTAGTCGTTATATGTCTTTTTTTTTTTATTGTTAAAAATGATTATCTCGTTGCATTTGATGCTGCACATGTAAAGTTAATCAATTTAGGAATCTATCTTTTATTTTTTGGCTTAATTTCTAAAGTTTCTTTCTAAACTCCAACTTTAACCTTTTCTTTTTTGGTTTGTTTGTGAACCATTTCCTTTCATTTTTGGATTTCACTTACTGATGCAATTAACCGTTTTTTGGATGCACCTATTGATTGTTTGTGTTCATTGTGTTGATGCTGTTTTGTTGATACCCATTTCAGATCCTGAGAAATCGTCGTCATCTCCGAGGGAATCGAATTTCGGGTTTGGTTTGTACGCTTCGAGATCTTGTATAGATTGTTTCTGTAGTTGAGAGTTTTAACAACAGGAAGGTGCAAAATGATGTCTAGATCATATACCAATCTTTTGGATCTAGCTTCTGGCAATTTTCCTGCAATGGGTCAACCCCGCGAAAAGAAGCGGTTGCCTCGTGTAACGACGGTTCCAGGAGTCATTTCTGAACTTGATGATGATCAGGCGAATAGTGTGTCCTCAGACGTACAGTCCTCAGTAGTTCAGGATCGGATTATTATCGTAGCCAATCAATTGCCTGTAAAAGCTAAGCGGCGTCCGGATAATAAAGGCTGGAGTTTTAGCTGGGATGATGACTCATTGCTGTTACAGTTGAAAGATGGTTTGCCTGAAGATATGGAGGTGATATATGTGGGTTCTTTGCGGATTGATGTTGATTTGAGTGAACAGGATGATGTTTCCCAGGTTCTCTTGGACAGGTTTAAGTGTGTTCCTGCTTTTCTGCCGCCTGATATTTTGTCCAAGTTTTATCATGGATTTTGTAAGCAGCATTTGTGGCCACTTTTCCATTATATGCTCCCATTTTCTGCAAACCATGTTGGAAGGTTTGATCGTTCTTTATGGGAGGCATATGTTGCAGCAAATAATATCTTCTCACAAAGGGTGATTGAGGTTATAAACCCAGAGGATGACTATGTTTGGGTACATGACTATCATTTGATGGTGCTGCCCACCTTCTTAAGGAGAAGGTTTAATAGATTGAGAATGGGCTTCTTTCTCCACAGTCCATTTCCCTCATCTGAGATATATCGAACTCTACCTGTGAGGGAGGAGATTCTTAAAGCGCTTTTGAACTCAGACCTTATTGGTTTTCACACTTTTGACTATGCACGGCATTTTCTGTCTTGTTGCAGTCGAATGCTGGGTTTGGAGTATCAGTCAAAGCGAGGCTACATAGGGTTAGATTATTATGGTAGAACTGTCGGAGTAAAAATCATGCCAGTTGGGATACACATGGGGCAGATTGAGTTAGTGCTGAGTCAAGCAGATAAAGAATGGAGGGTAGGGGAGCTTAAAAAGCAATTTGAAGGGAAGACTGTTTTACTAGGGGTTGATGATATGGACATCTTTAAAGGAGTCAATTTAAAGCTGTTGGCAATGGAACAGATGCTAAAGCAGCATAAAAAGTGGCGGGGCCGGGCTGTTCTGATACAGATTGCAAACCCTGCTAGGGGAAGAGGGAAGGACCTTGAGGAAATAGAGGCTGAAATAAAGGCAAGTTGTAAGAGAATAAATGAAACATTTGGTCAACCAGGCTATGATCCTGTTGTTTTCATTGATAGGCCAACGTCGCTCAGTGAGAGAGCTGCTTATTACACTGTTGCTGAATGTGTTGTGGTTGCAGCTGTGAGAGATGGCATGAATCTTACTCCGTACGAGTACATTGTGTGTAGACAAGGAGTCTCAATATCTGGATCAAGTTCAGAATCTGTTGGGCCCAAGAAAAGCATGCTTGTAGTATCAGAATTCATTGGCTGTTCGCCTTCACTTAGTGGTGCAATTCGGGTTAATCCATGGAACATTGAAGCCACAGCAGAAGCAATGAATGAGGCAATTTCAATGGTTGATTCTGAAAAACAATTGCGTCATGAGAAACATTATAGGTATGTAAGCACACATGATGTGGCATACTGGTCAAGGAGCTTCTTTCAGGATTTGGAGAGGACTTGCAAAGACCATTTCAGAAGACTATGCTGGGGCTTCGGTTTGGGCTTTGGTTTTAGAGTTGTTGCACTTGATCCTAATTTCAGAAAGTTGTCAGTTGATGCTATAGTAAGTGCTTATTTAAGATCCAAAAACAGGGCTATTTTGTTGGATTATGATGGAACAGTTATGCCTCAAACATCCATCAACAAGTCTCCCAGCCAAGAGGTCATCTCAATTATAAATACTCTCTGTGATGACGTTAGGAACACCGTATTTGTTGTTAGTGGAAGAGGCAGAGATAGTTTAGGAAAATGGCTTCTACCATGTGAAAAAGTAGGAATTGCAGCTGAACATGGCTACTTCATGAGGTGATGACATTTTCAGTTCATTTTTTCTTTTATTCTATTTGTCCTTTTAAGTTCTAACATCAAGATGTTCAGGTGGTCTGCGGATCAGGACTGGGAATTTTGTGGCCAAAGCACTGATTTTGGATGGATTCAGATAGCCGAGCCTGTGATGAAATTGTATACAGAAGCCACTGATGGTTCTTCCATTGAGACGAAAGAGAGTGCTTTGGTATGGCACCATAGGGATGCAGATCCTGGTTTTGGAGCCAGTCAAGCGAAGGAGATGCTGGATCATCTAGAAAGTGTGCTAGCAAATGAACCTGTTGCAGTGAAAAGTGGTCAATTTATTGTGGAAGTGAAGCCACAGGTATATTTGTTTGCTTACTTGAGTTCTAGTTTCCTTTCAGGTGCTTATCTGTTGATGTTTAGTGCCAGAATCTTGTCTCGTGACATGGTGCATTTAAATAAGGATTTTTGTCTGTTAATTGATGTTAGAACCTAACATGCATACACATAGCAAATGAAGGATATGGCTTTGAATGTGTAGGAACAAGAAAATGTTTACTTTAGGATGAAGAATTAGAAATTTAAATACTCGAATGTTATGCGTCTCTTGATGCAGTATTGGATACGTAGATGTTAAAATTTAATTGGTTTAAAGGCTAGCTTCACTCAACTGAGTCGTTATATTAACAATTTTTAATTGAAATGAGTATGATAACTGAACTGCTGCTTACGTTCATCACTGCTTAGAGGTATTTTCAGATGGGTCTGTTGATTGTACATGCAATGACATGCGACTTCTATCTTTTCTTATGATCCTAGGGAATAAGCAAAGGTGTGGTCGCCGAAAAGATCTTTACATCAATGGCTGAAAATGGTAGGCAGGCTGATTTTGTGTTGTGTATTGGCGATGACAGATCAGACGAGGACATGTTTGAGATTATTGCCAGTGCAATAAATGGTGGTATCTTGTCCTCAAACACGTCTGTCTTTGCTTGCACTGTGGGGCAGAAACCAAGCAAAGCCAAGTACTACTTGGACGACACCACAGAGGTCATAAACATGCTTGAAGCTCTTGCCGATGCTTCTTCCGTGGCTCCCTCTCCTGATAGATCCCCTTGAATCTTCCTCCATGGCCTGGTCAAATTGTGGCTCCCTTTTTTTCCTGTTCGAGCCAAATGAGGATTGGCTATCCAGTGATTCAAAATAGCTAATCATTTTCTGCTCTCTTTGACAGTAAATGACCTAACCAACCTGTTAATGGCCGATTGAGGATTGTCATGTGCTTGGATTTTGCTAGTAACGATCAGTATGCTAAACAGCTTGGAAAGAAGAATTTTGCTTGAGTAGGATGAAAATTTCCCCATTATCTCAGATATCCAGCGGTTGAAGGGAAGGAACCTTCTGAATCTATAAATGGAGACTACTCACTTGTAGTGGGAGTAAAATTAATTTGGAATAAGTGCACTATTACATGAAATGCGGTTGCTACCTTTGCAGGTCACACGGGTGGTTTGTATCTTCATCAGCATTCATGTCGGCAAATCATGTCGAATGGAGGGAACTCGGAGTTCTTGATGATAGTGACATGAGTTGGTATGAGCCGCTCCGTTAAGGAAGTTTAAACGGGTCCTATTTATCCCCTTATTGTATTTTATATTTTAATCCATCTTGTTCAACCTGTAAAGCACAGCAAAATTGTTAATGTAGTTTTCCGGTAAACAGTGATATCAATGCATATGATCTGTGTTCCAAATTCACAAGCTTTCTTTAATAATTTGAATTTCGGCAGAATGACCTTCACCTCTGTGTTCGTTTTGAGTGTAAATAGCTGCAAGTTTCAGTAGTATGTGTCCAATCCGATGTGTTATTACAGCATAGAATGTTTTGAGTTACAGCATGGAATGAATGAAGTGGAATCAAATTAAGAGTGAAACCTTTAAGATTGTATTGCATTTACAGGTAGTAACGGCAACAATCGTCCCCAAGTACATTAGGATCCAAATGGAAATGATCCAGCAAGGGGTATCAGATCATAATTAATTGAGAACAGAGACTGGAAAAAGGAGTAGGGAATAGGTCGTATTTATAGGTACCGAATTGACTTAGCACACAAATCATCAGTTTCAGGAAGGCGCAAACATTTATTTCTCCTCTCCCTGTTCTGACCTTTACATGGATGTGTGTGTCAAGATCTAGGGGCCTATGATGTAAGAGAGGATCTATATCTTTTCTCATTTATCATCATCGCCCTTAACTGTTCATCCGCGTGGGTTCTGCTTCAATTTTTTTCAACCCTGTTTCAACTTATTTTAATTTTCAGACCTGATTCAACTCTTCTAATTTTGTCAAATATCAGCTGATGTTATTCACTATCGCTCTCAGTTAATTATTGATACAATTAACTAATAACTAATACAATTTGGATAGATAAATGAAATATTACTTGGTCTTAGAAAATGATAACCTCAAGTCGAATTTCAAGCTGTAGAAACTCAGCGCAAATGCCCATAATGAGAAACGTCTCGTGTTTATCATTAATCTAAGACAACCTGCGCTCGTATCATGCTAAACATCTTACATAATACAAGCACAGAGATTTACCTGCCGGCCTAACCGGAGTAGTGGGTCCCACCCAAGGTCCACGAAAGCAAGTGCTTCCATAGGAGGCAGAAGGGTGGCAATTTCAATTACCACATTGTTTGTGGTAACCGCAGACATGTTCTCGCTTTCAAAGCCCGCAGTTAACTACTTATAAATGTCATTAAGCGCAAGCGCGTAACAATATCACCTCATTTCATTCAATATTTTATACTACAAAAGATTTACAAAAATTAGGATAATTCCTCGAAACCAACCCCGAAGAAAAAGAAAAAACAAAAAGCGATAAAGCATCAACTCACTGAACGTACCGTCGGCGATAAATACACTTGACTCTGTATCACCGCTTTGCCAATTTTGAACCCAGGAACTACCGTGAAACCCACCAGGAGATCCACGTCATCGCCGTCACTATCTAGCAACGACTCGTCGGTTATACTCTCCATGTAAACCTCCGAGAATCTGCAATCTTTACCAATCTGAAAGATGCTAATTTGATCACCAAACGAGAAGGCCAAAAGGTTCAAGGACCAAACTCTTCTGGCCATCTCAGCGAATGCGTTGAAGAAAGCAGAATCTGGGAAGCCACCATTATTCACCAGCTTCCTCTGGTTCAAGTTTCCGAAGAGGGAACACTCCATTTTGGCATGTACTAGTTGGAGGTACTTGGTTCTGGTGAACCTTGCAAGGGACGAGTTTGGATTCTGGGATAAGAAGTGTTTGAGGGTTAAAGATTTTACCTCTTTGAATTTATTGAAGTAGTATTGTTCACGAGGGCTGTTCTCTGATGGTGAAGACTCGTGGAGTGTGAACTGCGGCTGATTGAAACCTTCGAGCAATGTCTTGGACACAAATGATTCGAACACAAAACAACGGTGGCTTGGTTTTGCGAGATTGACTTCAGGTTCAATGGCTTTTACAGCTGCGTCAATATCCCAGCAAGCGACTTCCATTTCACGAACCATCAGTTTCACAAAACTTCTTATAGATCTCAAAGTGAACTGCAGGACGTGAACAAAGTGGCTCGGGTTTAAAGCTGAGAACTTCATGTTGTCCAACAGCGGTATAGGCCCACTAGTATTTAGTCTTTTCTCAAGAGACTTGTTGTACGCGATACACTCGTCGAGCTGTTTCTTGAAGGAGCAAAAGTCTGAATCTTTAGCCTCGACTTGGGCTTCAAGTTTCCTTATTGTTATCTCGTATGTCTTCATCAAGCTCTGTTGTTCTTGAATCTCTGCAAGCATGGTGGTAACCTGAGGCGAGAGGTGATCAAGATCGTTCTTGAAATATTTGCGTTTAAGTTCAGATAATTGTTTCAACTCGTCAACAACAGCCTGATCAGCGGCGTGTATATCATCGCTGTTGTAAGGATTCTGTGCCATTTGTAGCTCAGCATAAGCTGCTTTAATGGTGGTGACACCTGCAAAGAGCTTTGCCATCAATGCTTCCAACACTGCCCTGCGTTTGTCTCTGCCATTCTTGTTCTTGTCAGCACCGTGATCTTCAAACTTGTTTTGAGGGGTGAGCACACACATCCCAATCCCATTATTTGAAGCAATTCTTGTCGCAGTTTTCAGGTTGATCACTTTTTGGAATGTTCTTGCTATCTTACTCTTGTTGTTGGGTATCGATCTACATTTGAATGTTTCCATTGAACAAAGCTAAACTTGGGATGAAAATTAGAAATATGGACCTTTGTCATAAAACTACAGAGACTTGGTTAATAGAAGATCCAAGAAAAGAAAAGAAAAGGGTTTTGGATATGGAAAGTGAGTGTTCTGTGGTGAGAAAAAGCGACACAAATTTTGACTAGCAGATTGGAGCCCGGGACAGGGGTGGACATGAAGACAGAAAAAGTTGCATTAAAAGCAGGGGAAATTAAAAAAAGAAAAATATCCCCAAAACCTTGTTATTTATGTTATGTGAGGGTAAATAAACAAATAAATACTGGAGGGAAGCTATAAAGAACTATCCTCCAATTTTCTGAAACAAAAAGAAAAAAGAGCTATTTCCTGGCTGTTGTTATAGATGGAAGCACTAAAGGTTCATTTGAAATGTGATATTCACGCACTAGAATTCGTGATTGATCAAAATGAAGGACACCGGATCAGTTCGAACTGATGTTTGAATATATGAACGAAGGCCGTATGTGCTATTGCCAATATGTAAATGTAATGGAGAAGATACTGGCGGGTCAGGTTATTGTCATTTGTTGGGGATGTGGGGTCACCGGTCGCTGATCAAAGCGTCAGCTAGTGAACCTACAGTTGAGAATTGAGCTGTGACGCAAATTGGTGGGTCGGCCGGTCTCTGAGTCTAATAAGCTTTATGTATGTACATGTACTATGGCATATTCTTTTATATCAATGGCTTCTTGGCCTAGCGTACGAACACATTCTTCACCATCAAAACTTTTTAAAGCCCTTGGCCGTGCTTATTGGATATTTTTCCTCTTATATCAGAAGTTCATCTAGAAACATTTTAGCACATTTATATGGAGTTCACGTGCCTTCCAATCTGTGCTTTCCGGAACTTTACCACACGAGCTTTGCTTCTTATAAATTTTTAAGAATTGGAGAAAGGTGCAGAAGTGCATTGATTGTCTCCGAGTCGAATCGGTCACAGCATTTTATGCACTATGCATGAGAAGTGCAAAAACATGCTCTTATATTTTCACCAGTAGATATAGAGATGCTATGAATTGAAAAGGTTCCTAGTGTTTTCGACTTCCCCGTACATATTGGAAAGGAAAACGCCACAGAAGGGTCGTTCATTGTCAGCACTTACAGAGTCTGCAGTTTGCAGTACTCAGAGAGAGTAAAGCTTTCATTTTTGGAGGTTTCTTCAACCCTGGAGCCAAGAACTTAGAGAGAAAGGAGATGCCAATAATTATTATTTTTGTTTTCTGTAATATTTTCAATTGCTATATTTTATTATTGACAATAATTAAATATTAAATATATTTAAAACTCTCTAAAGTTGATTTTTTAAATATTTAAAAACATATATTAGTTTTTATTTAAAATTCTTTAAAATTAATTCTGATAATTAAATTATATTGGTAATAATTTTATTAATAATTAATTAAAACTCAATAAGAATGTAATTTGACATTAATTAATTGAATTGACTTTGTTCTACATATTTTCCATCAGCAAATAATTAGGACCAGCACAATTTTAAAAAAAAAACCACCGAATATATAACTTCACATAGGGAACTGATTAATCCGAATTTAAGTCGGTTAGGACTCTTTTGAAAGACAAAATTCTTCCTCCCGAATTTTAAAATGACTTTATTGTTAAGATTTAAATTCGAGACTTTGGTTAAAGATAAAAAAGCCCGTGCCATTTTATTACAGCCCTCATGGGTATTATATGAAATTTTCTGTTTTGGTTATAGTGTTTCAGTCTTATTTTATTAAATTTTATTCATATATTCATATAAATATCACAAAAAGTATATAAATAAAATTTAATAAGATATAACAAGAATAAGATTTAATAAAATCCGAGTTACTTGCACACTTCTTCAATTACAATCATTTAATGAAAAAGTTGTTGCCTGCGTATGATTTATCTGCAGGCAACAAGCGTGTTGACCAATGCTCAAATATTTGTGATATAAATATAATTAAAAACAAATTTAAGGTTAATGAATGTAAAGAATAAACCGGACCCAGTAAATGGCACGACACGAGTGTCATGTTTTCATATCAAGAATACAAGAAAACGGTGAGAAAAAGACAGGGCCGAAAGAAGACGTCGACATATCTGCCTCTCTTCGCTACAAGTTAAAAGAAAACAGTGGGTATTGACTAGACAAGCGACGAGGCCTATTTGTGTGGAAAATTTGAAGAGAGTAGAATTGTGGCCATGATGAACGAGTCCACAAATGACATAGCTCGAGTACGAAAAGATTGAACCCTTAATCTCGAAATGGTGAATGTGAACTCAGGGTATCTCACCAATGGTTTACTTCTTTCATTGTACTATAGAACAGTTGGTTGCTAATTTTCTTATGAGCATGACTAAGAACTTGCATAAACTATACGCAACTTCTGTCCAATATGTATTGTGGACACCATTTTGGCATTTCTATGTTGATTGTTTTCATCAAAGAACAAATTGGTTTTGATAAGTCGTGAGTGGTCGCATTTTAATGATGGGTGGTGGTATGGTTTAGAAGGACCGTGCTACCCCACAAGTTTTTCAAGTGAATAGAAAACGAAAGTGGGCGCCGATCATTGGACCTGTTTTGTATCATGCTTGGTGATTGATTGTTATGAATTAGCTAGGCTCTCTGTAATGTCACTGGCAGACACAAACAAAGGTTAATTACACATTCGCCTTAAAGCCAATTTGAGGCAGGGGCCTTGTTCTCAATGAAATATTGATGGTGGTTTTCATATCTACCGGAATACTTAATGATACAAAATACCAATCTAGTGTATAGGCTACTTTCAACATTTTCTTTTTGAGGTCTACAATGGGCCAGAAGAAACTTGATATGCGGCATTGAAGTCGCCAAATGGGGTAGGAATGGCACTATTTGCTGGTTGAGTCTAGTTCATGCTCGACAATGGAAATTATGAACCATAGATCTAGCTATTGATAGCGGATGACACAATTATAATACGTCCATACCTAATATAATGATGGTTGAATCCATCTAATACTCTGAGATAACCAGCCTTCAAGAAAGGTCTTTCCCAATATTTATTACATTTTAAAATCATCAAGGGGACCACTTCTAATAAACACCTATACCGCATTCCAACCTAAATTGTGATCAATATTCAAGTTGGTGACATTTATTATATGATAAAATGAAGTGTTACGTTGCGTGTTCCTGAAATACATCATTAACTACAATCATTCATTCAAGGAGTGGATACATTTTCTTCCTTTACTCGCATGCAACTTCTAATTCTTTGATGCCTATACATTTACTTGACGAATTCCTTGGCTTTATGCATGAATGACTCATAATTGATCTTACGTATCTTCCTCCCTTGCTTCTTACGTAATCAATTATATTTATTCCCACATACGTGGTAAAGTTCCGAACATGTAAAGTATTCTGCACTACGCAATACATATCAATGCATGAAAAATTAGAAAAGCAAATCAAGCAAGTGATTATAGGACATGAGACTGACCTTCCTAGTGAAGGAAAGACGTACTAATGATAACATTTAAGACGTCTAACTTAGAACATTTACTAAATATTTACAAATGTTGGTTTGAACGTGATCGTTGTAATTACAATTAGTGGGAAACAGATTATCTCCATGGTATTATTGCTGCTTTACATTATTACGTTTGGTTGGCCGTGCCTACTTTAGTACTTCATGGCTTCTACGAAATGAACACATGATTGTTTTAGTCGTATTGCTTTCAAGACGACGAAACAAATGTGTGTTCATTTCGTAGAAGCCATGAAGTACTAAAGTAGGCAAGGCCAACCAAACGTATTAATGATGAACGAATATTAAAACAAGGAAAATAGCAAAATAGAGTAGGAATCACCAATTTAACCACAATATTATGCATGTGACAAGTATGAGACCTTACGTGATTAGGTGACAGACGTGGCATTTTAAGTATAGTACTTAAAGCCATCGCGAATGGAAAGAAAGAAGAAACACAGACGAGGTTAAGTATTGGAAACTCTATGTTTTAATTTCACCATCACTTGTGAATTGTGATCTCTACTTTTGATCCTTATTCTTGCTCAAAGAAGAAAACCCAAATTTAATCTCCCGCTAGGAAACAAGGGCAAATCATTTATTGGAGAATATAAGACCTTTTAATTTAGCGATGGGGAATGGGTTATTGATGGCTTTCCAAGCAAAGGACAGCACTTGACCTATTACTTTGGTTTTTGACAAAAATTTAAGGCTATTTTATTAGTTTTTTTAATTTATAACAAATGTTGAAGTATATAATACTATTTGTAACATAAATGTTGATGTATCAAAAGGTCTTACTTGTATGGCCGGTTATATCAGCTCCATTGACTATTAAGTTAATGACGGACTAGTTTTATAACAAATTAAAAGTTTGAACATTTTATTGTTATTTTTAAAATTTTGATTATTATTTGCTGTTAAGGATTCTAAATATAATTTTAAAATTTTGATTATTATTTACTGTTGAGGATTCTAAATATAATTTATCTTATTTTCAATAATAAATTTTATTTTAGAATAAGTTAACATTTTATGAAAATTTTAATTATAAAAATGAATAACAATTAAAAGTAATTTCAAACTATTGAAACCAAGTATAAGATCTTTAGTTTATAAAATCTAACTTAATACAATTGGATGATTATAATACCTACTTTAATCAATTTGTACTACTTTATTTATAAAAAAATAAGATTTATCATTCAAAATAATATTATTAAAATAGTAACCAATGTTATGTAATGACTTTTTAGATCTTAATTCAATAAGTTTTTAGTGCATAAATTTAAAGTATCCATTTATAAATTGGTGTTTTTCATACCAAAGATAGTTTATTAAATCTAAAATTTTAAAAATCACAATAAAAACTTAAAAGTAATTCAAAAATCCTTTACCAATTGAAATAAGTTCTTTCTCCTCATGTGTATGCAATTTTCACAATTGTCATTCCTTTGCCAACTGAAGCAGAATTTCGATCTTAGACGTTTAGGGCACCCGGGCTGCAGCGAGCTTTAGACTGCTCTGTGTTTCTGACTTGTGATCTGTAGTGGGGGGCGGCAAAGCTCTACAGGATTCCATATTGACTATAGACTCCTGGGGCGGCGGATAGCCTGTCTGCAGGGCGCCGTACCCCTGAACAACCGTTTTCCCTCCTACTAAAGCCCCATGAGGATACGACCTCTGTCTAGGCTAAGCATAAAAGTTTCGGGTGGGACTAGAGTCTCATATACGAGATGATTAAGTTTTACTTCGGTTCTAATAGCTAGCAGACGTTAGATCAGGAACAGGTCATTTAGGCAGTGTTTATGTACATAAATATGTGTGTAATTAGAGCTAATTTTTACCTAGTGATTTTTTTTCTTCTTCTTCTTATTATTATTAGTATTATTTATCTCGTTACTTTCTTCTCTATATCCTTTTCTATCCTTGCTTATGCTTGCTCACCTATCTACATCTGCATGTATTTATGTATGTATATAATGTCATTTTCATATGCTTCCTATCGGTTATAGTCTTCATGCATTTACATATATTGCTAGAAGTATACAGGGATTGTTTTTGCATTGGTTTGGTCTGCTTGTTTTGTGTGTCTGTTATTGTTGTGGGTGTTTGTTGGTTTGAGTCTGCTTGGTTGGTGTTATTTGTTTTGCTCATATCTTAGCCGGGGGTTTCTAAGGAAACAGTCTCTGTATCTCTATCGGAGATGCGGGTATGACTGCGTACATCTTACCCTCCCCATACCCTGCTTAGGCGGGAATTTGGGTATGTTTGGTTTGGTTTGGTTTTCATTCCTTTGCCAACTATTGTCTCTTAAATTCTCCTTAATAATACAAATGTCTTGAAAGAGTTTTCGTTACGTGGATTGATCACTTGAAAGAGTTTTACTAAATGGAGAAATTAGAAGATCTCAAGACACTTTTATACAGTTAGAAATTTTAGTTATCAAAAATAGGGGAAAAACATGTTAAAGGTAAAATTATAAGCAAATCAATGTCAAGATATAAGAATGTTGAATGCCATCGTAATGACAACTTGAGTAACTTACGGAAGAATTTGTGTTTTTCAACTAAAGAGAGAAAACAATAGTAATCATTATTGACAAGTAATGAATAATTTACAATGATTTGATACAAAATAAGAGCTAAATAAAAGAAAATGATAATAAAATCATTCACCTTATTTTATTAAAGAAATATAGAGAAAAATATAATAAAAGGGACTAAGAAATATATTTTGATGAAAGAGTTTAAGGTTTAATCACAAGGTGTCTCACTTTGTCCAAATAAATAGTTACATAGGTATCTAACAATTTTTAGAATTTGAGAATTTAATAAAGAAAAGAAACTAGGTGTGAACTCAAAAATAAAAATTGTCTAAGAGTTTAAAATAAATTCTGATTAAGGGTTTGAAATCAGAACATGCCTAAAAAAATTATAATTTTACCTAAAGCTTAATATAAAAGCGTTTAAGAAAAGCTTAGGAGGTTATGATTTTACACTCTAACATAAGGAGCTTTTGATTGTGACTATTTTCATCGCTAAAAGCCAAATTTTCATCGTCAAAATCTTTTAGAGACAACAAAATTCGTCGCAAAATCACAGTAGCAATATATTATCAGGCACATTGTACAAAATTGTGACAAATCATATTTTGCTCCGATCTCAGATACGTTGTGAAAAGAGATAAGCAAGGATAAGACAAATCGTTGCCAAAGATATTTTGGAACGCTTTATTTTTGTGACCAAAAGTTATTAGCTACGTTACCGTATTTGTCAGCAATAATGTTTTGCGGTGTTTAGTAATTCTTAGCAAAATAGATTTAGCGACATTTCAAAATAGATAAAAGTTATTCGAGGTGATTTCTATAATGTAGCTAAAGAATCGTAGTCAAATCTTTTTAGCTATATTTTTATTTAATTTTCAAAATTTTGTAATTTAATTTATTAATTTTAATAATTTTTAAAAATTATTGTTAACGTTTTCAGGAACGTAACTAAAAAGTGTTAGTGATGAATTTTGATTTTTTACTAAACAATCTTATTAAAAAATTTTCGTTTAATTATAATTAATGGTAAGATTTTTAATCCATATTATTGTTTGTAATATTTAGATTTTTGATTTAGAATTAATTAAATGAAAATAAAAATAAAATAATTAAAATTTTGAAGCATTTTTATATAAAAAATAAAATGTCATTAAATGTTAATTACAAATGTTAACAAAAAAACTTATGTACAAACTAAGACTCGTGCTCATCGTCACTACTACTTATATAATTTGAGTCAAGTATTTGTTTGACTATCTTTTTAAGCTCGACTAACTTTTATTCAATACGATTTAACTTTTGCTCATTACGTTTTAACTTTTCTTCATTACATTGTAACTGAGCCTTAAGTGATCGTTTCTCCTCTTGAAGTGTCATTACATATGCTGGTTGTGACGATGATGAACCAATTGACTTAGAGTCATACCTAAAACCTTTGATGTATCCTGATCTTGTACTAAGGATGTTGTTACAAATCTCATCTACGTTTGACTCATTTTTGTCAGACAATGATCTTTGCAACAACTCTTGCATCTTATTCTAAAATTTAAAAACAAAATAAACATTTTATTCAAATATTATTAGTTAATACTACTTAATCAAATAAACTTAAAAATTAAAGAAATGTTTATAGTTATATAATTATATTTTGTGCTTCTTCAGACGTCCAACTTTCACCTTCTTTGTAGTATGTAAATTTGTAGAGCGTGATCCTTTCACATTCTTCTCCATATAGTTCCTTCTGACTCTATTTTATGAAAAACAGAATTGGAATACAATAAATAATATTGTATTTACTGATATAATTATAACTTCTAAACAAATAATTTACATATTCATTTCGTACGACAATAAATGATTTGGAGCATTGGTTATTGTTAGACCCCGATATCGGATTCCAACTCCTACTTGCTCTGATACCACATCTGTTGGTCCCTGTTATCGAAGTCCAACTCCTACTTGCTTACTTTGATACCACAGCTGTTAGACTCCGCTTACCGGAGTCTAACTCTTTCATGCATGTAGATTTTCTTAATAAGTTATCTTCCAAAGAGAACATTTTGACCATTATCAGATTTTCTTCTCAAAACTCCTCTTCTCTAGGTTCAGTTCAACTTTTAGAATAATCGCCTAGTCCACACCTACCTGTCAACTTGAATCCTTTAATGATCAACGTTGGTGAGTCCTCACTTACACATAAACTTACTTCGGGACTATTGATATAACTTCTCCCAGAAGCATCCAAACTAGGGTTTCTTTGGATAGATGGAAAGAGGACTTCAAGAACTACAATTCTCATGAAGACCTCGAAGACCAACCTTGTCTTCTGAAGGATCGAAAATGGGACAGACGATGCGTGATGAACAGTGACCCAGACGATAGCGTGAACTGTGTCACAGACGAAATCTGGGAAACACAAACGATATCTTACAATCATCATAACTTCCTCTAGGGGAATCGGTTCAGAGTATTCTTTATATTGTTGGAAGAAGATTTCAAGATCTATAACTTCCATAAAGACCTTAAAGGTCCATTCTATCTCCTGAGGGGTCGACAATGGGATAGAAGATACTGGGTGAACAGGAACACAGAAGATGCCCTTCAACTCAAATAACTTCCTAACTCCTTCTTATAATCCTTGGCTCATAATCTATCCTCTGTGTTCTATCCTCTGTGGTTGACCTTTATCTTATGGGTGACCCTCTATCAACTGTGAATTATCGTCTGAAGTCTGTGAACAGTAACACAGACGAAGTCTGTGAATAATGACACAGACGATAGTCTGTGAACAGTAACACATACGATACTCTGTGAATAGTAACACAGACGATACATTTCAACTCGTGTTAATTTTTAACTCCTTCTTATAATCCTTGACCCATAATCTGTCCTCTACGTTCTATCGTCCATGTGATGATATGTCCTCTGTGTTCTGATGTCATCACAGACGATAATTCTTCATTCTATCCATCCTTCCTTCTATGCTCTATCGTCTATGTGATGACGAGTCCTCTGTGTTCTGACGTTATCACAGACGATACTTATACTCTTAAATCCTCCTTACCTCTGTGTTATGACGTCATCACAGAAGATACTTATACTCTTAAATCCTCCTTGCCTCTGTGTTATGACGTCATCACAGAGGATATTTATACTCTTAAATCCTCCTTGCCTTTGTGTTATAGCGTCATCATAGAGGATACTTACACTTTTAAATCCTCATTGCCTCTGTGTTGTGAAGTCATCACATAGGATACTCTTCCTATGTATTTTCCTTTGCATTTACCTTATTTAATGCAATGAATTATTCTTCTCAACTGATCTCATTTATTCCAAACTCATGTTAGGAATTATTCACACCTAAAAATTAATCTTTCTCACTCCTCAATTAATTTGATCAACACATGCAACGCAGAAGCTTAACCAGGAATAATAATCATACATAGAATCATACGAATACAAATTTCATTCATTCCCAAATGTATATCTGTTTTACAAAGCTTTAATAACCTTACAAGTCA
>JANZXR010000002.1:21322683-21340548 GCA_027575705.1 Erythroxylum echinodendron | reverse complement strand
CTCGTACCCTTTCCTATCAAATCACCAAATAACTATTTTCAACATTGTGCTAAAGTTTTGTTAGATACACACACACAAAAGTAACTAATCAAAATAAATACATTCAGTACTAAACCTAAACATTTAAAAATAAAAACACTTGGGGATAAAAAGATATCCTTTGCGGCATAAGGTAGGCATAAATGTTAGTTGCGTCATTGGTTATATTCTTACATAGGTCAACCCTTTCCTTGACTAAATAATCAAAGCAACAATGTGATATAATTGTAATGGGAGCAAGGGGTGAGGTCACAAGTCAACTGAAAAATGTATAAATGGCTGTCGACATGTCACAAAATCAAAACGTTTAAACATAAGTCATTTCAAAGTTCAAGCATTTAATACTAAAATTTGAATAAAAAGATAATATTTGTATTAATTTGATGATGGTAATATTATATATTCAACCTCTTGGAAAGGAACTCTATGAGTTTTATCATTAAACGAAAATGAAAATACTAATCCTTATTTAACTCGTGTCAAAAATTTTGCCAAAATGGTTTAATAAAATAACATAATCTTCAAGAAATCCAAATAGTACATAAGAAGGAAAAAACATTTACTCTCAAAACAAATTCTTTTGTTTTGATTTCTTATTTTAATGTATTCTTCACCTTGAAGATCAAATTTTTGTTTAGTCCTTTGATTTATTATAATTGGTTCACATATATTATGGTAGAATTTATTAAAGATATATTACTATTAAAGTGGAGGTGTTAATTATTTTTTATTATAATAATCAGACTGCCAAATAATATTTTTAGCCTTTTAAAACAAGTCCAAATAATTTTTCAATAACTTACTACAGTTTGGGAAATGTGTAGCCAAAAAGTGGCTTGGCCCCAATTACTATCAGCTTTTATTATTTATTCATCTAGTTCCTAAGAGGTGAATGAATTATTGAAACCCTCCAAGTCCAAACTCCAAAGCAAGTTGTTTTCTTTTTTGTTCAAAACTAAGCATACAAATAATAAATTCGATGTAAAATAATGATGAATTCGATAAATCCTTATGAAATATTGAAACAAATGGGAAATTACTAAAAGAAATAATAGGAATAAGTCATTTTCAACTTCATGACAAGGAAAGACCAAGGTCATTGCAAATTCTCTCTCACTCTTGCATTAGGATGGGCAATAAGAGAAAGTCACAAGTACCCATTTCTCTTCTCTTCTTTCCAACAAAGGCCTTTCAATAATTCAACTTAAAAACAAAAAGTCCAACCACAGTAAGCCATTTTTCCAATCCTCTCTCTCTTAGTGTTTTTTCAACTTTGTATACCACGAGATTTGGCTTGAATATAGCATTTTAAAATATTTATTCTTGTTTTAAGTTTGTGTCATTGGATGTAGTTTGTAAGACCTATTGGTGGAACTCAACATATTTTCTTTTGGGTTGGGTTTCTGATGGCTATGTGGCCATTTTCTCATCTCTGAGACAGCGGAGGTCATCGTCACTAGACGCATCTTTGGTGCTTGTTGATTTGAGCAATTTTGAACTTATCCAGACCTTAACATCTATTTCTACCAAGCTTATCTCTTCGTTTTCTTGTCAATTGTTGTTCTTTCAAAAGAAGAATGTTACGTATAAAAATATTACAACCATTATATAGTTGTACTTGCATGTGTGGGTAGTATAACAATATTTGTAATCATTTTGTTAGTAACAGATGAATATGAACTAGTTTTGTGTTTATCTCTCTCTCTCTCTAAATTTCTTCGCTTTCTCTCCTTATGAATTCTTCTCTCGTTTTCTCCTTATGTTCTTCATTTCCCTCTTTACCGAAAATTATTCATAACAAAGAGTATCAGAGTAGTCAGTTTTAGAAAAAGAATCAACAGGTGAAGGCACAAGGGTTAAGGAGTTACGTAGAATTGAAGAAAACTTGAAGAACTTGATAAAAGCACAAATCAAATATGAGAAACTATTTCTTGAATCACAAAACAGAGTAGAAAGGATGGAGAAGGATCTGGTGGAGCTTAAAACTATGCTAGCACAATCCATACAGCGACAAGGAGTGGAACTAGGGGCGACTATTATAGTTACTTCAGAACCCATGAATCAAAAGGAGCAAACCATACAAGAGAAGGATAAAAATGTAGTCTCTAAACTCCTTGATTCCTTATTCGCTTATACTTTTCCCTCAAGAGTCCAACTCTCTCATAACTAACAGAGCTGTCACCTCCGGTGGTTCCTTCGTCATCCCCTCTCCCATGCAGTCTAACTCACATGGTGGTTACTCTTTTTGGTCTTGTTAAGCGTAACATACAGATTGACTCTGTAAAGTATAAAAGCATTTCATCTGGTTTTGGAGTTCTATTAAAAGAGTAGCGTGTGAGCTTTGCAGGTGGTTACATTATTAGAGTTTTCTGTGTGATTATGTCTCATCCTATTGATAATCTTGTCTCCTACTTCAACAATGCTAAAGGAGCTGTTGATGGTGATGCCATGAAGGAGATGGGATGATGAGAAGAAGTTCAATTTTGTGAAAAAATAAAATATGATTATTTCTTTTTTGTCCATTCTTTAAGCCTCCTTAATACTTACCCTATTAAACCTTATGAACAAGGTTTTTTGAAATTGGAGTAATTGTTACATATAAAAATGTTACAATCATTATACAGCTACACTTGCATATTTGGGTGACATAACAATATTTGTAACAGTTTTGTTAGTGACTGATGAATATGAATTATAATTGTTTATCTCTCTCTCTCTCTCTCTTTCTTTGAATTTCTTTACCTTCCCTCCTCCTAAATTCTTCTCTCTTCTATTCTTTGAATATTTGACCTACTACGATAGTGGTTTGTTTTAAGGAGTTTTATTTACTTCTCTATCGATATAAAATATTGCTTGAGTATTGTTTTCAGTCAAGTAAATTATGGCTTTTGCTTTAAAACCAATCCATTTTAGGGCATTTTCATAATTTGAATCAGGAGATAGTTACTCTTTTGGATGCGCTTCCATTTAACAATATTAAATTGTATGAGGACGTTAAGGAATAGATTCAGTTTTTCCAAAAACAGGCTAGAAAGTTGAGGTTTTATGTTGATAATATTGATGAGATATTGAGGATTCAGTTCTTCTCATTTCTAGACGAGTTTGAGAATAGAAGGATTCCTAATCCCACTAAACTGAGGGTTTTCTTCGTGGACAGCTTGGGGATTAAGGATCCCTGAGTTGTAGAGCGAAGATCGAGTTCTTGGAGGAACATATTGTAAATCGTGAGGGAGATATCGAACCCTCTTCTTCTGTGCTAAAAGGGTTTATTGCTATTGCTCGGTACACTAGTTTTTTTTTTTATACTATTTGGCTTCAAGGAGAGTGAAGTGGGATTGCAATTTTGAAGTCAAAAGAAACCAAGAAGAGGTTTGGCTACTCAAGAGATTGTTGAGATTTTTGTCTCAGTTTCAAATGAATTTTTTTGTCCAATATCATTGGATTTAATGCGATATCCAGTGATAGTTTCACTATACAGACATATGACAAGAATTCCATAGCAAGATGGATGGAGAAAGGACATTATACTTAATCCCATAACCAGGAAACTACTTGTAAATACTTTCCTTATTCCCTAGCAGGCTTTAGGGAATTTGATCCTACAATGGTGCATTGCTTATGACATCCCCTTTGTGCCTCCTAAAAGCATGAATTCACCTATTGATGCTTTTCTTGCTACTTTACCTACTAAAGTTGTACTTTGAGTCAATAATGCTATACTAGCAATTATAATCCATCAGCTAGCAAATGACTTACAAAGTGCAAAAATAGTTGCAGCTTGTGAGATACATTTGTTAACAAAAACTAGAAAAGAAAATTGTGCTTTCATTGCAGAAGCTGGTGCAATTACCTACCTCTGTAAATTGTTTGCGTCCTCAAACCATTACACAAGAGAACTCAATGATAGCAAGTTTAGTCTATCAATTTATGATAAGAACAAGAGTCAAATAATGGAGAAAGAATGGTGTTTGGGATCAATTGTTGAGGTTTTAAGATTTGGGCTCACAACAAAGGTGAAAGAAAATGCAGCAATAATAACACTATTAAGCGTTTGAGCTGTTCATGACTACAAAAGGACAATAGCAGATGAAGCTGGGGCAGTTGAAGCACTATTAGGGCTGCTGAGAGTGGGGACACTACGTGGGAAGAAGGATGCAATCACAAGTTTGTTCAATCTGTCAATTCATACAAAAAATTATGTGAGAATGATAGAAACAGGGGCTGTTACAGCACTAGTAGGGGCTTTGGGAAATGAAGGTGTTGCAGAGTAAGCAGCTGGTTCTTTGGCTCTGATTCTGAGGCAACCAATTGGTGCTGAAGCAGTAAGGAGGGAAGTTGTTAGCCCCTTACACATTAAAGCACTTCACAGCTAGCTAGAAACAAACTTTAGGTTGAAGGTTAGCTAGACCACATACATGATGGTGGCATGAAAGAATTCCAAGGTAACTTAGCAAGTTAGATCAAGCTTGGTGAGAGTTTGGTAGAGTTTCAGACGATGTACGAGTTGATTTCACTAAGGCTAGGTTCTTAATGGACTAAGAACTTAGTGTATACTCAAATGAACAGACTGTAACTAATGGACTTGACATGAGTAAGCATTTGGATCATAAATAAGATCATAACCGATAGACATCAATTGTAAAGATAAAGACCATATGGAAGAATCATCTGAAGATAGTGGACATCTTCGTAGATATAGATAGATCATTCCTAGATAAATGTTATTTTTATCTTGTTAGTTGAGATGTAGCTAAATTTTATCAGATAGAATCCTATTTAGATAAAGATGTCATCTAATTGAATAATGTAATATAATCTGATAAAGATAAGATGTGATCTATGTAGATATTAAGATTCGAACTTAGCCATCAAGCCAAAAATATTTATAAATAGCTCATTTTAGCCTTGCTCCTCACACAGAGATTAAGAGAACATTTCATTGTATACTTTAATAAAAGTAATAAAGGTTAGCATTTATGGTATCTCTTTCGTGCTTCAATTGTTTCCAATAATATTCTAGTGCTTTCGTAGTTTTCCTGGGAGAGTGGGAGAGTTAAATACTGAGAAGATTGTGAGGTGTTCGAGAACAAAGTTTTGTTAGTCAACGATCACATGAGAAGGCTGAATCTTACTTTAACAGACATAAGTGAGATTGTTGTGAAAATGAGTGACTGAATTTTACTGTAACGGACATAACTGAGATTGTTACGAAAAGGAGTAGGCAAAACTTGCGGTAAAAGTCTAGTATCTAAGAAGATCTTTGTAATAGAAGCTATAATTATGGCTGGCTTAATAGGATGTCGTGTGGCACACCAAGAGGGAAAGAGAATATTGTTGCTGCATTGCTTGAGTTGTGCAGGGGTTGGGGGGTTGCAACAGAGAGGTTATCAAAGCACCAGCATTGGCTGGCGTACTTCAAACTTTATTGTTCACAAGTACAAAGTGATGCAAGAAGTAAGGTAGAATCACTTGGAGTTTCAGAGATGTGAGAATTATGCCTTACACTTTGGTAGACTGCTTGTGGGATACTCATATGCTGGAAACTCTGCTCCTAATAGGGAGTCAAGCTTCGTTAGGGATGTCTCAATATCTATGTCCATTTCGGTGCTAGTTTTGTAATGGTACTAACCAGCCTTGTTCGATTTATACTGCTTAGAGGGATCTCCTGTTTTTGTTTATACTTGTAACTTACAAATTCTTTAGTTGAATAGATCATGAAAAGGATAAAATTTTGAGTAGCAAGCAAATCAATCTTTAGTTCTCTTTAAAATTCCCAGAAGCATTGTTGATTGTTGTGAGAACAAGCAATTTGAATTTTAAAAAAATTTATTTAATCCAAAGGCGAAAGAACAACGGCAAGGAGACCGAAAAAAAAAAAAGGGCCATGAACCTTGCAAATTTGGTTGCTACTTGTGTCAAAATAAAGAGACCCTTAGGGTACAATTCGATTCGTCTTCCTAAGTTTCTGAATGTTCTGGCTTAGGGATTTAGTTTTTAGGTATGAGGATATCAAAGTCACTGATAGTCCATTCAGCAACTTGGTTAGGATCTTTGAAAATTTCCGTCCCCAAATCAATAGACATCCATCGTCTCCGTGCTGGAGGAGTTCCTGGATCCTACAAAAAAAATCAGTTAAAGCTACCCAGAAGTAGATTTCCAAATTGCACGATTCTTTAAACCCTACCACTACTAGCTCAAGCCACACAGCTCTCCTTTCCCATGTCATTCAACAACTCAGTAGCAAGTCCCTTTTTAAACAAAAGCGACTTTAAATTCCACATCTTTATGTGTATATTTCATTTCTTTGAGCAAATATCAGCTAGTATGAAAACAAACCTGGTAGAAGTAAAGTGAATGTGACAACTTTCCAACATCAAGTTCCCATGTCCTTGGATCACCAACCCAGCCCTCACCTTGCCTTGTAGGGTATCCATACTCACCCCAAACTGGATGAGGCAAAATCTGCAGTATCTCCTGGGGCTGAGGATTGCTATATGGATCACAAAAACTATAAGGAAACTCCAAAAATTCTGCATTTCCTGGAGAGCAATAAAAATGGTAGGCTGCATATGGGAAGAGACCAGTCTCATTGCGATGGATCCTTGTTCCGTTACCAAACGTATGGTAAGGAGGACAGGCGTTGAGATTGTTGGGATGACACCACGAAGTTGTATTGACGTTTATGATCATTTCACTGTATCTTGTAACGTCTGAAGTGACATTGCCATCACAAGGTTGTCCATTGTTCTTCCAGCAGCTTCCCATGTCCATTAGATAGAACTGGCTGTTTGGACCCCCGCCTTTGAGTACGTTCAAACTGAACCTTACTTTAAAGTTGGGCGATTCTGGTATCTGCATGATTCTCCATTTGTCAAGTATAGTAACTATACTTTAATATTTGTTCTAATTGTTTTGGTTGCAAGGGCAAAAAGGCTTAATCTGATCGATTAGCTGATTCGTATTTTTTTTTTCTCATGAATCAATACTTTTAATATTTGAACTATAGGATTGACTAGAATATGTTGCAAAAGGAAAAGATTTACTCACGATTTTGGACATTCCTCTTGTTGGATAATGGTATCCACCTGAGACTCCATGCGTGGCATCAGATCTCAAGTAAAGCATCAACCATGGATACTTTGTTGAAGTCCTCAAGACATTGTGGAAAACCCAACTTCCTTGTCCAACTTCCTTCTCCCAAGCCACTGAGTGGTAAGAGATGTTATCTGGCAGTCCTTTTCTCATATCAACATCCAAGTCCCAGGAACCATAAAACCTTCCTTTGAGTGTACTTCTATTAGGTCCTTGTAATGTGGTGTAGTCATGATAAATGAATGGTTGATTCATGCAACCTCGTCCAAAGCAAGGGAACCCAGTGTCAGGACCGAAAGGCCCCACTCTCTGCCCATTTTTGGGACACTTGGCTGCAAATGTGTCCATGTTGCCACTCTTGAGCATGATCATCCAAAATTGCCATGGATTTGGGGTGTCGTCAAGTTGACACTTGGAGCCTAAATAGAGTTCCTTCTCTGCAGCATAAAGGTTTTCATCAAAAAGGGACTTGGGTTGCAATCCAGGGAAAGGGTCTCCAACACCTAGCTTGTTGTCTTCTTCTGTAACTCTGTGGACCACTATGTATGGCAACACATTGCAGAGGGAGCAATTCATTTCTGTGATTAAAAAAACCGTGGAAAGAAGTTACTTTGTTTGTTAGTTCCGGAGTCTGGACTTCCAAGACAAACTAGAAATAACAATTGTATGTTCACAATGTACAATGGATTAGACAAGTCTGTCGAATTGAATATGCTGAATTCAAGTTGTTGCATTTTGATCAAATCCATAATAAGGCAATTCGTTCTTTGCAAGAAACCTTACCTTTTTTCTTTGGAGAAGCCTTGAATAGATCAAAACAATCTGCAAATCTAGGGCTGCCCATGTGAGGAACTTCGTCTCCAACCTCATTGCACTGGTTCCATGACTCTATAGCCAATCTTAGACCATCTCTTCTCATTCCTGGATCGCCCACTGCTGATACATACTCACTGCCAGCGGTAACACAGAATCCTACAGATGAGAAAACCAGAACAAGGAGAAAACAGTTTGGTTTCCTTTGTCGAGCCATGACTGACTAAAATGCCAGGTTGATTTCAGATATATAGCATGCTTTACTCTTTGAGGATTAGTAGTTGAACGCAAATGTGAAATTTTTGACCGATTATCAATTTTTTTCACTTTTCTATTGCATTGAACATACTCTTCCTTGTAGTCCTTTTAAAGTTAATGTTCTGATGGTCCTTTTTGGAGGTTCAATAATGAAATGATAATGTTATTTTTATCCAACTATGGTTTGGTGGGTACTCATTCTGTTTCCATAGAAGCCTACTTATGCCTTTCTTAGACCAACTTTCTTACCAGAAAAGAAAAGAACATTTCAATATGCTTTTCTCATATTTATATGTCCTCGTTCTCTTGTTCACAAATTGCTAAATCATTTGATGAGAAAGAATTCAAAGCAAATCCTGTTCCCGTTAAAAGAAACTAAAGCATACAAGACTGACTAACTAAAAGAAAGCATTTGACCTTTTGAACTCAACATTCAACAGTTTACACATAGCCAGAACTCAAGAACCAAGGTACAGCTGCTGCACCATTTAAAACAAATACCCACATGGATTCTATGCTAAATTTGTCTGAGACAATGATAAATATAATTGAAATTTTAATAATGTGCTCGTTATCTTCTACTTGCATTTGCTTCATCCTCAAATATAAAACCACATTGACAGAAATTGTAACTACCTTGGTCTCTCCACAAGCAAACTCTTTCGTTGTGCCAAGTCTCTGATGAAGATGCGGATTCTTTGCATTCCTTTAAAACAAAGTAATGCCTCCATCACTCCTTAAGTAAGGCCAAAGTTTCTTGACCATTGTCCTTCTGGTGCAACAATCCTGTATTTTTCTCAACTTTGTAAGAGCTAAACTCATTGTACAATGTAAATCATATTTCATTTTTACCTTATTCTCCCTGTACTGTGCTGGTCTTTGACTTTAAGGGAAGGTCATGTAATCTAGAAACCAAAAATAAAGCAAAAGACAAAAGAAGGCAATGATGTGATTTTGCAAACAAAAGGAAGTAAAGAGTTTCTCCTCAAACCACTAAACCCAAGACCAAAAGAAAAAATAGCAGTCCCAATCGTTCAAAATCTGTCTCCATTTCAGAGCCAAGAACAGCTCATTCAGGTCATTACTCAGGGTGGACTGCCAGTGCAAGTACACTGGTAATGTTTAGGAGGTCATAAAACAATCGGACAGAGTGAAATCAACGAAGTTCAGCACAATATTCCCTACTTTATAAAGGTCGGAAGAGAGACATCAATTAGGCTTTCCGTTTACATTTTTTATAAAGAAGTTCGAAACAATTGGATATTAATGGACTTAAGGTGCTCCTTCACCCAGAGGATCCAGATGGTCCCCAACTCCCCATTTGCAAAATAAAACAGGTAAAGTGGTCACAAGACTCAAGCGGGCCTTTCTTTTGAAACCGAAAAGAAAAACTGGCTCAAAGTGAGCGAGAAACTCACGTCCCTATTAATCCGCCTAACTGTCCCCTAACTGCTTCTCTGCTAGTCCCATTATCACACCTCCAATTTCATATAATCTTTCTTTTTTCCAGAACCCCTATCTATCACAATTCAAGTCCCATAAACACACAAAAAAACGGATCACACACATTGGTTGCAGAACAAGGATGAATTTGGGGAGAAAGAAACCTACTTTACCGTCTTCTTCCCGACCTTCTTTGATGTCTCATGTACTTCCCGCATCTTGGCTGACGAAATTTAAGCAAATTAGCTTGAACCCAGCAGAGAGATATGCAAAAGCAAACCGAAAAGGCAAGTGGAAACCTGAGACACTGAGCTCCCCACAATTGGCTGATGGAGGCAGGTTCTATGGAGGTGACGGTGAAGAATTCTGGAGACTATCTTTCGGAGAGGATGGTTTTGATGGCCAAAAGAATAGAAACGTCTTAAATTCAGTCAGACAAAATTCAGATGACGACTCTGGTTTTGCAGCATCTAGTTGCCAGACTGTTAGATCAAATGATGCAAGTGAGTATTATAAGGAGTTCACGAATAGTGTTTGTGGTTTAAGAAAACTAAGAGGATTGACGAGGGAAGTAGGGATTTTTGGAGAGATGGAAACAGATACAAGAGGAAAGGTGGTAGAAATTAGAACACCAAGACTGATACTTGAAGTAGATAGGAAACATGGGAAAGCACGCAAAAAGCCTTTTGAAGAGAGGCAATTGGAATTTGATGAAGAGAAAGTATACGGAGCAGAATGCATATCAACGGAATCAACTGCAAAAAATGGTGACGGAAAGGGGCTGACAAGGACAAGTAAGATGATTGAGAGGAAGGATGATATTTTGCCAGCTAATTATTCTTCAAGAGAAAATTGCTATGTCTCTTCAAAAGAATTATACACCAGAGAAATTGAAAAAGACTCTATGTATGCTGCTGGAAAGGAAAGTGACCGACTTTCTATGGAAAGCTTGAGTTGCGAATGGCAAAAGTTGAAGGAGATGAAGATAGAAGAATTGAAGTCAAGGAGTAAGGGGCAGAGAAAATCCATCTACATAAGCAGGGAAATACAGAGAAAAAGGCCAAAACAGAGCGGCAAATTCAGAGTTTACTCCCCAAGAACATCAGAAATATGCAAAGTGAAAGCTCTTGAAGTCCAGAAAAAGGCCAAGTCGAGAACAAAGAAAGAAAACTCGTCAACGAGATTGGAGAGTTTTGCGGTTGTAACATTGTCGTCGGATCCATATAAGGACTTCAGGGATTCAATGATCGAGATGATTCAAGAGAAAGGACTTAGCAGGCCTGAAGAGCTCCAAGAGCTCTTAGCGTGCTATCTGACGCTGAACTCTGATGAGTATCATAGCCTCATTATCAAGGTGTTCAGGCAGGTATGGTTTGAACGGAAAAAGGCTACTTTCGACTCTGAATTGGGAGACTGAACACCTCTTGTCCTGACCGTTCAACGCAAAAACTTGTAACCATACCGTGTAAATTACCAAAACGATATGCTTCCTCAAGTATTCACACTTTTGGCATTCATCTTTAGTAGTGAATTATGAATATCGGCGTGAAATTCTCTGTTCATTGGCTTCTTGTTCCCATTTAGGGGTGAATTTACCGCTTTGTACTGAACGAAAGTAGGTTGTAACGTGATATTAACAAGTTCAATTTTAACATCATCCACTTTAATTAAGACGGGATATCGATGGAATGTTGAAAATAGTATATGTTATGTTTCTCCCTTTAAAAAAAAAATAATTAACCTTATAAATTAAAATATAAAAATATTTAAACAAACTTATAGAAGCTTATTAGATAACAAATTCACTTAATTGATCTTATTATAAGAGCTCAAATAAAATATTACTTATTTGTATATGAATTTTTGTATTATGGTATTGTATAATCGATCTTTAGACGTGAAATTTTCAAAGTCATCTGTGCATTATTATATTTTAATGTTATTTATGACTTATTTTATTTAGAATTGTATAGTCATTAAAGCTTAAATATAGTATGGACCATATAAAGATAGTTGAGTAGGTCAATAAAGTATTCGTCTTACTAAAATAATTAAGAGAATGTTCTGCTATGCTCTTTTAGTAGTAGTCTAAGGAATTCTTTGCTTTAAGTCAATTAAGATTTGAAATGATATTTTAAAATATCAATTATAAGTCAATTATTAATTAATAAGAACAAATATGATTGACTTTAAAGGAATAAACATTAATTTCATACTTTATATCTAACTAGAATATTGAAAAAAAGAAGGACGAAATTATATATTATAATTATGATTGAGTCGAATTACTTGGACATGCCGAATATTTAAGAGGTTTAGAATTAGTTGCAAAAGTTATGGTTTGGGATATTTAGCAAAATTCTTTAAAATTGTTAGAATGGAGTAAATAATTGCTCGCAGAAAATGAGACTTTTAGCTAGAAAGAATTTTCCAATAATTACTTAATTGGACTTGAGCAACAAATATAAAATAAAAATAAATCAAATGTTATAGGAAGATGCTTAAGGGGGCAATGAGATAGGAATACTAAGTTTTTTTCATCAGTCAATTTTAATTCGATATATTAGAAGCAAAAGTCTTGGTACTACAAAATGAACTTTTACAAAGAGATATGATTAATCCTAAACTTCTTAGTTACTATCAAACTTCACATACTTAAAGAGTGTTTTTTGGTCCCCTAAAATTTTCCTAAACTGAATAAACTATTAATTTTTTCTCTGGATTTCATAGTGATAAATATTTCACAGATTTTACTTTAAACTGGGATTAATGATATGGATTTAGCAGAAAAACTATCGAGATTCATGGTTATTTAGTTCCATCAAGGTTACTAACTTCTGAAATATGTTCTTTTAAGTTTACGCTTTGGTTGGTGAAGTGTGGTGCTTTGCTTATCTGCAATTCTAAGTTTGTACTTGAGGTTGATACGCTGGAATGGTTGGAAAACCTATTGACCATCTTTAGTCTCAAACGGCAACTTGGAAGATGTAGCAGATACTCTTCAATTTTCTGCAGTACCCATTTTGCAATTTCGTCTTTGCGGTGTAAACAAATTATGTCAGTGTCAACTCATTTTCTCCATTTTCTGTATTTCATATCAACTGTTTTGATTTGGCATGGTTCATATCTGCACACACTACATTCATTGCCCTTAAGTCATCTTAAAACCTGGAGTAATCAAATAATATGACAACTGAAATAGTTTTCAAATTGCAGTTGCAACATTGGTGCTTTTCGTCATCTCATGGTGGTTTTTCGGTCTGTTATAGCTGCAGTAGTCTTATCCTGCTTACAATTATAGTACTAACTACCAAAATAGAAAAGAGATGCAGTGCAAACAGAAGCGTACCTTGTTCTATCATAGTAATATGTTTCATTGTGGACTCCATTTACAAAGAAGAAGAGAGTAGGATAACCCTGAATTTTGTACCTGTAGACCAACATGGTTTTAGTAACAACATCAACCTTGGCAATCACTGCTTCACCATTGAGGATTGCAGCTGCTGCTTCATATTCATGTTCCAGAAGCTTGCTCCATTGAAACCATGGGGCATAGAAGTTCAACAGCACATAATTGTTCTTGGTAATGAACTCACTAAAATTCTCCTCACTCAACACTGCTGCTTTGCCATTTTCATTAAAAATTGATTGCTCTCCAGGTAGCAGAAGCTCAAACCATATTGACCATCTTCATTGGCTAAAGTCTTCTGCTTTCAGAAACTCCTCAGCAAGTAACTGCAGAGCACAAAACAATTCTAAGGTAAATTCTCTGTTTACACCATCTTTCTTATTTTAAAATTCTGTTAAAGTACCCTATAAAGTGATAAGAGACGTGAAAAATATTTGTTAAGGTCAATTTCTTAAGATATATATACATGTTTATAATATTATCAACAACATATTCAGCTACAACCTGCTAAATTGCAGATATGACAATATAGTTATACTTGTTGATCTACTTCATGTGGTTGATTGAGCCGTTCGAAATTCTCTTAATACTTGTGATTGAGCCTTTCGAAATTGACTTTATACTTGCGATGAAGATGAGCATATTTCAATTCCTATGCTTCTAGCCTGCTTATGACATCCCAAATGATTTCATTTCCTTACGTTCATGCTTTCTTAATTTGTTCATAAAAAGAATTGAATTATTGTGTTATATGTTAAGAAGTTAGAATGCATGCAGTAAAAATAGGTATGTTATACTTTCAAAGGACTTTGAGAAAGATTACAGAGCCAATGTGAAGAAACCTGACACCGATTTCGAATTGTATAAATGATGAAGAGTTGTTGAAGAACATGTAATTTTCCTTACAATTGTTGATTTTAGAATTCACTTTTATATTTTGTAACAATAAAGACATACATTAATATCTATATATTGCTTTCATTGTATATATGGATATTGTTGCCTAAGTAATGACAATAATTTGCTTTTACATTAGATATTATTTTTACAAATTGTAGCCTCAAAAAGTTCACTTTGTTGTCTTATCTATTTAACATTGTTGCCTAAAAAGACTTAAAGTATTGCAATATCTATTTAATATTGTTGCTATAGCTTGAAACTAATGTGTTGCCTTAGTTAAAACTTAAAGCAACATTTTTTTTATTTTGTTGTCTAATTAAAAACTTTTGTTACTTTATACTTATTACAGTGCCACTTTTTGTAACGATTTGAATTTTATTGCCTTAGTGAAAACACGACGATAATTGGACCTATAGTTACACTTTTGTCTGTTGCCTAAAGCACTTTTTGCCGTAGTATTACTGTTAATAATGATGAAGTATACTATTGATGTACGTTAAACATACATATATTTTACTAGGATTTTGCTTTATTTCTATGCTTATATTACTTTGTTTACTCAATTTATGCTACTTTTTTAAGTAATTAAGAAGATATTGTCTTGAGATTAGATTTATTAAGAATTCGAGAAGATTAAAATTGAAAATATGAAGAAAACAAAAGTCTTGGCTGAAACAACCTAACGCATGGTTGTGTACTAGCCTGTGTGCTTGTCGAATAACCTAGAAATGAGAAAAGTTAGATACATAAGTAAAGAAGAGATCATATGGTAGAGAATTTACAAAGAATTAGGTGGTCATGTATCAACCTATGTGCCGATGGAGAAAAGTTACAGTGAAATCTATAGTCTTAGACATGAGTGTATCCGATCCTTTTTCTATATTAAAAATATTGATAATAAGATGCACAACTTAGGATATGACTGTGTCAAATTCCACGTCCCTCTTTAGAATTACATACATAACTTAGGACACAATTATGTTTTATAACGTGTTCGCGAAGGAGCGAAAATATAAAGGCAATGGAAGATCCTAAATAGGGGATTTTTCTCATTTTCCTTTTCTTTTATATTTATGGCTATCCATTATTTTAATAGAGAAAAACTTTGCGCCATTGTTAATAGGGAAGACGACTAGAAATCATCCCAAAAAATTAAAGTTAATTGGACCATATAGTTTTTATCTATAACTCTTTCTATTTTGATGTCTTTTATTTTATCACTTAGCCTTTGTTTAGATCCTTACTTGCACAAGGAAAAGGAAGGGAAATATTGAGAGGAAAAGAGGAGAAAAGAATGGAAGAGAAATGAGACTTCCTTTCCTATGTTTGTTTTCCTAATTTATCAAAGGAAGGAATTGAAACTTATATTGGACAAAAGAATTTTTTGCTACCTTTATGCCTTTGATTATAAAACTTGTTTATTTTTTACTATGAAAACTTCAGCATACACAGATAAAGTATTATCAGATTTGATAACAGAACTCCACGATGAATCTTCAAGGAGTCGAAATTTCTATTTGTAACTGGAGTTTTTAACTTTCCAATTGCTGTGTAATATAAAACAATATCTTTGGCATTAAAAAAAAAAGAATTTCATTACACACTGCATGCTTATTCCACTACCATTTGTCATATGCTTATTCCACTACCAAGATCAATCTCATCCATATATCAAGAGAACAACTATTCTATTTTATAGAATAAAAATGAAAATTAAAATTTAATATGCATATTAAAATAAAACAAGTTACATATAACTATTTGTATATTTACATGATTTAGAATTTAAACATTCATATTTTGATAATCCAAAAGATAAAGGTTTTGTTAATTCCATTTCAACACAGCTATGACTTCTATAAGCAAAAAACTACTTTCTGTGAGATCATGACAATCCTTACTGTGAGTTTGCAAATGATGCATAATTTCTCCACAAACTTGTTCTTTATATTGAGCTAATAAGTTTTTTTTGCTTGAAGGATCCATACATAGAATTATGACAAAGGCTAAAAATATGAACTATATGACATATTAATTAAACGACGGCAATTCGCCTTGTCCTATCTTACTTATCTTCTGAATCATCTTCTTTAATGAATCTCTGATCTAAATTATTCATTTTCTACTCAACATTTCAACATGTAAAACAATGTAGAAAATATCATTATATGTATATAATGTCTAAACAATATGAAAAACCCCATATAGCAACATGTTAATGGTGTATATAAAATTATTAAACAACTGCAAAATCTGATTATCAAATTATTATACAACTACAAAATTCATTGCAAATAAAAAAGAGGAAAAAAATAATTTAATTGCTTACCAAGAACTAAAAAACCCATATGAGATTGATCCATTAATTGATTAATAACAACAAAACATCATATTTACTAGTCATAGCAGCAATTTTCGTAATCAAATCAAGGGATTAATCAACCTTACCTCTTTGGCGGGAGTTGTGCAGAAGAAAATAGGAAAAAAGGCGGGAGGGTTATGTTCTGTGTTGGAAAATTTGTGGCTGAGAGTGTGTCCTTTTTGTTGAGTTAAATTATGGGGTTCTCTTGTCTTAGATTTCTCCTCTTTTCCTACCAATTTGACGGAAAACATATTTGGCCCAAACTTCCCTCAATTTCCTTTCCATTCCCTCACTTTCCCTTTGCTTATTTTTAACGGTGGAAACCAAGAGAAGTTCAATTCTCTTCCTTTCTTTTCTTTTTCTTTCCTTCAATCCAAACCAGGACTTAAAGTTTGTTGGTGTAAAGATGATGTATTCTCATTTATTTATATGTTTAAATATTAAGAACCTAGTATTGTCTTTGTTAAGGATTGATTTCATTTTATTCGTGAAACATAGAAATATGTTTGAACTTAAAGACAATTTAACTAAAGTTAAATATTTTATCTAATATTAATTTGCATGTGGATGATTTAACAAAACCTACATATGGGTGGATTAGATCCTAGAAGTTACGCGGAGTGCTAGAGAGAGGCTTACATAAATCTCGTAGTATTAGGATCAAACCTTTCATAAAATTCATAGAACTAATTGCATTTTTGGAGTTTTAATTAGATAGAGAGATCAACTAATCAACTTGAGAATAGAACTCAAAAGAGAGTCATTTCATAATCTAGGATTTTTTGTTGGTCCAAATATTGAAAACCTTCTTACTTTAATGAATCATGACTATAAAAATGGTGCTAGAGGGAGTCTTATTCAGACCTTATTTATATATGAATTATCTATTTAATTATTTGCTTTCTTTTGTTCTTGGTGGGTTTTCTAGATTTTTATTTCATTTTATTATTCACCTCCATCAACAATCAACATATTTATATTCTTTAAATAGTCAGTAATCATGTAAGGTCCCAGGTTTGACTCACAGAAATAACCTCTTCATAAAAATGCAAAAGAAAGGCTGCGTACAATTGATATTCCTTCATCTTATTCTCACAAAATGGGGAACCTTGTGTACCAAAATTTATTGACTTTTTAAAAAATAGTTAGTAGTGGGAGAGTATACTAGACCATTCAAGCTTTCTCATAGGATTGACACTTTATTCATTATTATATTAATGTTCAACAATAGGTAAACTTTTTTTTTAGAGAAACGAATTCATTAAAGGAAGAAACCAAGAAAGAAGAAGCAACTAAACCCAAAGCCGACAGGCTTTACCCCGTACACCTAGACCTAAGCTTCCTTAGAATTGGCTATATGAGAAGGAAAATCAGAACAAAGAACTGAAGCAATACTACTTGAGATATTATCCCAATTAAGATGGTTTGTGGTTCAGCCGGATTCTGACGAGGCTGTACGTTGCCGTTTGGACCCATAGAGACAACTGTCGAACACAAGAATTCTGGCTTAAGGATTCCTGCAAAACAAAGAAGGCACGTCGGGGGTTGT
>JANZXR010000002.1:21284053-21314201 GCA_027575705.1 Erythroxylum echinodendron | reverse complement strand
GAAGAAGGTGAAGTGGAGAGGAGAAAAGAGGAAGTTAAACTCTCAAATTTTCGTGCATCTCCCCTCTCCATATGCCTCTTTAAGAATGTTCTAGTATTAGACACATGTTCCAATCTCATTGGTCCATAAGCATAATCCTATTAGACCATGTGTTACAATCCTGTTGGACCACATGTTACGATTTTATTAGACAACGTGCTGCAATGCCATTGGACCATGTGTTACAATTCTATTGGACATTGTGTTATAATTTTATTGGACCATGTGTTACGATTCTATTGGGACACATGTTTTAATCTTATTGGTCCACGAGTTAACTTTAGGAAAATTTGCATATTGGTCCTTCTTCTTCATTAAATTCCCACATTCACCTATACTCTTATCAATTACTTTTATTCTCCTATGTCTTAATTTTATAATGACATAAATTTCATACAATTTGGTTAATTATATCAAGAGTTATACCCCAAAAACTACAGGCTATTTGAAACAAGGACATCAGCAAAAACTCAGCTTCAAACCAGAATTCAAAACTCCTAGAGGTAGAATCAGATTTAGTTTCCTTGATGAAAGTTGTAGATAAATGTATCTAGTTTCATCTGAATTTAAAATAATCCAATTTTGATGTCTAAAATTCAAGATATAGCTGAACTACCGAAGCATGTTCAGTAGTTAAACTAAAATTTAGCATATGACCACCATTTTTCCATCATTCAATTCTCATCATCTTAACACATATTCATGCCCATTCAAATCTCATAACACTTTCATTAATACATGCTATCAAGTTTAAAATTCCCTCAAATGTTTAATTCCGAATTCCAACTCCAAAGAACAAGAAAATCATACGTGTATTGCCATAAATATGTAACATTTCATTTAGGGTGTATATTGGGGCCTTACAACATTTACAATGCATACTGCTGTATTGTAGACTATAAATGATTTCCCAACTTATGGGAATTTTTCGAGGTGGAGCACTAAAGGATACGAAGTAAAATATGTTATACGGGTCATCATCGGTATTTGGAACATGGGCATAGATGTCAAAGAAGTAAACAGATTAATGGGACAATTGAGTTGGGTGAACCTATGATGCAATTTTCGGGTGATGACATTGTTTACTAGCTGTCCCATTTAGGTGACATTACACCTGGCAGACATCCAAGTAATAAAAAGCGTAAGAGAAATGATATTGAGCTGAATTGGACTAAAAAACCATAATTTTCAGGTTGCCATATTAGAAGGAATTACTATTAAGGCACAATCTTGATGTCATGCATATTAAGAAAAATGTTTGTAAGGCCATTTTAGGGACTATTATAGGAATTGATAGAAAATCCAAAGACACTATTAAGGCTATACTAGACTTGGAAGATATAATATTAGAAATGATTTGCATTTGAGCAGAAGATATGATATCATACTTTATTCTCCCTACTTGTTACAATATGTCAAAAAGTGAGAAACAAGCATTCTGTCAGTTCCTTCAATTAGTCAAATTTCCATATGGGTATGCATCTAATATAAGCCATTGTTTGAATGTTAAAGAAGGAAAAGTGTCAGGTTTGAAAAGTCATAATTGTCATGTACTTTTGCAACGACTACTTCCTATTAGAATACGTATGTGTTTGTCAAAGGATTTGTCAGTTACTTTGGGTCAAATGGGAGAGTTTTTTAAACAATTATTTTACAAAACACTTAAAGTTGAAGAGCTTGATAAATTGGAGAAAGACATAATATTGATTCTATATAATCTTGAATTATTATTCCCCCCCAATCGTTTTTTGATGTTATGGTTCATTTGGCAATTCACTTACCATACGAAGCAAAACTTGATGGACCGGTTCAATTTTGATAGATGTTTTCGATTGAAAGGTAATTCACATTAAATTGAACAAGTTTTTCCTATGTTATTTGTTTGTAACAATTCCTATATTTTAAACTGTTTATGTTCAGGTTTTTATGCCTTCTTAAGCATTATGTACATAATAGAGCTCGACCAGAGGGGTCTATTATAGAGGCTTATATAGTAAATAAATGCTTGATTTTTTGTTCAATGTACTTAATTGATGTGGAGACGAGATTTAATAGAACAGAATGTAACTTTGATTTTAATAACGATGGTGGGTTGCCTATTTTCTCCCAAAAAGTTAGGCCATTTAATGTGGGTAAATATGTGGGTTTAAGACGAATTCAAAATTGTCCATTAGTATATTTTGAACAATTGCGAGAATGTCGATACATATATAGAGTATGTATATTCCTTTTCATTCAAACAGTCATGTTACAATTTCCTTCATTAACTATGAGATCTAACTATGTTTTTTTTTCAAAAGAGAGTATAAAGACACAATTCGCATCAAAGAGATCATTAATGTTAAGGAAAGACATAGGCAGAAGTGTGTATCATAGTTTAGAAATCGAGTAAGTTATTATATTAATTATATATTATGAAATAGTGAGAATATGATGAGATCCTCAGCTTATGGGAATTTGTCCTACAGATAATACGGCTATATAACCGTAACATGCAAGAAGTGACAACAATATTATACAGTTTGACATGTGGGCGCCATATTTATGGGAAGAAATACACTGATTGCATTGTTAATGCGGTGCGATATCACATACAAGATCAAAATAGTTGAGTTAGAAGTCAAAATAGTGGAGTTGTCGTTGAAGAATGTCATGACAATGAAATCATTGACTTCTACAGTGTCATATAAGAAATTATAGAGTTGCACTACATTAAGGATAAGAAGGTTGTTCTACGTAAATGCAAATGGTTTGATCTACATGAGAGTGAACGGGCATATTACTAGAATAAATATTAGTAAGACATGGTATGATAATGATCCTTTTGTCCTTGCAAGTCAAGCCAAACAAGTTTTCTACGTCAACGATACTGTGATGGGTAGCAATTGGAAGATTGTTCAAAGTTTCAACAAAGGAATGTCTTTGATTTTTGTGAAAGGTATATTGGTGAATTGGATGAGGATGCTGATAAAGTCCATCAAGATATTGGATTGGAGAACAATAACGAAGGCATTCCAGTAGAAGATGCAGATATATCATCATTCTATAGGAGAGATGTTGAGCCCAATATAGTTCAACTGGATGAAGTCCAACCCCATCTTATCTTACAAATAGATGAAGACTATACTCAGTATGACTTTAATGGCAATGACGATAGTTTGCTAGAATATATTAGTGTTGAAGAATCAAAAGATAGTGTATTTAATGATGATGATTTTCTTCATCTTGATCTTGATGATTGAATGTAAGTTTCATTATTTGTATTGTTTCAAATGTTGATAAGATAACTATAGGTCTTATGTTGTTAATGTTGTAGTTATATTAATTTACAGTGACTATAAGCATATTTTTAATGTTTCTATTATATTTTTGCGGTAGTTGATGATTTTCAAAATCTTGATCATGACAATTTCTGTAAATAAATTATTTTTGTTGTTTGAAAAGTTAAGAACATAATTGTTTGACGTTGTTGATGTTTTACATAGGTTCATTATAATGGCACCTGGACGGAGCAAAGGAAAGAGGATGGTGGTGGCAAATGAAGTTTCTCCCACACAACAATCAGCAATTGCACCATCAAATAAGGAAAGTCAGCAACAACAATCTTTACCAACAATGTCTGGTAGTCATGAGGGATCTTCAGGTCTGTTATTGATAACCAAACATTTTTACATTTATGCTCTCATTATATGTTTAGTGTGTTTTTATCATTTTTTTCAGGTTCCAATACTGGCCTCTGAAAATGAGGTGGAGGTAAGACAAAAGGAGCTAAGTTACATGGATGAATGTTACAATGAATATCAAGTTGTTAGTGACAATTGAACCCACGCTAGGGCGGCTATTGGATAAGATCTAAGTTGTAAAATTGGCCAGTGAGTTGGGCGTCGTTGTGAGGAATGAATTGCCTTGCCTTAGCATGTCAGGCAGTTGAAGGAAGTCAACTTGCTGCAAATTGCTTTGGATAAAGTTTCGGTAATATTTCAATTAATTTCAGTATATGTATTACAATTTTACTTAACTAAAATAATAACTTATCTAATACGTGTTTTCACAAATAAAACTCAATATCGTTGATATCGACACGCTTGAGGTTTCAAACAGTCTTAGTTCACTGTTGAAACAAAGGGTGAAGGATCATCGATATCGAATCCATAAATATTATGAATCTTTTCCTTCCGATGAAGAGGTAAGGAGACATGTTCCAGAACGTGTGACTGAAGAAAATTAGAATGAAATGTGTGATTATTGGGCTTCAGTGAAGGTTTAGGTAATTAGTTTTCTCTCCATATTTCTTTCCATTAATTATGTTTAAGCATCTTATAACCACTCTTAATTTAGGAAAAGTGTGAGAAAGCCAAGGCCAATAGAGAAAAAATGAAGACTCCTCATAACACCAAGTCCAGGTCATTTGTCGTCCTCCGATAAGAATTTGTAAATGTAACATTTTCAATTTATTATTCTATTTTTGAATACAATAAATTCTAATTGGTTATAATTTTTAAATTTATATTATAGAGTCAAACACAACACCAAGGGTAAGAGTATGATAAGATCACACTCTACAATCACACACATTACAATGAAGGTCGAGGCTGGACGCTTGAAGAGGCACAAAGTAATTATGTAAATACAAATAAATTAATATTATAATTTATTTTTCTATGTAATAGTAAGTAATTATTTTTTAGTTAACTCAATTTTCTACTTTAAATTGTAGGACAAGAGGCAGGAGTTGTTGCAGACATCATTGGCTAAGGGGAATTAGCCTAATGTCGATGACAGTTGCAACAATGTCATTGGTACACAATCGGGCTATATTAAGGGTTTTGGGTATAGCCCTAAGCCTATTGGTGCCTCTTCGCCCCGACCAGCATTGTTGACGGCACTTCAAGAGGAGAACAAGACACTGAAGGCTAAGTTAGATCATAATATTAAAAAAGTTAACGAGCTTAAAAAATTGGTTAAACAAATACTAGTTTCTGCATATGTTAGTGGTAGTGACTCAGATGAAGACTCTTAGTTTGTAAATGATGCGTAAATATTTTTTATATAAAACACATTCCAGTTTATATGTTTATTTTATTTCAATTTATTATTATTTAAAAAATATGTCACTAACATTAATTATAAAATTGATATTTCAAACTGTCTTAAAAATTGTCATAAATTCAAAATAAATTCACTTTTAACAATTATAATAATTATTAAATTCAAAATGTGTTATTTTATCACTAAATAATATTAGTTACTAAATTAAATTTGTCACAAAAAGTCTTAAAAATTGTAATAAATTTAAATTAATTCATTTTTTAACAATTATAATCATTATTAGATTCAAAATTAAAATTTGTCACTAAATAATATTAGCTAGCAAAAAATTTCGTCACAAAAGGTCATTAGCTACATAAACAGCACGTCGCTAAAAACGTTTCACTACAACAACATATTAGTAGCTAAAAGTATTTTGCTACCAAAACAAAATCGTCACAAAAACCTATTAGCTACCAAAACCTAATTCATCACAAAAAGTTTTTACCTACATTTAAGAAGCGTCTCTAAACTAAAAATGTTTCCCTACAACAAGAATTTAGTAGCTAAAAATATTCTACTAATAAAATAAAATTGTCACTAAAAGCAATTACCTATGAATAGTCTTTAGTAGGGAAAAAGTTTTATCTACGAAAAATAAATGTCGCACATTGCTATGTACGACATTCTTCATTATCGTCAGTTATACATTTTACCGATGAACTATTTGTCTCGAAAACAATTTTTCTTGATAACTTCAGGAAAACATTGTAGATATTGTTTTGCTACCGGGATTCAGTGATGATTTTGGTGATGATATGTTTTCGTCACATATTAGTATTAGTGACAATTTGTTATTCTTTAGCAACGTTTAATTTCGTCACTAAATGTCCTGTTTGTTGTAGTGTTAATTAAGATTAAATTGATTTAAATTGTTGATAATTATATAAAAAGTATTTTTAATTATTTGAAATTTTATTTTGAAAAGGACTAATTTATTATGAATAGCTTTGGAATTTGGCTTAGTCTTTTAATAGTTAAATTATTAAATTAAATTACTTACCAAATTAAGATTTTAAAAAAGAAAAGGTTTTAAAGGATTTGCTTTTGTAATTTGATTAGATTATAAATAACTAATATAATGAGATTATAGTGATTTTAATGAGACCTAGACTTTTGAAAATTTAAATCTCTCAATTAAATATTAAGTATACGATAAGAATGTGATGGTTGCCTTCCATTGTTTAATAATAAAATCATAGTTCTGTTTATTATAAGACTTGTTGAGCAACTCAAGGCCCCTTTTAACTCAAATATGTTTTGTTTAAAATTAATGGGTCCTATTTAACTTAATTTGTATGATTTAAATTAACAAATTCATGATCATATGAATTTAAAGGCATAGTTAGGAATAATACATAAGATATATGTTGGCAAAGAATTGTCATATAACAAATCTAAGGGTCACATAAGATGTGATTGATAAGATGTTTCTACCTAATTTAAATTTAGTTGATTTGTTAAGCAAACTCAAGATCATCAAGGTTTGATCAGGATCCTAGCCTACTAGGAAATTATTTTATAAATTCTCAATTTGATAGTAAGGCTATTATTTTAAATTAAATAGTGGGAGTAATAAAATATTTATTAAATTCCTTCTTTTATTTGGTTTTTTATCCTAAAATAATATTTGCTCTTTTTATGTCTTTTGGTTGCTAAAAAAGATGAGTACCTATTTGTCCCTAATAAGCTTACTAGACCTAATTTTTCATACTTATTTTGTAACTTAATAGTTGTTCATATGTAGGAAAACAAAGCATATATTCTTGACACTACTATCCACCAAAGTGATGTAAATGATGATGTTTGAGGGAGATATCAACATTATATTAATGATGTTGAATAAGCTACATGATGTTGGCTAGCATGTCTCTTGTGCCTTAGAGGTAATATAAGAACAAGGATGTTCTCACCATAATTTTGCTTCTTATGAAGTTGTTTGGTGCACAAATCAGGGTGGAAAGATACCAGTTCTCTTAAGCATTATTTCAATGCAAGATAGCAGAAGGATCTTCAGTGAAGCTATATATACTTAAGATGATTATCTATATTGAACAATTATGTCAATTAGGTTTATTAAATTATCCTAGTTTAAGCTTTTCATAGTTTATTATGACTTTCTGTATGAAACAAAAGGATGTGTCATTGCCTAAAATGTTGGATATGCTTAAGACTCTAGAGGAGTTTTTTTTCTTGTTATTGATTTTTTGAAGAGAAAGAAAAAGGGCTTTAAGAATAATAAGAATAAGAATAAGAAACATAAGGCTTCTATCAAAGTAACAAAGCTAAAAACTAGTGTCAAGAAAAACAAAAATGATAGGGAAATATGTTGTCATTTTAGAATTGATGAATATTGGATTGTATCTTTCTTGCATGAAAGATAAGCTTACGAAAGGAGTAGATACTAGGTGTGATTCTTATATTTGTAATAATACATAGATATTAAAAGGAGTAGATTGTTAAGAAAAGGCAAAGTGGACCTATGAGTTGGCAATCAAGTAAGAGTTACTATATTGGTTGTAGGAACTTATAATTAACTTTGCCTTCTGACCTTATAGTAAAATTAGATAATTGTTATTATTTTCTAATCATTACTAGAAACATTATTTCCAGTTTTATTTAGATTTGAATGAATTTGTGTTTATTGTTAAGAATAAGAGTTTTTATGTTTATAAAGATGATAATAATATGGATACGGATCACTTATAAATGGATTGTATAAATTAAATCTTAAAAGTCAATCTTTAACATAAATAGTAAGAAAAGAAAGTTAAACAACTAAAATTCACCTTATTTATGGCATTGTAGGTTAGGTCATATCAAGAAATATAGAATCAAAAAGTTACATATAAGAAGGATATTTTAATCCTTTTGATTATAAATCATATGAAACTTGTGAATCACATGTATTAGGAAAGATGATCAAACTACCCTTTAACGAAAAGACAAAGCTTGCAAGTGAGTTATTAGAGTTTATATATTCAAATGTATATGACCCTATGTCTACTTATACTAAAGGTGGATACTCATCGATAAGTGCTTAATTGGTCATATTTCTGTATCTATATTTAGTACGTTACAATAGTTTAATTGAGTGATTTTATTGTTTTTTATTCTTAATTCATTCATATTATTTTTTAGGTTGTAATTCATTTTTTTGGAGCAAAGGGAACAAATTAAGATAAGTTTCAGGTAATTTGGAGCAATTTTGACTAAGTCATAAAGATGCTGGAAAAGTATATAGGCACCAACACGCCTATGAAACCCTATGTTGATGGCAACATTTACATGTTAACATGTTTCATAGAAAATAAGTTTTCTAAATTAAGGTTAAACCTAATAATTAAATTTATAAATTAACTAATGTGATTATAGGAGCTTTAATTAGAAATCAATTTTAGATAATCAACCTAAGATTAGGCATTAATAATCTTGAGAAAGATATTAGCGAAATTGAGGAATTTCCATAGTTTAATAGACTCTAGATTTAATTGATTAGTAAAATCATGATTGCATGAGAAGTTCTAAGGGATTCAAATTCTAGGTGTTGTTATTGTATTGGTTGGTTTTTTGTCCTTTCTCCATCTTAGTTTATTTGATTATATTGACTTCCCTTAAACTTATTTTATTTTGTTTTAAATTGATTTGTTTAATATCACCTTGATTGATGGTTAAATCATAGAAAAAGAGTTATTACTAGTACTCATAATCCTTATAGGATCGACTTGATACCAACACTCCTATATTGATGTAAACACCCCTATGTTGATGGCAACATGTACATATTAACATGTTTCAAGGAAAATAAGTGGTTTAAAAGTTTTATAGAGTTACACTACCATTAACATGTCGATGTTGGAGACCAACACATCTATATTAATGCCCATATTCATTCTGAATTCGAGGGTTTTGTGATTTTTAATTAATAAGCCACTAATATGACAATTTTAATATCCCTGTGCTACCAAAAACCTTTAAACTATAAAAGACAAAATTTAGTAGAAAAGCAAGAAGGAGGCTCAAGAAATATAAGTAGAAACCTTAGAATGGCACAAGGGACTAGAAACAACAAAGGAGACCTTTTAGAGCATATTTTCATCAATCTAAAGTGAAGCTTTTAGAGATTATAAGAAATTCAATCATGTCATGCTTGATTTTCAACTTTTTATTTAGTTTTGATATTTTGTTTTCTGTAAGTATAAGCTAAATTCTCTTTGGTATCTAGATTAGATAAACCCCTAGATGGACCTTGTAGTGACTTTATTTTAAGTTCATTTATTCTTTAGTTTCATTGAGATTTAATAATGTCTTCTTTGTTATTCTTAAATTAATTTTGTTGGTATGTTGATTCATATATGATTTCATGTAAATGAGAATGGGAAATCCAATGTATAAGTAGATGTAGTATAACTGAAAGGAGTTGCTTACAAACCTAGAGATAGGACGAACTAAATTTTCTAAATTAAGGTTAAACCTAATAATTAAATTTATAAATTAATTAATGTGATTATAGGAACTTTAATTAGAAATAAATTTCAGATAATTAACCTAAGATTAAGTATTAATAATCATGGGAAAGATATCAGCGAAATTGAGGAATTTCCATAGTTTAATAGACTTTAGATTAAATTGATTAGTAAAATCATGATCGCATGAGAAGTTCTAGGGGATTCAAATTCCAGGTGTCGTTGTTGTATTAGTTGATTTTCTGTCCTTTCTCCATCTTAGTTTATTTGATTATATTGACTTATCTTAAACTTATTTTATTTTATTTTAAATTTGATTTTTTAATATCTCATTGATTGTTGGTTAGATCATAGGAAAAGAGTTATTACTAGTACTCATAGTCCTTATAGGATTGACTTGTACTCATCAATGCTATCTATAGTTACATCGTATGCTTATACTTAAAATAAATAAAATTCATATCAATTAAGTTTTTGGTGTCATTGTCAAGAACTAGGATATTGGAAACGTTTGATTTCTATTAATCTAACCACTTTTTTCACATTTTTCAATGTTTGTTTATCTTTGGAACTCTTTTTTTGATCTTGTGTTTATGTTAAGGATTTGGTTATTCATTATCATAGCTACCAAACAAAATGAATGGATGGATGGAGAGGACATTATTCTTTTGGAGATTATAGTATGCCATCATTTATGATAGTATTAGAAGCTTAGAATAAGAGGTATGGTGATATGTATTCAAAAGCTCAATAGACATCTATGGCATATTGTGACATTTATAAAGGTAACCACCCTAATTGTGAATGTCAAGTACCAGATTATATATGAGGGCAACCAATTTTCATGGAGAATTACCCTTAAAATCAATTTTTTTAATATCATTTTATACTAGTCAAAAAACGAATCGATATCAAAGCTAATGGTACCAACAGCCAGTACCGACCAGTACCAAGAGTTTTTGTTTGGTACCAATTGATATTCAAAATACTAGTCGTATACCGATTGATACCATAACTTTTAAAAAATGTAAGGACTATTTAGCAAAAATAAATTTATTTTTATCCAAAACCACCCACCCCCAACTCATCTGCACTATGCTTACTTTGCATTTTTTCTCCCATTCTCTCTCTCAGACTTACCTCCATTCTCTCTCACTATCTCTCACTCTCCATTCTCTCACTCTCATTCTCCTCTCCATCTCCGACATTATGTCTTTGGATAAATGTGAAAGTTTCTTAGTTCATCTTAATGAAAAAAATTACTTAGCTTGTGCATTTCTTTTCAAGATATTTATTAAAGGCAAGCATTTATGAAGATATGTCAATGGCAATAATCATATACTTGAAAAAATAAAAATAAAAATGAACATGCTAAGTGAAGTTAAGGAGGTTTAAGTCATGGTTTGAATTTTTGGATTCGTTAAGTCATCATCTTAAATCTTTGAACCTTTAAGACTATAAAGCATAAAACTGTATGTCGATTTTAAATTTAGCATGAATTTGCCATTCTCTAATAGGAAAGTCTCTCTATTTATGAATTTTAGTCTAGTTCATGAATCTTTACTTACATTATTTATGTTGTATTGCCTCATGAAGGACTTAGCACTACTAATTTTGTTGATGAAACTACTAAAGGATTAATTTCTTACAAAATTAATATCTTCATTTATTATTATAGATAAATGGAAGGATGTTCAAGTACTCTTGATCAAATTTCTTTAGGAAGATATAATGATCTAACTTGGGCTCATGCTACATTGGTCCCAGGTATAAAGAATCATAAATTTTGCTTGTTTTGTAACAAGTATTTGAAAGGGGAAGGAATCACCTGATTGAAGAAGCATTTAGCTAGGGTTAAAAGGATATGTAAAACCCTATAAAAAAGTAAGTCATGATGTGAAGTGACAAATGAAAACATTGCTTGAAAAATATCAACATGAGAAAGATAGAAGGGAATAGTTGAATTTCAAAATTAGTAGTGTAAGTTCGTTTGATGGTTTTCATATTGATTATGGAAATGTTGAAGTTGGGTAGTAGTAGTGGTAGTGGTAGTGGTAGTGTTCCATCCCAGGCCCAAAAAGAAGTGAATGTTACACTTAGACCTGATGTGAGGAAAAGAAGAAGCCAAGTGACTAGTTTTTATGAACCACAAACAACTCTTGGAGCACAACCTTCAATTCGTAGTGCAATACAATCAAGAGATGCGACTCATAATGTTGATATAGCAGTAGCTAGATGGTGGTATGATACAGGTTCATCATTCAGTGCTTCTCAATCTTCTTATTATCAACCTACAGTGAATTTAATAGTCTCTTACGGTCTGGGATACAAAGCTTCTTCGATTGATGACTTAAAAGGTAAACTTTTTAGTTGTTCAGATTATAAAACCAAAAGTTATTTGGTAGAAAGAAGAATAAATTAGGCTACTTTTGGGTGTTCAATCATGTATGATAGTTGGACAAACAAGAGACAAGAGCCTATTATTAATTTTTTGGTTTATTGTATAAATGACTTAATGTTTTTTAAGTCTATTGTTGTATCTAGCCTTATTAGAAATACTGATACTTTGTTTGAGATATTTGATGAAGTTGTGAATGAAGTAGGGCCAGAAAACATAGTTCAGTTCATTACTAACAATTATTCCACTTATAAAATGGGAGGAAGAAGTTTACATAATAGGTATAATTCTTTTTTTGACTACTTATGCTACACATTGCATTGACTTAACATTGGAGAATATAAGGGATCCTAGGTATGTTCCTATTATTGATGAGACTATACAGAAAGTTAAAAAGGTGACCAAGTTCATTTATAATCATGCATGGGTATTGAATTTAATAAGAAAGAGATTTATCAATTGTAGGAATTTATATTGTCCTGCTGTGACGAGATTTGCAACAAATTTTTTATCACTTTAGTCTTTTGTTACGATAAAGAAAGAGTTAAGAAAAATGTCTAAAAGTGATAAGGGGGTTGCATCTCAGCATGTTAGGTCTAATGTTGAAGTGAAGGTTTCCAGATCTAACGTTAAAGTGAAGGTTTCCACAATTACACTAGAAGATAGAGAATTTTGGTGTCAATGCCAATTTGTTATCCGAGTTTGTGAGCCTTTAGTGAGGGTGCTTCGCTTAGTTGATAGTGAAATAAAGGCAACAATAGGATTTTTTTTTTTTGATGCTATAGAAAGGGGCAAGGAAGCAATTAAGCCAATATAAAACATAGGCCTTCTTTGTAACACACTGTATCTTGCAATTATCAATGAGAGATGAGAAAGACAACTTTCTTACCCATTGTCTGTAACTGGGGTGTTTTTGAATCTAGTGTCTGTTTCAGATCAGATTTTACAAAGAAAGTTGGAGGAATATTATTAATTATTACAACAATTGTTGATCATGACAGGATGCAAGATCTCTTGAGCTTACAAATGGAGCTTTATAAGCAGTGTGTTGAGGATTTTGGAATGTCGATTGCTATTCGACAAAGACCAAAACTTTTTCTAAGTATTAGCTATTTCCTTTTTCTTATTTGTTGAAAATTAATTATCACTTTATTTTGTTTCCAACACTGCTTTTGTTATCTTATGACTTACAATTTCTTAGATCAATTCAGAATTGGTGTTCTAGAATTGCAAAGGTTTACAATTTGGATTTTAAGCCAATATGTAAGTGTAATAATCTATGAATAGAACTGGAGCAAATTTGAATTCATCCTTTCAAGAAAAGGAATAGATTAGAGCATAAGAGATTGAATGACTTAGTTTTTGTTCGTTACAATTTAAAGTTTCAGAAAAGGTATGTTATTATCATTATTAATTTCAATATAATTTCTTATTATTTTATAATAATTAAAATTTATTATTTACTAGGAGTCTTAATAGCATAACTAATTCAACAGATCCAATTTCTATTGATAATATCGATCTTTTTGTGGATTGGGTTTTTGAGGAGCCGGATTTGATAAATGTGAATGACTTAGAAGATGATTTTGGATGGGAAGGCATTGACATATCATTTGGTGCATTGAATTTGAATGATGATGATGATGAGGCCCCTCTAAATGATGAGGATTTTGTACCAAATGATAACCGAGGTCAATTATTTGTATTTTTAACCTGCATCAATTATTTGTAGTTTTTTGTTGTATTATTACTATACTACCTACTTTTTTTTTCTTTTTTCATTGTCACATTTGCATGTGGATCTACTAGAAACAGTCTCTCTACTCTGTAGGGATAAGGCAACATACTATCAGACCTCCCCAGACTTCGCTTTAATGTGGGATTTCAGACTGGGTGACGACGACGACGACGATGATAATTGAGGTCAATGCAGTTATAACGGGTATCCTCCCGTAGATGATTGAATGAAGTTCCAAGTTTTTGTTTCTTTTCTTCTTTTAATTTTACTTATATTTGATGTATATATTAAATTCTATATATGTAATATAATTATAAATGTTTTTGTTACATGTTTCACTTTTACTTGGTTGGTTTCTCATCACGAACTCTTGTTGTAAATTGTAATAGTTTAAGAGTTAAGGATATTTATTATTCTTTTCACTAGATGTTTTGATGTAATTATTATTTATTATATGTTGAATTGTAATATTTTAAATACTTTATCTTGCTCTTAATTTTATATTTGTACGATGATAATTGCCTTTTTATATTAATTATGGTTATTATTTATATGTAAAATATCTGAAAATTATTATTATTTTGTATTAATTGTAGTTATTATTTATTATTATGATTTTTAGAAATAGGGTTGATGTAAACTTATAAATTATATATTACAATTGTACAATATGACAATGGACTATTTTGTAATTTCAAAAAAATTCAAGAACTATTTTATAAATTTAAAAAATTATCTGAAAACAGTACCTGGTATTGACCGATACTGGTATAATATTGTACCAAAACTCATTCTGATACCAAGTCCTATACGATATTTGCAACATTGCTTAAAACACCTTATACATAAATAAATATAATTAGTAGTTATCATGAATATACATAGAATGCCCAAGTTTCCTATGGATTTATACAGTAACAATAACAAGAGGAATATTAATATCTCGAGGATCCTAATGGCATTCATTACTTCAATCAAGGTTGCCCTCTATAAAACTAAAAAACCAAGTGTTTTATCTAGATATATTGACCAAATTTGAGAGAAAAAGTGAATACAATAACTTTAAGTAGTGAAAAGGTGCTACGTGTTGAAGAAAATAAGGAAGCTATTATTCAAGAAGAGAAGGATGAGGAGAAAGATGAAGATAAAGAGGAGTCAAATAAGGAGACTATCAAGGAATTGTAAACAATCATGTTAAGTACACGGGGCTCCTCTTTCACATAGAACTAACTGTCTGAGTTAATCAAAGATCCAGGGGGTTTATTGTTTCATGTTATATTAACAGTTTTATTACTAAAAAAGGCATTAGCAAATTTACTTGGTTTTAATAATTTATTACCATATAACATTGTTATATTGTAATAGGCAACCTATTTTATAGGCTAATGATTATTTGGGAAGATGGGTGGAAACAAGCCACTTATTATAGATTCAGGTTCTGAAAGACTCATAAAGAAGCATTGGTTAGGAGGCAATTCAATAATTAGGTGTTTTGTTTTAATTGAGTAGTTTGTAGGATTTTCATTGGTGGTTTATTTGTTTTCATATTTACAGTTTTATGGTTTTAATTTTGTTAGATGTTAATAACAGTGGATAAGGATAGAAATCTCTAAGTTTTAGGGGAGTAATAATTATCCTTACCTTCTTCCATTATTTTTCATAATTTTCATTATTCTTTCATTTTTTTCCATTGAGATCAATGTCTAACTTAATAGTCAAACTTGTCAATTTTGTTATAATTAGATTAATAATGAATATGTCAAGAATTTTTTTAAAGGATGTAAATCAAGAAGATTCATTATAAGTTTTGTTATGATTATGATTTGAATTTTGGGCAAATAGTTATTAGTTTTGATGATTAAGTCAATTTTAATTTAGCTCATTATTTTTTAGAATGGATACTTAATTTGCATTATGATGCTTTGTGTATAATTTGTACATGCATTGAGTTAAATGTGAATTCTTTTCTTTAGCACTTTCATTACCCTATATAATAAAAAAAGAAAAAATAGAATGTGAATAAACAAGCATAAATAATTTTACTTTGTTTGTTTTATATCGATAAAAAGATTTAAGTTAAAGAGTGATGCTAGTAGTCATTGGAGATGGTGACCTAGCTCAACAACTAGGCAAATTCATGACATGATTCTTTCTCTCATGACAAAACATTAGGTGACTATTCAAACAAACTTCTAAATGCTTCTATGTTGTTTAAGTATAGTGTTTTATATTTAATAATGGGTATGAAAATGTTTAAAGTTATTAGTATTTTTCTCATATATTTTTATTGTATACATTAGCTGAAATGGTATGAATTGAGTTGAAATTTGAAGAATTATGGAGTAAATTGGATTGATTTATAATTTGATACAAGTAACTAAGTACTTAACAATTCAATTAACTTTACAATTGAATGAATAATCTTGATAGATATCTTTGACGTGTTTAATGCTTTCCTATGGTTTAGGACAAGCAAATGCTCAAGTGTAAGAGAATTTGTTAAGTGTTTAAATGTTCGTATTTTTAAGATTATAATTAGTGCATCTGTATTGCTTATTTGGGTGTTTTAATTGTTTTTGGTACTTGATTCATTCATATTGTGTTTTTAGTTCGTAATTCACTTATTTGGAGCAAATATGGACAAATTAGGATAAGTTTGGAGTGACTTGGAGCTATTTTAATCAAGTTATAAAGATGTTGAAAAAATTTATGGACATTAATACGCCTCAGTTAATGTCAATATGCCCATACTGATGGCAACACACCCGTGTTGATTTCCGTATCCATATTTTGAGCATATGTTCATCTCAAATTCGAAGATTTCATAATTTTTAATTAATATAATGTAGCACCCCATTCCTAACAGATAAATGCACGTGTGGCCATCGTATACACGTGTACATGCCTATTAGAAATGACATGTTAACTATTTCACCTTCACTGTATATAATATGGCAGCATACACTAAACCATCGATCACAAATTTTCTAAACCCAAAATGTTATCACATTATATCAAAAAAAATAATTTACATGGTTTCATATAGTACAATATAAACATATTTATACAACATTGTCCCATAAATATAAACAGCTCAGTACACACCGAAGATTATAAGCTCGAAAGAAACAATAATGTCCTCAAACCCAGCTAACCAACCTTTAAGCCAAATCTGACTGTAACAGTTGCACAAAATATGCTTCTACAGAGTCTTAGAAGCTAGGTTGTCTCACTCTTGAACATGAAAAGCAACAGTGTAATTTTGATGAGCTTTGCGAACTCAACACAGTAACCATCCTCAATGGTTCACTCATGTCATAAAACAAGATCAATTATAATATGTAATCATACAATTCAAATCCAATTGACAAGTATCAAATACTATCATAGAAAAATCATCTCAATCATATAACAACACTCACACACCTTTGCAAATCATTCAATGAATTCAAATTATATATGGATGCGATATGTATGAGACTCACATTCATTTTTATATTGTTGTGACTGTGTGCTTTTACAGTATCCTGAATTATCGGGCCCAATTAGTCAGTCTGCACCTCATTAAACACAGTGAGCTATAGGCTCGAACCATATATGCGGGAACTTAAATCTCTTATCAGTAACAATATCAATAGCAACACCAGTCACAACTCCTTTATATTACATGCATCGAAATGAAGTGGATGCCACAATTAGTCATCAAATTTAATCACTTCCATTTGTATGTAATATAACAGTATATCAGTCCCAGTATCAATTATAATAACAGTCATAGTAGCAGTGGTCATCGGACTAGGTCCGGCATTTAAATTTTCAGTTGAGAATCAGAAAATCATTTAGGCAGATGCATTCACATTCAATCAGCACTTCTAATATCATTCTTATGCATCAAAATGCCTCAGACAAATATTTTCCAGAATCTAGTTCACAATTAGCACAATTCAGTACAATTCAATAAGATAGCAATACAGTTTAATAATGTACAAAACAATAAGGTGAGACCATGTTAGGTTACTCATAGTATGCTCCAAACCACTATTTCCTTGAAGTACCGGCAATATCTGGATGCTGTCGTTCAATGCATTCCTCTATACAGATAATACATTCACATATCACAATATTGCACAATTATATATTCATTTATGCACATTCATCTATACTGAATATGTACAATGCATGTTCATGACAATTTCGAGTTTCTTATCATCAATCTATTCATAATAATCATTCTAATATCAACATTTAATTTATTAACTCAAACTTGTTTAAAGGTACACTTTCTGGTCCATTTTGCACAATTAATTTTATCAGGAAAATGAAAGAATTTGATAACACTTCCTTATAACAAATTATTTTCCTATTTCTTAAGTCTCTATTGTTACTAAGATCATTTAATTTGGTTCGTTATTCTATGAGTTATGCTTAAAATACCACATACTATGCACATTTGAAATTTTGGCTAATGTATGATTATGCATTCAAGTTGTACAACCCATATCTCTCAATTCCCATATCCGAAAATTACAAAATTTATACCACTTTAAAGATAAGAGAATAAGATACAATTTGATGTAGAAACCTTAGACTAATTATGTCTACATCAATACATTTTATTTAGCAACCACAGGACATGTTTTCTGTCCCTAGTAGTGCTACAACCTAGGTTAGGACTCAATTTCATGCCAATTTTGACAGTCTTAAAGACTATTCATGAAAATTCTCCAGTTAATAACATTCCAACAGACTTCCATACTTTCATCCTATCATTCACTTTCAAATCAATTTAGATAGCTCTAAATTTTTATGGAGAGAAGGAAAAATGTCTTAGGAATCCATTGATTGAAGTTTCAAGTCATTTGGAGTTCGGATTAAAAAGTTATAGCCAAAGGACTTTTAGTTGTTTAATGAAATACTCTAGTTCATAATTCATACATGAAACCGCCACCCTTTTCTCTCTCTAAACTGCACTTCTCCTCTTCTTCTTTCATTTTCTTTCATTTCCAGATTTACACACTTCTAACACATCCAGTATGCATTTCTAGCTTCTATACAGTCCCTAAACAAATCAAATTCAAGTTTACACATCAAAAATCACATATCCGAAACCTTACAAATTCTCTCTCTCTCTACTGTATTTTTCAAATTTTGATTCTTCCTTCAGTTTTCTTCCATCTACACAAATAACAATCCAACCAATTCTTCTAACTAAATTTTGGCTCATCAGCACAAAACAAATAAAAAATCCAATTCTCATAATTGTCAATTTCTGTCTCTGCATTTTATTTCTCTTCCTACATACATCTAATGTATTTTTTTACTCATTCATTTTGTCATAAATTTATCATTTAAGCAACTCTATTTCACTACGTCACCAAAAATTTATTTTCTATCATTTAACTCGTTAAAATTCATGTAAATCCATCTCCAAAAATACTTCACAATTTCACGCATGAACAGTGAAATCATCATATTCAGATTTCTCTGAACCAAAATAGAGTATATATCTTTACATCAACTTTCCAGCACTTGTGCATATTCAAAAAAGAACCTATTTCACAAATCTTTCATTTATCGTCTTATGCATTAGCCACCTAAACTATAGTTCTCTAACAGCTCATGCAAGTATCTATTTATGAACGTTAAACAATTATCATCAGAATCACTTACATGATCTAGCAATTAATTCCAGCAAAAAGAGGGAATCAAGTATACAGAAAGCATAACAATTTGCTATTCGATGCTGAGCATTTCTTCACAGTGAAGAACAATAGCTACAGTAAACTTTCCTTACTCAAAACTTTAGAATACCTATATGCTTTGCATGCCTTTCACATGTCACTATTCACGTGTGCCATTTATCGCTAACTTATACAGTCTATATGTCACAATGTAAATAGTCCATTATTTCTAATCCAAAAATACTCCAAATTCTAGAAATTCCTAAAATTCACAAAAAACTGAAATAATCTAAATGTTCTCCAAATAAAATTTTAGCTCAAATAACTCACAACTCACATTTTAATTGCATTTTTAACAATTAATAATAGCTAGAAAATGTCAATAAATGCATGTACAAATAATTGTAATATGCAAGATCAATAATATCGTGTATGTATATGCCTCATTATGTATAAACATGAGTTATGCTTCCTAATTTCTCATTAATCTCTAATAATCACCATTTTAATCCTAATTCAAGTAACAGGATGTTACAATTCTCCCCTCCTAACAAAAATTTCGTCCTTTAAATTCTTACCTAATAATTCGAATAGGTAGGGATACTGTTGCCTCATATGATCCTCAGTTTCCCATGTTGCTTCCTCAATCGAGTGATTTCTCCAACAAACTTTCACTAATGGAATCACTCTATTTCTCAGCTGCATTGTTTTATAACCCACTATCTTGATCTACTCCTCAATATAACTCAAGTTGCTATCAATCTTAATATCTTGAGCTAGTAATACATGAATAGGATCAGATCTGTATCTTCTTAACATACTCACATGAAACTCATTATGCAATTGAGACATCTCGTTAGGCAAAGCTAATTTATATGCTAAAGGTCCAGTTCTCTCAAGAATCTCATAAGGACCAATGTATCTCGGGCTTAACTTGCCTTTTTTACCGAATCTCAGTACACCACACCAAGGCGACACTTTCAAAAACACTCTATCTCCAACATTGTATTCTATATCCTTTTTATGCTGACACGTATCTTTTTTGTCTATCCTGAGCCGTTTTTATTTGACTCCTGATCAATTTCACCTTCTCTATAGTATCCTGTATCAGTTGTAGACCCTTAATCATTCTCAAACCTTCCTTATCTCAGTATAGAGGCGATCGACATTTTCTACCAGACAATGCCTCAAACTATGCCATCCCAATGTTGCTATGATAATGATTGTTATAATCAATACTATGTATTGATCCCAAGCTCATTGAAACTCTAAAACATATGCTCTGAGCATATCCTTAATAGTCTTGATAGTTCTCTTACTCTGTCAGTCTGTTTGAGGATGAAATGGTATACTGAAATTCAACTGTGTGCCCATAGCTCACTGTAAGCTCTTTCAGAATCTCGAAGTTAAATCTAGGATCTCTGTCTGATACAATAGACACTGGAATCTCATGCAGTCTCACGATCTCAGTCACATATCTCCGAGCCAACTATTATAAGGTATTGTTCTCCCATACTGGTATGAAATGGGCCGACTTAGTTAATCAGTCCACCACAACCCATATTGCATCATTCTGCCTCAGAGTATTAGGCAATCCCATTATAAAATCCATAGTAATTTATTCCCATTTCTACTCTGGAATAGGTAACGAATGCAATTTTTCAACTGGAGCCTCATACTCAGCCTTAACCTGTTGGCATGTTATACATTTAGAAATAAACTCTGCTACTTGCTTTTTCATTCCAGGCTACCAAAAATGTTGTTTCAGTGTGTTATACATCTTAGTAGTACCAAGATGTATAACATAAGTGGCCATATGAGCTTCTTTTACAATTTCCTTCCTCAGATCATCAACAATAGGCACACATAGTCTCTGCTTTAGCCACAATGTATCATTTCTAAATTCAAACTCAAAATCTGTATTCTTCTTAACTTTCCCAGTCAATTTTACCATTTCAGGATCTTTACCCTGCACTCTTTTGGTCCGATAACATTGGCCTCAGTTTCAATGTAGCTGTCAATGCTTCATTATGCTCTAGATTCAACTCTACATTCAAAGCTCTCAACTAAATCAGGCTTGGTAACCTCAATAATTGAATCTGACCTATATTGGTATTCGACTTTCTACTCAAAGCATCAGCCACTACGTTAGCCTTCCCTGGATGATACTCAATTGTACAATCATAGCCTTTCAGTAACTTTATCCATCTTCTCTGTCTCATGTTCAACTCTTTTTGGCTTAATAGATACTTCAAGCTCTTATGATCAGTATATCTGAAATGTCTCGCCATATAAGCAATGTCTCCAAATCTTTAGAGCAAAAACTATCACTGTAAGTTCTAAATCATGTATATGGTAATTAATCTAGTGAGACCTTAATTGTCTCGATGCATAGGCTATCACCTTGCCATGCTGCATCAATACACATTCTAGTCCCTGATGCGACGCATCACTGTATACCACATATCCACCAAATCCTGATGGAGTAGTCAACACCGGCGCTGTAGTCAATCGATGTTTCAACTCTTCAAAACTTCTCTGGCACTCGTCATTCTATCTGAATGCCACATTCTTCCTCAGAACTTTAGTAAGAGGGGCTAAGATTAAAGAAAACCCCTCTACAAATCTCCGGTAATAACTAGCTAATCCGAGGAAAGTCCGAATCTCCGATACATTCTTCAGTATCTCCCATCTCATTACTACTTCAATTTTCATTGGATCTACCTGAATACCATGCCTTGTTACTATGTGACTCAGAAATACCACTTAATTTAGCGAAAATTTACATTTACTAAAATTGACATACAGTTGTTTTTCTCTCATAGTCTGCAAAATTATTCTCAAATGCTTAGCATGTTTCTCATTGCTTCTAGAATACACCAAAATGTCATTAATGAACATAATTACAAACTAGTCTAAGTAGGGCTAAAATACCTTATTCATTAATGCCATGAATGCAACTGGGGCATTAGTAAACCTAAATGGCACAAGTAAGAACTCAAAATGTCCATACCTGCATCTAAAAGCACTTTTTGGTACATTAGCCTTTGCTATCTTTAACTAATAATACCTAGATCTTAAATCAAGCTTAGTGAATACTTGAGCTCCTTGAAATTGATCAAACAAGTTATCGATTCTAGGTAACGGGTATTTCTTCTTCACTGTAACCTGGTTAAGTTGCCTGTAATCAATGTATAACCTCAAAGTACCGTCTTTCTTCTTCACAAACAATACTGGAGTGCCCCAAGGTGAAACATTGGGCCTAATGAACCCCTTCTCAAGTAACTCCTACAGCTAAACTTTCAACTCCTTTAGTTCCATAGGTGCCATCCTATATGGAGGAATGGATATAGGAGCAGTACTTGGAATTAAGTCAATTGTGAATTATGTTTTCCAATATAGAGGCAAACCAGGTAATTTAACGAGAAACAGGTCCAGGAATTCATTAACTACAAGAATATCCTGTGCACTCTGTTCAGCTTGAGTATTAATCGCATGTGCCAGATAGGCCTCACATCAACCATATATGAACTTTAAAGAACTAATAAATGAAATCAGTCTGGTTAGCACCGCTTGGCTAATGCCTCTAAATACTGCTCTCGGTTGATTAGGAGACTCTAAAATCACTTCCTTCATATAGCAGTTCATGATGGCCCTATAAGCAGTGAGCTAATCCATGCCTAAGATAATATCTATCTCCTTTAACTGTAAAATAATCAAATATGCTACCAACTCTGCCTGGTCAATTTGAATCAGACACTTCTTACAGACCTCCCCTATCATTATAATACTACCAATTAGTGTACTCACCTCTAATCCAAATCTTAGGAATTCTCTATCACAATGCAATCTAGATGCCATGTGTGGTATGATAAATGAATGCATAGATCTAGGATCTAGCTATGCATAAACCTCAAAAGTAAATAATGATAACACACCTGCGACGACATCTCGAGAATCCTGAGCCTCTTGTCTCATTATGGCATAAACTCTGGTTTGAAACTGCGACTGATTGCTCCATACCTCAGTCCTCCCAATAACACTTCTAGACATCATTCTACCTCTACCATGACCTCTCTGTCCAGTCTCACTGGCTTGGCTCTATTAAATTGTAGGTTTTGTTACTCTACTCCCACTCCCACCAGACTGTGCTCCAGACATCAATGTATAATCTCTGATTTGATGTTCATGTGAACCACACCGAAGGCAGGCTCCTGTCAATCTCCAGCATATACCACTATGCTTATTCCCACAATACTGTTAAGCTAGCAACTGACCCAATATTGCACCTCTATTATTCCCAGTCTGAGTAAAACCACCCTCTGTCTGAATCCTGACTGTCTAGGTCCAACTGGTGGTTTGAATGCTTGGGTATATCGTTTATTGAACATTTTACTAGAACCACCCCCAGACTCACTAGGCCTCTTCTGACCAGTTTCTGATCTCTGCTCAGACTAACTTTCCCTCAACAATTGCTCCATTTAGATCGAGACTGCTTTGAGCTCAGTGTAACTGCTCACGTTAGTAAGAGCTAGCCTTGTTGGAATCTCCATGTTCAGGTAGTCTTCAAATCTTCTACATTTATCTGCCTCAGTATGAATTAAGAGAGAAGCATACCTTATCAACTCATTAAATTTGATCTCATAATCTGCTACAGACATTCCACCCTATTTCAAATCCATAAACTCCTTCATCTTCCTATCTATATATACCTGGGGCATATAATTTTCTCAAAAAGCACTCAGAAAGTCTCCCCAAGTCAAAGTGCATGGCCTGATGGTACTATCGGGAACAGTCTTCCACCATTGATATGTTGGGCCTTATAGCAAAGAAATGGCATAGTCAAATTTTTTGTCCAACTCACAGTCCATCTGATCAAATACTCGTTCTATCTGCTCTAACCATCCCTCAGCTTCTGCAGGGTCTGTACTGTCATAGAAATCTACAGCTCCCTACTTTCGCAGTTTGTCATACCTCCTTTCCCTTCTCTTCGGAATTCTTAGAGGCACTCGCTCAGGTTGAGATACCGACGACTCCCTACTGGCTCCTTCCGATCTCAGGTCAGCTGAGTATTCCATTTATTCACCTACGTCAGATAACCTATAATACACAATAACTTCAATTACCATCTGACATTTCCACAACATTTCACACTTAATATCATCGCATATCCCTATGGATGCCAAACCATGCTCTGATACCAAAATGTAGCACCCCATTTCCAACTGGCATATGCACGTGTGGCCATCGGATACACGTGTGCATACCTATCAGAAATGACATGTTAACTATCTCACCTTCACTGTATATAATATGGCAGCAAACACTAAACCATCAATCACACATTTTCTAAACCCAAAATGTTATCACATTATATCAAAAACCATAATTTACATTGTTTCATATAGTACAATATCAACCATGTTTATACAACATTGTCCCATGAACATAAACAGCTAAGTACACATCGAATACTATAAGCTTGAAAGAAGCAGCTATGTCCTCAAACCCGACTGACCGACCTTTGAGCCAAATCTGACTGTAACAATTTCACAAAATATGCTTCTACAGAGTCTTAGAAGCTAGGTTGTCTCACTATCGAACCTGAAAAGCAAAAGTGCAATTTTAATGAGTTTTGCGAACTCAACAGAGTAACCTTCCTCGATGATTCATTCATGTCATAAAATAAGATCAATTATAATATGTAATCATACACTTCAAATCCACTTGACAAGTATCAAATACTATCACAAAAAATCATTTCTCATTTAAGCAGTTCAATCATATAAGGACATTCACATAGCTTTTCAAATCATTCAATGAATTCAAATTATATATGGATGTGATATGTATGAGACTCACATTCATTTTTTTATTATTGTGACTATGTGCTTTTACAGTATCTTAAATTATCAGACCCAGTCAGTCATCCTGCACCTCATTGATCACAGTGAGCCATAAGCTCAAACCACATATGTGGGAGCTTAAAGCTCTTATCAGTAACAGTATCAGTAGCAACACCAGTCACAACTCCTTTATATTACATGCATCGGAATGAAGTGACAGCCACAGTTTAGTCATCAAATTCAATCACTTCCATTTGCATGTAATATAACAGTATATCAGTCCCAGTATCAATTACAGTAGCAGTGGTCATCGGACTAGGTCCGGCATTCAACTATTTAGTTGAGAATCAGAAAATCATTTAGGCAGACACATTCACATTCAATCAGCACTTCCAATATCATTCTCATGCATCAAAACGCCTCGGACAAATATTGTCCGGAATCCATTACACAATCAGCATAATTCAGTACATTTCAATAAGATAGCAATACAGTTCAATAATGTACAAAAAAATAAGGTAAGACCATTTTAGGTTACTCACAATATGGTTCAAACCACTATTGCCTTGCAGTATAGACAATGTTTGGATGTTGTCGTTCCATGTGTTCCTCTATACAAACAATACATTCACATATCACAATATTGCACAATTATGTATTCATTTATGCTCATTTATGTTTATTGAATATGTACAATGCATGTTCATGACAATTCTTGGTTTCTTATCGTCAATCTAGTTATAATAATCATTCAGATATCCACATTTAATTTATTAACTCAGATTTGTTTAAAGGTACACTTTCTGGTCCATTTTGTACAATTAATTTCATAAGAAAATGAAAGATTTTGGTAAAACTTCCTAATAAAAAATTATTCTCCTATTTCTTAAGTCTCTATTGATACTAAGATCATTCAATTTGGTTCATTATTCTATGAGTTATGCTCAAAATACCACAGACTGTGCACATTTGAAATTTTGGCTAATGTATGATTACGCATTCAAGTTGTACAACCCATATCTCTCAATTACTATATCCAAAAATTACAAACTTTATACCAATTTAAATCTAAGAGAATAAATCTTAGCCTAATTCGGTCTACATCAATACAGTTTATTTAACAACCACTGGACATGTTTTCTATCCCTAGTAGTGCTACAACCTAGATCAAGACTCAATTTCATGCCAATTTTGACATTCTTAGAGATAGAATAAAAATTAGACTTCTTCAAGAAAGTTGTATACATATATCTCTAGTTTAATCTGAATGAAGAATCAACTCATTTAAAAATATACATATTAAGTTATAATTATAATACCAAAGCATATTTATGAAAATTCTCTAGTTCATAACATTCCAACAGACTTCCACACTTTCATCCTATCAATCACTTTCAAATCAATTCAGATAGCTCTAAATTTTTATGGAGAGAAGGGAAAATGTCTTAGGAATCCACTGATCTAAGTTTCAAGTAATTTGGAGTTTGGATGAAAAAGACAAACGACTTTGAGCTATTTAATGAAATACTCTAGTTCATAATTCATACATGCAACTGCCACCCTTTTCTCTCTCTAAAACTCAAACCTTCATCTTCTTCACTGAATTGCACTTATCCTATTCTTTAATTTTCTTCCATTTCTAGTTCTAACTTCTATATACTCCCTAAACAAATCAAATTGAAGTTTACACATAAAAAATCAAAATCCGAAGCCTTACAAATTCTCTCTCTCTACTGAATTTTCCAGATTTTGATTCTTACTTCAATTTTCTTCCATCTACACAAATAAGACTCCAACGGATTCTTTTAACTAAATTTTGGCTCATCGGCACAAAAAAAATCAAAAATTCAATTCTCATAATTGTCAATTTCTGTCTCTGCATTTTATTTCTCTTCCTACATACATCTAATGTATTTTTTTTTTGCTCATTCATTTTGTCATAAATTTATCATTTAAGCAACTCTATTTCACGACTTCACCAAAACTTTATTTCATATCATTTAACTTATTTAAGTTCATGTAAATCCATCTCCAAAAATACTTCACAATTTCACGCATGAACAGTGAAATCACCATATTTAGATTTCTCTGAACCAAAACAGAGTATATATCTTTACATCAACTATCCAGCACTTGTGAAGCATATTCAAAACATAACCTATTTCACAAATCTTTCATTTATTATCTCATGCATTAGCCACCGAAATTGCAGTTCTCTAACAGCTCATGCAAGTATCTATTTATGAATGTTAAAAAATCATCATCAGAATCACTTACTTGATCCAGCAATAAGAGGGAATCAAGTATACCGAAAGCATAACAATTTCCTATTCGATGCTGACCGTTTCTTCACAGTGAAGAACAATAGCTACAGTAAATTTTCCTTACTCAAAACATTAGAATGCGTATATGCTTTGCATGTCTTTCATGTGTCACTATTCACATATGCCATTTATCGTTAACTTAGGCAGTCTACGTGTCATAATATAAATGGTCCATGATTTCTAATCCAAAAATACTCCAAATTCTAGAAATTCCTAAAATTCACAAAAAAATCTAAAATAATCTAAATGTTCTCCAAATAAATTTTTAGCTCAAGTAACTCACAATCCCCATTTTAATTGCATTTTTAACAATTAATAATACATGGAAAATGTCAATGAATGCATGTACAAATAATTGTAATGTGCAAGATCAATAATATCGTGTATGTGTATACCTCATTATGTATAAACATGAGTTATGCTTCCTAATTTCTCATTAATCTCTAATAATCACCATTTTAACCCTAATTCAAGTAATAGGATGTTACACATAACTACTAATATGGCTATGTTTATGTCTGTGTATCATCTCGAACCCCAAATTCTTCAACTGCAAAAGGCAAAATTAAGAGGAAAAGTAGAAGGAGGCTTAAGAAGCATAAGGAGAAATCATAAAATGGCACAAAGGACAAGAAATAACCAAAGAAACCCCTTTGGAGCAGATTTTTATCAATTTATAATAATGTTATTAGAGATATCAATCATGTCATCCTTGATTTTCAACTTTTTTTTTTAGTTTTGATGTTTTGTTTTCTAATAATATGAGCTAACTTCTCTTTGGTATTTAGATTAGATGAACCCCGAGATGGACCTAGTAGTGATTTTATTTTCATTTAATTCATTCTTTAGTTTAACTGAGATTCAATTATGTGGTTTTGCTTATTCTTAAATTAATATTGCTCGCATATTGATTCCTATATAATTTTATACAATTAAGATTGAGAAATCTAATATATGAATAGATATAGTATAATTAAAAGGAGTTGCATACAAACCTAGAGATAGGTTAATATAAATCTTCCAGATTAGTGTCAAACCTAATAGTAAAATTCATAAATTGATAATGCAATTATAGGGTTTTAATTAGAAAATAGATTTCAATTAAACAACTTAGGATTAAAAGCTAATTTTCTCGAGAAAGATATTGGTATAATTAAGGAATTTTCATGATCCAATGACTTTAGATTAAATTGATTAGTAAATTCAAGATTGCATGAGAAGTCTTATGGAGATTTAAATTTTAGATATCATTGTTTTATTAATTGAATTTCCACCCTTTTGCGGTGTTAGTTTATTTTATTGTATTAAGTTATCCTTATTTTATTTTATTTTATTTAAAATCTAATTTATCAATATCACCACAATTATTAGTTAGACAACAGAAAAAGAGTTATTATTAGTACTTTTAGTCCTCGTAGGATCAATTCGTACTCACAAATGCTAGCTACAGTCATATTTTATACTTGTAGTTAAAACATATAAATCATCACCATCTCTCATATTTCATTAAATTCACAAATGATTATTCAAAATATGGTTATGTATACTAATGAAACAAAAGTCTAAATCATTTAAAAAGTTCAAAGAATTCAAACTTGAGGTTGATAAACAAATTTATAAGAGTATAAAGACAATTAGACTTGATCGAGGTGGTGAGTACTTTGACCATAAGTTTCTCAGTTACTTAAAAGAGAATGAAATTCTTTCACAATAGCCTCCTCCTAAAACTGCATAATATAATGGAGTATCTGAGCAAAAAATTATCCTTTATTAAATATAGCACATTCTATGATGGTTCATGCAATAATAATCACAATAAATGCTTCACTTATTGATGATTAATTACATCGCATATTCAGGAAGTAGAGACTATTATCTATCAAGGCAAACTAATGCATAATTTAACGCCTAATAATTTAATGTATTTTGAAAAGTAAAATACATCTATGACACATGTAAGTTATTATGCTAAGAAATTGATTGGAACTGATTAATAAGTTGGACTTTTTTTTAGGCTACACCCCTTTACATGTACATTGTAACCCTTTGATTACAGACGAAAGGAACACAAGGCTCACTACAAGAAAATAGTGAATTACATACGGAAATTACCGACGGAAAAAACCAATATACCGTCGGTAAATCAAATTACCGACGGAATAAACCGACAGCAGAAAACGTCGGTGATTCGGCCGTAGCTAAATTCACCGACGAACCTTGTCCATACTGTCGGTAAAATTACCGACCGCAAAGGTTAGCCGTCGGTAAAATCAACGGAAAAGTTACCGACCGTCTAATATGGTTCGTCGCTAAATTTACCGACCGGTGACATACCCGTATGTAAATTTTGCATCATACAGTCAGCAAAAGTACCGACGGTAAGATTTTCCGTCGCTAAATAAGTCAATATTACCGACGGAACATAATATGTTCCGTCGGTATAATAGGTTGAGAATTACCGACAGAAATGTTGTATAGTTCCGTCAGTAAAATTTTGTATTATATTTTTTTAAAATTATATATTTCTATTATATTTAAATTATAATCGTCTTATAATTTTATTAATAA
>JANZXR010000002.1:21266149-21278723 GCA_027575705.1 Erythroxylum echinodendron | reverse complement strand
TGATTTATACCTAATCGCAGCAAAAATAAAATTAATCCCCAACATATAGTAAGAAGAAAAATCGGGGTCCAACAGTTAACATTGATCAAATCAGTCCTAAGTTCTCTACACATTTACTGATCAACTTATATGTAGCTTTTTAAAGGAGTAACCAATTCTATAGAAAAAATGATAAGGAAGTTCTTGTAGAGTGGAAGGACACAGAGGAACACGATGGCTAATGCTAAATAGCAAGATATGTTTCTGCCTTACAATGAAGAAGGGCTAGGCATCCAAGCTATAAAAACCAATAACTAGATACAAATAGCTAAAAGACTATGGATGATAATCAATAGGGAAAACACCTTATGTTCTAAATGGGTACACATATATGTGTTAAGAGGTAAAAGTTTATTGGAGCTCAAAAAATGCCAAAATCACTCTAATTTTATATCTCAGAATTGTATGATGATGACACTCTGGCCTGACAATATGCATAATAGACAATGAGAAAAGAGCTTCAATCTTCTACGATAATTGGTTAAAGAATAGACCACTTTTCTTATCCAACTTAAGAGTTCTTTATGAAAGAAGATTTCAAATGAATGTAAAAGTTCAGGAATGGATATTAGGGAACCAATGGTAAACCATCCATAGGAGATAACCTCAATTCTACCATATTACAATCCTCACCAATAAACTGAAGATAGATATATCTAAAAAGCTTACTTAAGTGACAATTTCTCTAACAACTCTTGTAGAGAATTCCTGAGGAGGAAGGAAAGAAAAGTGAGATGGGATAACCTACATTGAGCAAACATCAGTCCCCCAAGTTATCCTTTATGATATGTTTATGCTTGAGGAATGGACTTGTAATAAAAAGCATATTAAGTTTCCTCAATATTCGGGGAACTTGTGAATTCTATGGGCTTCAAACTAAATCCATATCACATTTATTCTTTGAATGTTTAGCTGGATTTGAGAAAGAGTATTTATTTTCCTAGCTCTAGACGGAAAATTCTTCTACTATCAAGATATATTAGAATGACTACAAGGAGACAACTATATTACCAAGAAAATGAAACTAAGGGTAATCAACTCTATAGGAATTTGTATGTATGCTACATGGAAACAAAGGGATGCTAAAATCTTTGAAGTTGAGCAAACAACCAAAGAGAATGCATTGGTGATTTCCTTAACCAAAAGTAAAGAGTTGGAACTATGAGTAAACACAAGGAACACTCTAATTGAACACTAAACACAATACAACGGTTTAGTTTTCAGCTTGTTCCTTTGTTCTATACATTTGTCTAAGCTAGTCGATAGCTTTAGTTTTCATTGTAAGGCTTTGTAACCTTTTTGATCAGTTATAATATATTTTGAACTTTTTAACCAAAAAGTCCTACTCCTCCACTTGTTTTCATAAAAAAGTTTATGACTACTTCATTTATGTAGCTCAATCGACAAGTCTATTCTCATTCTGCCAGCTTAACAATGTCAACTATTCAAGTAACACTTATTTTACTAACACTTCATATAATAGTATAATACATTGGACATTCCATCTGTTCCAAACATAAAAACATCAACCGCCCCCATCCCAACTGGTAACTAACCCAGCCTCTTTCCGAGCCAACTAACTCAATCTCCCATCACAACTTATTACTAAACAACATTTATAAACTAAAATTTATTTCATCTCCACACTCCATACCATTTACTTATAAATAGGCACAAAAATATAAAAAATTTCCAATGCACTTTTGAAGAACCAAATATGGGAATTAGTACTCAAAATAGAAATCTCATAATGTCATTAAATGTAAGTGGCTATCTTGAATCAAGTGTAAGCAATTGACAAGTACAAGGCACGTCTCATTGCAAAATGATTTAGATAGAGACTTAGTATTGACATTGAGCTTTATAGTCAAACCTATTATTGTCCAATTAATACTCTGGTTAACTCTTGAAGATAATTGGATTGTGTATCAATTAAATATCAATAATGTATTCCTTTAAGGATACTTAAAGGGAAAAGTTCTCATGAGACACGGTCCAATTATCTTTGAATTGTATAAATTTTATAACTTATCTTGTTATTTTAAAAAAATTTGTATATATTTTGTTTTCTTTGAATTGTATAAATCTCCATTAATAAAGAGTAGCAATCTTCCTTGTCAAATAGCATCTCTTTTACATTTTCATTCATATTCTTAATTCCTGTTTGATAAAATCATTTTGTCCTTAATTCACATATTAATTAGTCTGTGTAAATACTAAGAGAAATTCAACTATCAAATTATTTTGGTAAATATATAGTAAGTTAGCAGCAAAAAATAAATAAAGAATTGCTGGAAACTAATTGGATCCGTAAATTGGTCAAAGTCAAATACAAAAGTGTGCAAAACCGAACTGAACCGAATCAAACTGCCCTTACATTAGTATTATTAAAATTCCATGTTACAATGACAATACTTACACGACGTCGTTTTCTTTTGCCAAGGTGGAACTGCCTCTCCTTTTCCTCTTATAAAAAGCCTGAACACGTGCCAGCGCCGTGTTCTCGGAATACAGCCTTTTCTTTTGTGGCATTTCCGTAATCACATGTTCTCCTAAGGTCTTTTTCCTTGCCTGCTTGTATTTATCTCACCTTCTCCAACTCACCCCGCTCTAGCTAGTGCGAGCTCTCTCCTCCCTGAACCCGAGGAAACACACCAAAAAAGAAAAACCGCAGTTTTAAAATTTCACCAGGTTCACTCCGATTGTTCCCCAAGAAAATTTCCGGCGAAAACATCATTGCGAAAGCAACAGTTCTTCGAGAGCAGAGATAGCTGAGAGGAAAAATGACGTCGGGGACAAGAATGCCGACATGGAAGGAGAGGGAGAACAACAAGAAAAGAGAAAGGAGGAGGAGAGCGATCGCCGCAAAAATCTTCGCCGGACTAAGAATTTATGGTAACTACAAGCTCCCCAAGCACTGCGACAATAATGAAGTCCTCAAAGCCCTTTGCAGCGATGCTGGTTGGACCGTTGAAGAAGATGGCACCACCTATAGAAAGGTAACTCTTAAACAACAACTTGTGGCTACTCTTGATTTTCTCTTGATTTTACTTGTGAAAGGAGTTGTGTGTTGATGGAGCATAATGTGCACTTTAGCTCTTTATTTTGTACGACGATAACTTGCGCCGGTGTTTTCTGGTTATAGGTTTTTAATTAGATCTATGTCTGATTGGTCCAAGAGTTGGAGCCGCACCTGATTTTGTCTTATTTTTAAGTGTGTGCCAACGTGCACTGGTTGTATGAGAGAATAATGGCGAGAGTCGTGATGGAGAGTTGAGATTGTCTTAGTATAATCTACTTTTTCCCTGTTTGTGGCGTTTTACTTTGCACGGAAGCATGAGATCAAAAGATTCGGTATGCTTCGATCCATCAGCAGGAACATGGCGGAGAGGGGACTCCGAGAAAAAGCAGAGTAAACCTGGTCAGCATGTTCTGCACCAAATTGTCCTTCTCGTGTGAACAATATGAGTCGTCGAGATTCCGTTTGATCCGAGGGCGTTTTCATCATCCAATCGTCTTTGATTTTTAATGCAACTGATTGTCTAATTTTGCATTTTCTCGTGAACCCAAATCTGTCTCTTTATTTCGTTTTCATTTTAACTCGAAGGTCATTTGGGGCATTTCATGTTTCACTCTTGCGTGAGACGACTTGGTTTACTGGGTATTCGGTGTTGACCTAGACCTAATTTGTTGCTTAATTAATGTTTGGTGTTGAAAGGTTGAAAAAGACTGTTTTCATTTTTTTTTTTCTTTTTCTGGGTTTTGAATGGGGAAGGGAGATATCAAATCCTTGGATTCCCTTTTCGTGGAATGTTTAGTTTAGGAATATTTTAAGGGTATAAAGCGTGCTAAGACATAAGAGTGGTTAGGGGTTGTCTTTGTGTTTGATTATTGTAATGGGAACATGTGGGGGAAGATGGCGTGTCGTGATAACTTCATCTTTTGACATTAATCTGTCTTTAACAAAGTTTTTGTCGCGACGCAATTACTCTAGTGCCCTTCGGTCTTCTCTTCTCCACTTGTTTTCAAGCCTTTGTGGTGGAAGATTCCCACTTATTGCTTGGTAAAGCAGGGAATTTTGGTAGCTTAGCTATTAATGATATTCGTCTTATGAGAGGTGGGCAGGAGTCCTACCAAACTTGGAATGGGATCTGGGTAGGAATCAACTATTATCAACATGTCTGAAAATGAAATGCAGCAAAACTTTGATAACGTCTTGTTCATCTTCTATTACCAGAAGACAAGATCAAACAAATGCAAGTGGACACGTTTATAGTGGACACAATTGCTGCCCATGGCATTTCACTAGACAACAATTTGTCATGTGAACTTGGCATCCTATTACCAAAACTGTCAATCCCCATTTCTTACTCACCTAGTTTGACTTCTGTGCTATCAGACTGGTTCCAAGTTTCAGAGCTTGCCATTTGCGCATGAAAATTTATTTTAAATCTTAGACATAGACATCTTTTTTCTAATCTCACTTAATTTTTTCCTTGGTTTGAATCAACTGATAAATGTGGTAATGAAGTTAGACGAAACTGATGCATTATCAATGGTTGGAGATTTCTTTTCCCCACGTGGGAGACTGATTTGTTATCATCTTTTGGCCACGGCTTAGGACGCAGTAAGGAATGGAATTAAACCCCTGAGCTCAAGCCTTGAGGCTACTTGAGTTATCACGTGGGCTACTATCTCTACTAATTCTAGAGAGACAGATAGTTGATTCTGCTAATAGAGGCGTTTATGCATGAAGATATAACTCATTTCTTAATTGCACTTAGGAGGTAAGAGATTCCTGGGTAATGCTTCCATGTTGGGAATTTTATGTTAATTGCCACAGTGGCAGTCCTTCACTCTGAAAAATCTCCTTCAAATCTTTTGATTGTGATCAGGGTGATACCTAACTCTTTTAAGTTCGATTAGCTTGAAGGATAAAGTTGTTTTAGTTATTACAAATCTAGTTCCTAAATGCTGAATGTTGTTAAAGAATCTTTCATGAGAAATTGAAATGATGTACATGAATTTGAGCTTTAGAGATTGAGGGGCTTGAAGTATTATTCAAGTGATTGATGTGAAGTAACCATAATCTTCAAACTGGCCAGAAAGGCAAACTGTAAAAAGGCAAACTGTTGCTTTCTTCATTTTGTTATCTGTGTTATGTCATGTTCCAGGATATCTGCCTGCTAAACATATACAATTTGTGAATGATTTTCCTTGTCCCTTGATTTATTTGCATTTCTATAGGGATGCAAGCCTGTGGAACGAATGGACATTGTCGGAGGGTCTACATCAGCTAGTACATGCTCATCATATCAACCCAGTCCCTGTGCATCCTATAACCCAAGTCCTGCTTCATCTTCTTTTCCTAGTCCTGTATCATCTCGTTATGTTGCCAATGCCAGTTGCAATGCTGATGCCAATTCTCTTATCCCCTGGTTGAAAACGCTCTCATCGAGTTCTTCATCAGCCTCACCTAAGCACCCGCAGCATATTTATATTCACAGTGGCTCCATAAGCGCACCAGTCACCCCTCCCTTGAGCTCTCCAACTTCCCGAACTCCCCGTACTAAAAATGACTGGGATGAAACAGCTGCTACCCCATCGTGGCTGGGACAGAATAATTCTTTCTTGCCTTCGTCAATGCCTTCCTCTACTCCACCAAGTCCTGGACGTCAGGTCCTGCCAGATTCAGGATGGTTTGCTGGTACCCAGATTCCTCAAAGTGGACCATTGTCACCAACATTTAGCCTTGTCTCTCGAAACCCGTTTGGCTTCCGAGAGGATGCATTGTCAGGTGCTGGGTCACGCATGTGGACTCCAGGGCAAAGTGGGACATGTTCTCCTGCAGTTCCTGCTGGGATTGATCAGACTGCGGATGTTCCAATGGCAGATAGTATTGCAGCTGAGTTTGCATTTGGTTGTAATGCAACAGGCGTAGTAAAACCATGGGAAGGAGAAATAATACATGAAGAATGTGTATCGGATGATCTTGAGCTCACACTTGGTAATTCTAAGACCAGGTAAATTGGTTATGGATCTAAGATTTAAGCCATAGCAGGGTCTTTGAAGCTCATATTTTGTCTCCAGATTTGATTGAAGTTGGAATGATTTTCTTTCCTTATATAGGTAGAGAGAACGGATAGAAGAGGCTTAAGTGAGACTTAGCCATGGATCTGTTAATATGGCTTCTTCCTTCCCTCCATGCCTTCACGTGAATGACTGCATATTCTGCATGTTTTGATTGGCGTCTGTAGGAGCACCTGTTCATTCTTTCTCCGTTTTCCCCCATTGCTTTCAACAAAGAACCTCAATTTTAGATTAGATATAGTTCTTGGCAGTGACTTCGCCCCCTCCAATCCATCTGTTGCTTTTCTCCTTTTAATCTTTCCAGAAGAGTTCATTTATAGCTTGACACTCTGTGTGGTGTAGGATTTGTGATTGGAATGGCATTTGGATTTCAAGAGCACCACTTCCTGTTTCATCATCTGATTATTGTTTTATTCTTTATGATATTATTACTTTCCCAATCTGTTACCATTGCCTTTGCACACCAATAGTCCTTGTTTACAGTTGCTTGCCTCGAATAATTCCAATACTGAGGAGATGAAAAGGCTAAAAAATATTGGAGAAGATAGGAAAATTTGGTGATGTAGAAGTGGCAAATTTGCACATTGGTACCATAAGAGCACATCTGTTGCTCTTATGGTACCAAATATTAGTTAAGGAGAAGTAGGAATGGGAACAAGCACCAAACTCTGTAGACAAGGTCAACGTTTCTTTTCGTTTTTCACTCGATTGGTATCGCTCTTTTGTTGGAAAAGGGAGAAAGCAAAAACGAAAAAGTTTTGAATCTGGAAAGAGCATCCAAGTAATTGCGGTCGTTTAAGAAAACACCACTTCTGTTGATGATTCCACTTCCCACCCCTTTATCCCTTAGAAACCGGCGCAATTAATGCTGTAAAGAAACTGCCACATTTAAAGATCTATCGGTAACACTTTTGAATTCCACAACTCCAACCAGTCACCTCTCTCCGAGACCCAGAGAGCCCCGTTAAGAATTGCTGCAGCGGCAGGATTTTTAGGCAACGTGCTAAGGAGTATATCCGATCGGGTGGGTTACTGACTGGCAGCCAGACCATGGACTGCTCTGTTGAGCGATTAGTGACAATACTCCGTTCAAGTGAACAGCCAACAAATGCTTCTGCAGAAAATGTAATTATCGATATGTAAGCAGTTCTAAGACGTTCAGGTGGACCTCATGACGAGCTTCATTTGGCTTCATTTGAAAACTTCTTAGGAAATCCAAATGAAAAACATGGAATTGTAAAATATACAGGAAATGGTCTCAAACCGTATAAGTGTCACGGTAGCTATGGTTGCAGGGACACCTCAGTGACCTTAAAACAAAAGGAAATTGCACAAACCACCAAAGTTACAAATATTATATCAGATTTTGATTAAAAATATTTTACATTTGTATTTATTAAAATTAATATAAAATATTTTATTATTAGACATAATAGCTTTTATCTAAAATATTTGTGTTTGAAAATATTTAAATATAAATTTATTTTTTAAATTTAGTCCTTTAATTTTTTTAATTTCTAACTCTAATATCATTTTTTTATATTTTCAGTATTTAGGCTTCTAATTCTTTACTGACCATTATATTAGTTAATATAAATTATTATTAATCTAACGATAATATTTAAATTATGTGCATGGGCAATTTATGGAATGAATATTACATTGTTAACAGTAATATAGGATCTTAGATCTATTCACCAATCTTTTCTGAGTTTACCCATAGGGCTTGTAGCCTACCACAAAACATAGATTAATATAATTAATGTATTCTTGCTCTTTGTTAACTTGGGTGTTATGTTGTGTTGAATGTGGAGGAGATTAGTGAATAAGATTCAAAGACTTCACTTTTTCTTTCAATCGTATTGATTTTTGTCTTGCAATAATCTACGAGGAATCATAACTTCCAATCAATTTCCATCACCTTTAGAAGGATTCTTCTAAATCTCATTGTTTATACACACTTCAAATTTATGAAATTTTATTTTGATTGATTGAGATATATTGATGTTGTTAATTTAATGTTATTGTTAGTTATACAAATTTCAACATTTGGTATTAAATATCCTTTCCATTTTCTTTAAAGTTATTTTCTCTTTTTTTATATAATTTTTGTGATCTTGCATGTCTTATTCTTATATCCATTTTTGAAAACTCTTATTGATAATGAATAAACTATTTTTTAGGGCATAAACAACTTTTGTATCATTCAAACAATTATTTACGATTGTTTAATATATCATTATTAAATATTTATAATTTTGTCATTACTAAATATTTACAAATCTCCTAACACTGGATATTTACAATTCTACCACTAATGAGGATTTACAATTCTATTATTAATGAAAATTTATAACTTTTCCCCTATTTGTATATTAATAGTTTTAGTTATTTAATGAAAAATTGTCATTGTTATTAATTTGAAACGAGTTTCTTGGTATGCTTTATTTATTACAATTTTCCTGAGTTCAATATTTTATTTATTCACATGATAAGTTTGATTTATTTTAGACAACTTTTGATGTCTTTTTTGACTAGTTGTCATTTGTTTAATATAGAATTTTGATTATGGTAATTTTTATCATATTTTGGATATAACTGAATATTGTGTTCTTATGAACTTACATTTCATATGTCTAGGCATTATAATGTTTTTATCGATATTATTTTCTTCCAATAATAATCAAAATTTCTGCTAAGATTCATATGAGCATTGAAACTATCCTATCTATAAGTTCATTGTTTGGTGGGATGCTTAAATTGATCAAAAGAATCCATTGAATATTATGGATTAATATAATTTTACCATCGTAAATTGAATGACAAATTTGATTGCAACATTTAATATGTTGCTCTTACATGTGAATGAGTCAATTTTTTATGCTTAGTGGACTCTAACATTCAACAACCACTTTTATGGATCATTTAAGGATGTTGAAGAAAAAGTGAATAACATGATCTTGTATTATATGTTTATTATTATTGCTCTTATGATTTTTCTTTAGCTTTGAGCAATCCTTAATTCCCTGTCAAAAGTTTAATAAGACTAATCACAAATAATAAGTTGACTCTCTCATAATAAATTCAACGATCTTGAAATTGGACCTGGTCTTGAGAGACGACTCTCTTAATAAACCCAGTATTAAGAGTTTTGCTAATGATAAAAAGTTTTATAATGATCAGGAGTACTCAAATAGATTATGATGATCATGAGTTATCAACTGGAGGAGTTTATACATGATAGCATCGCAAATATTGAGAGTGCTAAGGAATTTTTTGAAGTCATCGATAAGAAATATAAGATTTTCTCCAAGAATGAGAAAAATGAGCTCTTAAACACTATGTATACCATTATTTATGATAGTGTTAATGAGATTATAAAGTGACACTGTGTTTTTGGCATGCTTTTAAAATAGGGATATCTTAGACTATTGTAATAACTAATATAACTACTCTAAATGAATTTGATTAGGTTAATTATGCATTGAGAAGGGGTAATTACTTAATTAGATATACATGTGTAACTGAGAGAGAGAGCACATATATCTTAGGTTAATAGATATTTCAACAATTATAAATAATTTTTGTTGATAATTGAAATTCCTTATAAGTGAACCCTAAAACCTTAACATTTTGATCATGTTAATTTTTATTGATAGTTAATCAACTTACTTTAGTTAGTTAAGTAATTCAATTACCTTTAATTAAATCTTGTATGATTTAATTTTATTGCTTTTCTATGATTAACAAACTTAGTAGTTAATTAGTTTTCATAGAATGATATGGAACTTGGAGTACTCTATTTTTAAGCTTAATAAATTTGATTATATACACTTGCAGATAAAAGTGATCAAGTTTTTAGCTTTGTTGTCATTATCTTTCTTTCAATATTATCTTCCTTCATTGATTTCAGGTAACTGATAAGAGATAGAAGCTTTAGAAGTGCAAACATAGATGATTTACTTCCCATTGTAAAATCAATTGGACTTGTAGATAAAATTATAAAAGAAGAAGAAGAGAGAAGGTCGCAACTTAGAACCATATTGGAAACGTTGATACTAATGGTGGCAACAATAATGTCATTTTTGGTGTTGGGGAACAACAACCACCTAGAATTTGTATAAGGGATATTGAGATACTTGTCATTATTATTAATCTTTCATATATTAGGTTGAGTACGAGGAAAAGGAATTACGAGCTCAAACAAGTTCATCTTCCCTTATTGCCTTTAATGGATTATTTGGGGAAGATATAATCACTTTCACTAAAGAATTTTATTCTATGATCTAGAGACTTCCCTGGAATGATCTTACTGAAGATGAGTTGCGAATGATATGTTTTCCCTATTACACTAAAGACGACCAATGAACTAGTTTCTTTCAATTGATATGGACTCATTTAAGTATTGGGACCATGTATATAATCCCTTTATGATGTTTTTCTTTTCTCCATATAAGACCACTAAGCTTAGGATGCAAACTTCAAAATTTTGCATAAAATAAGGGATTAGTATTCCATAAAGCTTAAGAGAGTTATGGAGCTTTGCTTGGCCAATGTCTACATCATTAATATTCATTACAATTGATTATATAATTTTTATATAAAAGTCTTCCTCTCATATATGAGACCTTAATTGATACTATTGCAGGAGGAACTATCTCCATGAAAATTGATGAGGAAGTTAAAGAAATCATTAAAACCTTGGCTAAGAAATTTTCAACTAAGGTTGTAAAAGGGAAATAAAAACTTCTCTTTTTAAAGTTTAAGAGTCTCTAAACTTCACATTTTAAATAGAGAATATTTCTAAATAGATGAAGATGATGAATCAAAATGTAGGTGATAAGGAGGCATAATATATGTGCAGTGGGCATTCTTTTCCATTCATTTGTAAATATGGAGGCTACCTCAAACTACTTTGAAGATGTAAATTACAAGGTCGCCTACAGGACAAAACTAATCATCAAAAATGATACTTTCTCTAATACTTACAATTTTGGGTAGAGAAGTCACCTAAATTTCTTTTAAAAGGAGCAAGAAGTTGGAGTAGGCAGACCTATGAGATCACCAAGGTTATTATAACAAAGACCCCTATTTCAACTGCTACCATCTTTACAGGACATATGGATGGCAAAGATGCTCAATAAATAGATGTCTTCTATCGATACAAATTTGGATAACTTGGGGAAACTTAAGTCTCATATAGGCTAACATAATAAGGTGTTTCAATAAAATTTTGCCCCCATTCACAATTTGTAGATGTAACTGAACCAGTCAACCTAGATGGTGAGTGAAAGGTCAAGGCAAGCTTCCTAATAATATAGAGGTAAATTCAAAAATGAGGGTGTTAGCCCTCATATTAAGGGGTGAAAAAACACTTGATTTTATAGCCACTAAAGAAAAGGAATTGCAAAAGTTAAACCATCCTAAGGAAAAGGACAAGGAGGTGGAAATTAAAGGCTATACTTAGTGAATAGTAATGACACTAATGACCGTATTATCTATATTCAGCACTGGTTTGAAGTAGAAGCAATAACCCTCTGTCACCCACTCCATACCCTCAAAACTTGAATAAATTCCTAGATATTTTAAGAAGTTGCACATCAACATCCCATTTGTTGAAGTATTGGCTAAATTGCAATCCTATACAAGGTTTTGAAAGAAATAATTTCCAATAAAAACAAACTTGAGGAGTATGCTATAGTATATTTAATTAAAAAGTATGATACATATTTATAAAACAAACTAGCTCCAAACTTAAAGGATCCAGGGAGTCTTATTATTCTATGTCATTTTGGTGCTTCTATTATTTATAAATGCTTTATATGATCTAAGTGTAAGTATTAACCTTACACTTTTGTTTCTTTTCAAGAAGTTTAGAATAAGAGAGTTCAATCCTATAACTGCGTCACTCTAACTAGCTAATAGGTATATTAGGTACCCAATTGGAGTAGTAGAAGATATACTTGTTAAAGTAAGAAAATTAATTTTTCATGTAAAATTTTTGATAATGGACATAAAGAATGACATTTAGGTTCCTACCATCTTAGGGAAGTCATTTATGGATACTAGAGGGGCATTGATTGATGTGCCTAATGGTAGGTTAACAATGAGGGTGGGAAATGAGAAGGAGTTCAACATTTTCAAAGCCTTAAAATGTCATGTCTTTAGTGACACTTATTATAGGACGGACATTATTGATTCTATGATGTATGACCCTTTAAAAACATGTTTAACTTTAGGACTTAATGAGAAAGTGGAGGATCCTAACTTTGTTGAGTGTGCTTTTAGGTTAAAAGAGAGGGATATAGTGTTGGATCGCGTATGGTCCAAGTATTCACAATACGCTGCGGAAAAGACCATAACACAATACAATCTATAACCGAAAACATATAGGATGCGCAAAAATACCTTGTTTTGACACGGATTGGTGGTTGTTTTTCGGATT
>JANZXR010000002.1:21253091-21263788 GCA_027575705.1 Erythroxylum echinodendron | reverse complement strand
TATATCATTATTTCAACCTTAATAAATAATCTTACTTGATAAATGAAATAAGTGGACCTCGAAACTCTAATTTTTTATTGTATTAATTTCTTTTTGATAGTTAATTATCATGCTTTTATTAGTTCAGCAATTTAATTACCTTTTATAAATTCTTATTTAATTTAATTTTATTTCTTTCTTATGATTCATAAATGACAACATGTCGTAATGCTAGTTAAAATAAAACTAAACTACTACCATAACAGTGGTAAATTTAGGTCGATCCCATAGAGGGTGTATGTGTAAAGTTGTTGAAATGAAATTAATTAGTGTTTCGGAAAAATGGGGGTTTTGGATTTGGAAATAAGAAAATAAAATGAAACTAGACTAATAAAAAAAATTAAAGAAAATATGCGAAAAATGATAAAGTGGGGAATTCGGTAGGGACCTGGTTCTTTGGTTCAATCTTTGCCGCCTACACCTTAATTAAACATATTTTATTGATTTGTTATTTTCTAACCTCTCCTAGCAACTATTAATCATAAGTTAATAGTTAACCCGAGTTTTCCTTTAGGTACTGTTTAATTAAGATACGATTGTTAATTAAACCTAACCACTGAATATCCTAGGATACGATCTCTATATTTAATTAGGCAGTAGCATTACAAATTAGGAAAACCCATTTAATCAAGGCAAAAACTACATATGATGCGTCATTTAACCTAGGTTATGTTATCCCTAATGATTAGGAATCATTAGTCGCTATTACAAATCATTAGTCATTACACATGAATTTCAACATAACAGTTACGGATTAAATCAAAATTCTAGCAATGAATTTGCAAATAAATGATCTAATGACATTAAAATCATCCTTTCACAATACCCAATTCAATCAACACAAGATGCATAATCAATTCCTAGTGAGAGAAAGAAACAAAAAAATAGTGAAATACATTTAACACATTTAAATCTTCTTTGTATTTTTTTTTTCTTGTCTTTTAATTTTCTTCTTTTTGCTCCATGAAGACAAGTGAAAATTAATCTTAAAAAAATGGCCACAATATAGAACTTTCGACTCACTTTAACTTCTTTACTTCCAAATTGTACATAAAATCACATATGAGTCAAAGTGAGTATCTTAAAAAATTTCATGTCAATAATTACTAAGTGTTATGGAATAATTTCATAATCAATTAAGCACCTATCAATAAACTTAGTAATTAATTACTCTTTACAGGAACAATAATCTGAAATAATCCATATTTACACTTACTATATTAGATTGTAACACTTGTAGATTTCATTAATTTTTTATCACTAGAGTAAAATGATCAACATAAAATTGATGAGAAATATATTTTGTAGTTTATCGTAGGATCTCTTCTATCTTAATTGATTCCATTAGGTCTAGTTATAATGATTAAAAAGAGCGATGGACTAGAGAGCAGATGATAACCATTCTAAAACAAAAAGGAGGATGACAAGAAGAAAGGAAGGGTAAGAAGTATGGTAATGGTTACAAGCCAAAAGATACATTGGTTATAAAAGGAAGTCTCCACCAATGAAAACAATAACAATAAGCCTTTCAAGAAATAGAACACAAGTGATAAATGGAATGGGCAAGGAGTGACCTTATGTAAGCCCCAAAATCTTGATTTCATGAATAGTACTTTTTAGGCCTAAATAGTGCATCTCGAGGTGAATAGTGACACCTGGGATCCAAACTGCTCTTTATTTTATTTGGCATCAAATAGAATTATTCAAGGATAGCTGGAGAATCAAATTAGAGCTCTTCGTTTTAAGGGTTTGACCATGAGTTAACCAGTGATCAAAGTTTGACCTGAGAAGGGGATGAAAGTCAAACATGAAAATATTTAAGGAAATAAATGATATTAATTAAGGTCTTTATATCGGGTCGATATTTTTTATGGGTATTATTTATTAAGAAGAAGAAAAGAATTCCATTTTTTATATGCATTAATGAGTATTATTTTTAATGGGACCAAATAGCATTAGTTGCCACCAAATAACATTACTGTCACCTATTCACTCTCTTTTTTCCTAAAATTTTTTAGAATTAACCTCCCTCTTTCTTCCTTACTTTCTCTCATTTTTACTCCAATATTCTCAAACCAATTTTCTCTATCTTTAAACCCCAAATAAACTATTAAACACTAAATTATCATCCTAGGGTCCCTAAATTCACCATATCAACAAGAATCTTGGGAAATAGATGAAGAACAAATAGATGGGTTTTCTTAATGAATAGTACCTGAAATTAACAAGGTAAGTTAATGGAGTTTTGATTTTTTAAGTATATGATTTTAGTGTAGTTGCATGCATTAATGACTAAAATGCATGAAGTTGAAATTTTTATGTAATATTATGAAGATAAAGAAGATGAATTGAAGGAAAGATAAAAAGAGAAAAAGAAGGAATAAGAAACTGATGGTGAAATTGAAGTTTATGAAAGCTTAATTTGAAGAATTGGACATCAATTTAGTACGTGTTCAAGCAAATTTACTTTTCTCTAAAAATTGTGTATTATGTAATTTAGGGTTCTTGAGATAAAATTGGGGGTTTATGAAATCAATGTTAAAAATATCTAATTGGATGCTAAATGAAGTAGTATATGTGATTAATTGGGATTTTAGATTTATAATTTGTATTTTCCTCAATTGACATACTTTATGTTTGAATTTGGAAATTTAATATACATGTTATTATGACTAATTGGTGAGATGTATATGTCTTAAATGTTATATGAACTAAACTAAAAATAATAATAAAAGGGAAAAAATGACATTAAGGAGTGACTTTTATTTTGGCCGAATATGGAATATCTTGATTTGGCTATTTTGAAACTATATCATTAAATTTTAATGGAATTTAATTAGATTTGCCCTTAGTAAAATAGATAGGAATTGGAGGAATGTTATAAGGTTGACTTGCCCATTAGGGAGTTAGTAGTATTGCCTCATGATATGTGTTACTAGACTGTATGACTTTGAGAGCTCGATTACGATATAAGATGTTTGATTTATGGTATGGACCATATGGTTTCGAGAACTTGGTCTCGTATTTTAAAATCCTACTTATCCAGCTCATTAATGCAATTTTATTGGATTTTACTTTGGGGTAATTACAAAAAATATATAAATACATAACGAATGATTAAAGAACTTCAGTTGGAAGTAATATATTTTTGTAAATTAAATTGTACAATTTATTAATCATTTTGTAATTGGATATGAATTAATATAATAGATATATGCTTATATTTCATAAATTAATTTTAAATGCCTATTTATGCTTAGAAATAAATGAAGTTAATTATATTTGAAAAATATTATATGTTATGCATGTTATGGTTAAATGAATTGAATTGGATGAGAAATGGAATCACTTGATGTATGTGGTTTTCTTTCTGTACGTAGGTTTTAAGAAAATTAGAAGAAAGTTATGGTAGATCTACCGTTGGACCCTGAATTTTTCTTAGAATCTTTTTTAATAAATTAGCAAGTATGAACCGAGAATTTGAATTCTTGGATTAGAAATTTTTGGAGTTAGTATATGTGTTTGCATGTATTAAATGGAAATGCTAAAATAAAATAAAGAGTTAGTAGGAATTAGATTAAATATTGAAGGGTAAGCTTAAAAAGAAAAAAGTTTGTCTTAAACTAATAAGAAAAGAAGAGAAGAGAGTCTTGCATAGTAAGAAAGAAAAATAGAGAAAGTAGTAGAAAAAACTAGAAGAAGAGAAGGAGAAATCGAAGCATACAAAGGAGAAGAAGGAAAGAAAGAAAAAGGAGATAAGAAGTAGAAGAAGAAGGTTCAGTTGAGTTTTAGGTAACCCTTTATCTATTTTCTTGTTTTGATAGAAGAAAAAAACAGAAAAACTAGGTTTTTATGTGTTGAAAAAGAAGAGAGAAAGAAGAGAACCAAGAAATTGGTTTTCTTATATCTTTATGGATTTCTAACTACATCTTAGTTCTTCTAGCCTAGATAAAGCTTATTTTGGATAGTAGAGCTTTAGGGATGTTCTATTTGTATATGTTGTTTAAATGGAAAATATGTTTGTTTGAAGAGCATCAAGAATCTCAAAGGCGAGACTAAGAGGAAGAACAAACTTAAGTTTGAAATTACAAGTAAATAGGTGGGTAATATATTTATAGTCATTACATTGATGAGCTAAATTATTTGCTTGTATATATACTTAAATGCTTACTTTTTAGGAAAAATGTTCTACGAATTTAATATTATGTTTGCTTTGCAAGAATTCTGTTGTTTTGATGTTAATGAAGAAAAAAATTTAAGAAGCATAAAAATATGATTATGATATGAAATATGTAAGCATCGAAAATTTGCTTGTGTGGGTAAGAGAGATACCATTTCATTCGTCATGTGCACGTTAACCTATAACCTTCTCTCGACTACTCGCTTGTGACATCTGAGCTCTGAAAAATAGACTCATTTCGTTCATGGTGTAAACTTTGGTTTCACCATTTTGTTCTATGGAATTCTCTCAAGTCATTATATGTGATTATTTTGCTTTAAATTGTTAAACATGATATATGATTGAATGCTACACTTTGATAAAATTTACATGATTTGATTTGTCTAATAATATGTTTATCTGTGAGCTTGAACTATGGATAATATGACTGTTATATTTATATGTGATATAAATTTATGCATATGTTTGGTTATGTGTGTGGTTCGTCGCCAATGGCTATAACCGTATTAGCCGCTAAGCTTCATAGCTTACCTCATCATTTTCTACTCATCAGGTGAAGAAGCATATCATTAAACCTTGCAAAAACTTCAGCAAATCTCTAAGAAATATTTCAGTTGTAACTAAGTTAGTTCAATCGTTTTACTAGCTTTATAAGCATGTCAAGCATGAGCATTCATGATTGTATTTTTGTATTATGAAACTGATGTGGCTTTTAATATGTAACTGAAGCAATGTACATACTTTGTTTGTTTGAGAAATGAATGAAAGAAAGAGTTGAAGAGTTTCTTTTATGTTCATGCTCAAATCCTTTTCTCTGTTAAGTTGTTAATTTCGATTAAGAATATAGTATGAGATGTTTGATGGCTTTTGAATAGATTTTCTTAAACAAATGGTTAAACTGGGAGTTTTATATGTATGGATTGTGCTATTGGTTTGGGGTCTTTTGGAAATTGCATAGAAGTATATATATTGACAGATGAGAGGAAATAAAAGAAAAGGGGGATGAAAGTGTGTTTTGAATCTTTAATGAATAAATTATATTGATATAGGCATAAATAGACAAAATTATCTTCATAAAAGTTGTAGCTCTTTCTCTTAACATTCTAACGACATAAAGTTTATAATTTTTGGACTTCAGGATTGAAAGTTACGATGATTTGAATTAGGAGAATACAGACAGAGTTGCACGATCGTGGACATGCACGATCACGAGAACCATAAGTTTTCATGCACATGATCGCGACGAATTGCCACTATTCACTAAAAGTCACGATAGTGCACATGCATAATCGCGACTCTCCATTTCTTAAGTCATGCATTGTTTGATGCGCGGTCGTGAGAAATGCACGGCTATGTATTCTCAAATGCACGCCCGTGCATTTTTGGGGCTAACTTATTTATTTATTTATTTATTTTTTGTTTGTTTATTTGTTATTACTCCCACCAAGAATTTAATTCTTTTTATCTTAATGTTAGTTATTTATATATATATATATATACTTTTATTTTCAAAAAGTTTCCCAATTTTAGCGCATTGTCGTCGCGAAATAAGAACCGCGACCTGGGACCAACATCTACTACAAGACTAGAGTTACATAGAGGATTTTGGAATACTTGGAGGTGGATGTACTATAGAATTATATTTTGTTTTTGGTTATGACATGTACATTTAAAGAAATGAAGGATCTAACAAAATTATATTATGAATTATATATGAAAGTTATGTATGAAATTTGGTTTAAATGAGTTGAAATGTATTGGAGGATGGGCAAACTATTTTGTCAAAGAGGTTGACATGGAGATGAATAGTTGAGTAACATGTATGAAAAGTGTATTGAAGTTTCTTGTGGGAGGACTTAAGTAAATATATAGGAAACTCTATCAAAAGTTTTATAAAGTGAATAGTAATTGATAGAATAATAAGGTTTTAATAAGAAAATTTTGTAATTCAAAATGTTAGGTATTTAAGAATATGGCAACGCTCGGTATTCCAATTACAGTATTGGGTATAAGGTGTTATACTTTAGCTTCCAGCGTTTCCAAGAATTATGGTTTAAGAGAAAAATGAAATTATTAACAGAATTTTGGGCACAAGAAAGTAAATTGTAAGAAGCTTAAGGCTACAATAAAAAGGAAAGGTCATCTTTTGGTGATTGTTTGTTTAGACACTAGTTTTACAATTTATTTTATTAACTCCTTATAGGAGATGATAAATAGAAAGAAGTCAGTTAGTATGGAGCAACAAGTATATATAAAAGACAATATAAGAACCAAGGTTGAGTTTTTATAGAAAATTAAATTAAAGCTTATCATACGATATTTTTTGGAGTTGTATGAAGTTGCATATATTTCTTTGATTAGGAGGATTTTAATTTCTGTTTATATTTTGGATATAACTAGTTATAATTTTTTTATATGGAAAAGTGATTTTATACAATGACTCTATTTTGATTAGAAGTAAACTTTTATGTGGTAATCTTTATAAGTTTTATTTTGTGGATGTGCTTCTTATTACTTCTTTTTCTTCTTCTTCTCTTAACCCTATTGCTATTATAAAAAAGATTGAGGTTGAATGAAAAATGTTCCTTACTATAGTATAAGCGATTGAACCATATTTTAGACAAAGAATGAAAAGATTTATAAAGGATAAACTTATTTAGGGTCTTGATTTTTCATATTTTGATACTTACATTACCTGCATAAAAGGGAAATTGATTGTTTAGGTTAGAAGCACTGAATAAATAGGTGGGCGATAAATGCTTAATTATTTATATTTATTGTATTTTGCTTGTTTATTTAAGTGCTTTTATTGTTTATGGTACTTAAATTTATTTATGCTTTATTTTAGGTCATAATTCACTTATTTATAAGGATGTCAAAATCGGCCCAGCTAGCATTTTGGCCAGGGTTGACTAGGCTACTGGTCGACCATGGTCGGCCCGACTGGGCCATGGGCCAGTCAGCCTGTGATCGAGCCAGGTCATGGGCTGACCTTAGCCTGGCCCATTGAGAAGTCTACTTATTTATAGTAAAAGGAGGCAAGTTTGGTCTAATTTGGAGCTATTTTTATAAAGTTATGAAGCATTAACATTTTCATGTACTTGCTCGTGTACTTCAACTTGTCTATGTTTCACATAAGAAAAGTTATTTTAAAGTTTTAGAGAGTTATATAGCAACGAAGACTCTCATGTACTTGCTTTATATTATATAGTCTCGAACATGTCGTGTACATGCTCGTGTACCACTCAGAAATCTAATTTTCAAACTATAGAAGACAAAATTAAAAGGGAAAGTAAGGAGGAAGCTAGAGAGACATAATTGGAAGCTCTAGGATGGAATAAAGAACGAAGAACAAGCAAGGATACCCTTTTGGAGTGGATTTCCATCGATCTAAGTGAATTTTTTGAATATTGAAAGGGATTGAATCATATTTCCTTTAATTTTATTTTTTTCCTTTAGTTTTGATGTGATATCTTATATGAATAGGAACTAAACCCTCTATAGAACCAAGATAAGATGAACCCCGGAATAGACCTTATGGTGATTTGTTTTTGTTTTTATTTTTATTTGTTTTGGTTTCATGAGGATTCAATCATATGTTCTTTATTATTCTTAATTTAATATTGTTGGGATATTAATTTATGTTTGATTTCATGCAATTAAGATTGAATTTTTTTTATATTAATGGATCTAGAATAATTGAAAGGAGTTGCGTGCAAATCTAAAAATAGGTTAACATAAATCTTCCAGACTAGAGTTAAACTGAATAGTGAAAATCATAAACTGATCAAAACTCTTTCTAACTAAAAGTTTTAGTTTGAAAGAGATTTGTATTAATCAACCAAAGATTAGTTGTTAATAATCTTCATAAAGATATTAGCATAATTGAAAATTTTCCATAATCCAATGAAATTTTGTTTAAATTGATGTGTGAAGTCTTAAATGTATGAGAAGTCCTATGAGGATTCAAAATCTTAGTACCATTGTCTTTATTGATTGTTTCTAAGTTTAAAATTCATTCTAGTTAATTCGTTACGTCGATTTATTTTATTTTTTACTTTAATTTTAAATTTCATCATCATAGTTTGTTAGACTAGATAATAGAATGATGATCAGTACTAGTAATTTTTGTCCTCATGGTATTGATCTATACTCGCTAGTGTTAACTACAGTTACATCGTGCGTTTGAGGTATAATAAACCAATTTTTTGTTGTCGTTGTTAGGGATTGAAATATTAGGAAAACTTTATTTTTACTAATCTAGTCATTTTTTCTTTCTTCTAGATAATTTTATTTTTTCTTTTTATTCTTATTTATTTATCTTTAGAGATTTCTTTCTTGGTCTTATATTAGTGAATTAATTTTAAGATTTGGTTATTCATCATTGTAGCTACTAAACACAATGGAAGGAAGGAGAGGATAATATCTCTTGGAAATTATAGTATGCCATGACTTATGGAAACATTAGAAGCTTCTAATGAGAGGCATGGTAATATATATTTAGAAGCTCAACTAGTATTTATGACGTGTTGTGATATTCATGGTGGTTGTCAACCTATTTATGAATGCTAGGCATCTGACTACGTGTGGGAACATCCAATTTGTATGGGGAATTGGCCTCAAAACATCCATTATAGTGATAATTATAATCCAGAGCTCCTTATTATAGCAATTGCTACAACCAAGGCTTCCCTCCATAAAACTAAAGATCTATTCACCTTTTTCTTATAACATAAGACCTTCGACTGGACAAATTGTTGATCTTATCTCTAAAGAGTAGTTAAATGTTTTATCAAGATACATAAGCCACATTTGAGCTAATAAGTGAATAAGACAAATTTAGGGAGTAGAAAGGAGCTAGAGGTTGAAGAAAAGGAGGAAGTCACATTTCAAGAAGAGAAGAAAGAGGAAGATGAAGAGGAGGAGCCAAATAAGGAGCTTATTAAAGAATTATTGACATACATTTTAAGTATAGAGAGCTCCTGCTTCCCATTAAACAAACTATAAAAATCAATTAGTGATCCAGGGGGTTTTATTATTCTTTGTTATACTAATGGTTTGTTAATAAAAAGAACATTAATCAATTTACTTGGTTTTATTAATTTGATACCATATATATTTGTTATTATAGTATATGGCTTACTTACAAGATAATGAGATTTGATTTAGGAAGACAATTAGAAGTAAGCCACTGATTATAGATTCAGGTTCAGGAAGGGATTGTTAAGAATTTTAGTTAAAAGACTCATAAAGAAGCACTTGTTCAAATGTAACTTAACAATTAGGTGTTTTTGTTTTAATTGAGTAGCTTGTAGTATTTTCATTAATAGTTTAGTTGTTTTCATGGTTTTAGTATTATATTTTCGATTTTTTGAGTTGAGATTCGATGGAGTTCCACAAGCTACAAAGGCAATATTACCATGAATCATTAGAGTAGAGAAGATTTCACTAGCACTAGATAATGTTAACAAAATTAGAAAAGTTTGAATTTCTTTATCTATTAGAGGAGCACCACTTATCCTCATCTCCTATTTTTCATTATTCTTGCATGTTTTGTACAATGAGGACAATGTATAACTTAAGTGTAGGGCGGGACTTAGCATTCAAGTTTATCAATTTTGTTATAATTAGCTTAATAATGAATAATTTGAGAAATTTCTTTAAGGATGTTAATTAAGATGATTCATTATGATTTTGGTTATGATTATGATTTGATTTGTTTAGGTAATTAGTTATGAGTTTTGACGATTAAGTTGATTTGAATTTAGTTCATTAATTTTGAGCATGGATATTTTATTTGCATTATGATCCTTTGTATGTAATTTGTGCATTCATTAAGTTAAATGTGAATTTCTTTAGCATTTCCATTACCCAAGACATTAAAATAAAAATAAAATTCATATTATATAAATAAAAAAGCATAAATCATTTTACTATACTGAATTTGTACTAATAAACAGGTCGAAGTTAAAGAGTTTTGCTATTAGCCATTTAAGATACTGACATAGTTGGGTAACTAGAGGTGTTCATAACAAGATGCTTACTCTTATGACAAAATGTTATATGACTTTTCAAACAAACTTTTAAATGCTCCTATATTGCTTAATTTTGGTGTTTTGTTTTTTTTAAGGGGAATGGAAAAGTTTAAAGGTTTTAGCATTTTCCTCATTTATGTTCACTTTATGCATTTTGTGGAATAATGTAAATTGAGTTGAAATTTGAAGATTTGGGATGTGAATTAAATTGATTTATAATTTGATGTAAGTAACTAAGTGCTTAACAATTCAATAAACTTTGCAATTAGGTGAATTATGAAGAATCTTAATGGATATATTTGGTGTGTTTTACACTTTCTTGGATTTGTTTCTTATTAAGTTGAGAGTAATAAAATTAATTTTCTTGAGGAAATTTTTCTTATATATATGAGTATTTTTATTGTTTCTTTTACTTAATTTATTCATATTAAATTGTTAGTTGT
>JANZXR010000002.1:21228374-21252991 GCA_027575705.1 Erythroxylum echinodendron | reverse complement strand
AATTCACTTATTTGGAGCTAAATTAATTAATTCAAACAAGTTTCAAGTGAGTTAGACTTGTTTTGGTGAAGTTATAAAGCTTTTGGAAAAGTATATAGGCATTAACACACCCATGTACTTGTTTATGTACCTCAATATGATCATGTTTGACACAAAACATGTGAACATGGATAAATATACGTGCTTAATTTTGTTACGTGCTTAATTTTTCATATTTTTAGTTTTATATTTAGTTCATTTTTCTTATATATATGAGTATTTTTATTGTTTCTTTTACTTAATTTATTCATATTACATTGTTAGTTGTAATTCACTTATTTGGAGCTAAATTAATTAATTCAAACAAGTTTCAAGTGAGTTAGACTTGTTTTGGTGAAGTTATAATGCTTTTGGAAAAGTATATAGGCATTAACACACCCATGTACTTGTTTATGTACCTCAATATGATCATGTTTGACACGAAACAAGTTATTTTAAAGTTCTAAAGAGTTACATATCCATGAACATGCTCATATTGGAGAGATATGAACTCGTATATTTATCCATGTTCACATTTTGAGCTCATATTTACTTCGAATTCAAGGATGATTTTTAAAGTGCACAATCATAAACATGCTTGTGTGCATGCCTGTATACCACCCAAAAACCTAATTTTTAAACTATAAAAGGCAAAATTAAAAGGGAAAGTAAGGAGGAAGCTCAAAAGAAATAATTGGAATCCTTAAGAAGATAGAAAGAATGAAGAGCAAGTAAGTAAACCCATTTGGATTGAATTTCCATTGATATAAAGTGAATTTTTTGAAGATTGAAAGGGATTTCATCATATTTCCTTTAATTTTCTATTTTCCTTTAAATTTTGATGTCTTGTCTTATATGATTAGGAACTAAACCCTTTATGGTAGCTGGATAAGATGTTATCATAGACCTTGAAATTATTTCTTTTTAATTTAATTTATTCTTTAGTTTTTATTGAGATTCAATTATATATTCTTTATTATTCTTAAAGTAATTTTTTGGCATATTAATTCATGTTTGTTTTCATACAATTAAGATTAAGAAATCCTTTATATAAATGGATCTAGCATAATTGAAATAAGTTGCAAGCAAACCAAGAGATAGATCGATATGATTCTTCCAAATTAGGGTTAAAATTGATATTAAAATTCATAAATTGATTAATGCAATTCTAAGGTTTTAATTAAAAAGAGATTTTAATTAATCAAACTAGGATTAGTTGTTAATAATCTTCAGAAATATATTATCATAATTGAGGAATTTTCATGGTTAAATGAACTTTAGTTTAAATTGAGTTTTGAAGTCTTAATTACATGAGAAGTCCTAGAGGGATTCAAAATCTTGGTACCACTATCTTCATTTATTGTTTATGAGTTTAACCTTCGTTCTAGTTAATCAATAGTGTTGATTTATTCCAGTTTATTTTTTTAATTTTGGATTTGATCAATTTCCATCACCATAATTTGTTAGAATAGATAGCAAAAGACGATTAGAATAAGTAATTATACTCCTTGTAAGATTAACCAATACTCACTAGTGCCAAATACAATTGCACCATACACTTATAGTAAAACATTCAATCAATGCATAAAACTATTTGGGTTAATTCATATCAATATTTGTGGGCGTTTTACTCCTCTAACTATAGGTAGCTACAAATGCTTCATCACTTTCTTTAATGACTTCTTCAGTTATGATTTTATTGCGCTCACTTGTGAGAATTTTGATTCTTTGAAAGCCTTTAAAGCCTTCAATGTAAAAGTGGAACTTAAATAAGGAAAATGATCAAAGTGGTTTATTATGATAGAGGTAAAAAGTATTATGAGAGATATAATAAGATGAGACGCAATCCTAAACCTTTTACAAGGTACTTATAGGAGTGTAACCTTGATGCTCAATACATAATATCTTATTCATCTAAAAAAATGGATTTGTAAAAAGAATTAATCACATATTTCTTGAAATGATACAATGTGTGTTGGTAAACTCTTCCTTGTACTTATAGGTTGATGCTTGGATAACTACAATTTATATTTTGAGTTAAGTGCCTAGTAAGTTTGTTCCTAAGACTTTTGATTGGTTGTGATTACATAAGAAATTCACTTATATAACTCTTATGTTCAGGGTTGTAAAGAAAAAGTGAGACCCTATAATCTACAAACTAAAAACTTAATCTAAGACTGTCAATGTCTATTTTATTGGTTATTCTATGGGATCAATAGGCTCTATGTTCTACTATTCATTATATACTACCAGAGTTATTAAATTAGACTAGGCTATTTATTTTGAGAATGACACTAGTGCAAGCGAAAGGCCTAGAGAAATTATATTAAGAGAGCACCTAATCATTGTCCTTATGTTTGTCTTCTACACTAATAATTGGCCATACGTTTAACCAACATTCAATTGCTATTTAGGATGAACCCATTAAGTAAGTAAAAAAAGACGCCGCAAATTTATTCATAGAAGATATGTTTTTAAGGATATCAGAATCTTATAATCTCTTATGACTATATTGTATACTTATAAGAGCATAACTATGACATTGTTAACACCTTTGATCTAACTATTTATAATAAAGCCATCTTTATCCCTCAATCTAGTTTTTTGATGGATGCTATGAATCATGAGAAGAACTTTATATCATAAAATGACATGTGAGACATGTGAAGCTTAATAGAGTTGCCAAAAAGTTGTAAACTCATGAAATGCAAATACGTATTCAAAACCAAAAGTGACAACAAAGGATAAATGGTGAAATACAAAGCAAAGGTAGTACCTAAAAGTTGTAGTCAACAAGAAAGTATTGACTATAAAAAGACCTTTTTCCCCCATTTCTACTAAGGATTCTCTATGAATCATTTTAACTAATATTTTTATCAAATGAATGTAATAATAGTTTTTTTTTAAAATTGAGACTTAAGTGAAGATTTATACATGGTTCAACCTAAATGGTGGAGACTATGAATCATCTTCTCTTTAAGCAATTACATACCGTGTTCTAATATTATATGTAACATTTGGCTTAACATTTATAACAATAATTATAACAAGGCCTTTAGTTTCTCTCAGGATGGAATTTGGACTTAACTTTTAAGGTTTTATAAATTGTAGTTGACAATATGAAAGACATAGCAAAACCTAAGCATAGAATATCATAATTTAAGCGTATAGCAGCTAAATAAATAATATATATGAGTTTTACCTCAAAACATATATATATACATATCTTAAAAAATTCTTCCACTTTTTGAAATATTAGAAATAACACTAATCAATAACCTATTAATTTTTTATATTGTATGATAGGAATTGAGTTAAATTTCATCCTTTGAGTTTGTCAGACTTCAATATTCACTTAATAGAGTGGTAAGAGAAGTGGCTAATATGTAAAATTAAGCCAAATTGATGGACAAACCTTATTTAACATGATTTTAACTAAGTTTAAAGAAGAGTTTGTTGTGAACATGATCTCCTACATGTTCGTGTATCAACCCGTGTAATTTGCTTAGTAATGTAAAGGTAAGACATATTATCTAATATGAGTATGACCTATAATGTGTATTAATTTGTAAATTTACGGTGCGATCTACATTTTTTAACCATAAGTGTGGCCTATACTGTGTCTTAATTAGTAAGTTCATTAGGGGATTTGCAATTTTTTAACCATAAGTGTGGCCTATACTGTGTCTTAATTAGTAAGTTCATTAGCAGATTCACAATCTTTAACCATAGGTTTGGCTTAGACTTTGTCTTGATTCAAAAGTTAACAAGAGATCTATAGTCTTTAATTATGAATGTATCCCAAATTGTGCTTTATAATGTTAAAATATCTATATTTAATACAACTTAGCCAACATTTATGGCCCAAACCATGTCCAATTGAAACCCTTATTTTAAGTATCAAAATCCTAACTTTGTGATTTAGTATTAAAGGTCTATTTCTTTTTCAGTTAGATATATCATATCATTAACACAATTATAAGAGTTTTCTCTTTAGTTATTTAAACAACTTTTCAAACTTATTAATTTACTTCACTATAAGAAGATTAGTAATTAGCAATAGAAAATTACCAACAGAAACGAAATCGTAAAAAATTATTGACAAAAAATCATGTTCTGTCTATAAAATTGTTAAGAAAAATTTCATTTTGTGACGAAAAAAATATCAATTGGTAAATATGGAGGAAAATTATCTTGAAAATTTTTCCGATCGAATATAGCAACGGTAAAAAATTCCTATAGATAAAGAAGGCGGAAATGCTTGGTGGAATAAATACGTTTTGGGTTTACCAATGAAATAATTTCCATTGGTAAATTTTAAAGTAAACAGGATCGTTTCCTTTAGCTTCAAAGTTTTTAATAAAACAAAAACGTCTTTTGGTTTAACACTAAACGACATCATTTTCGTTTAACCTAAAACTACTGCAGCCCCCTTCCCCCTTCTCCATCGCGTTTGCCTATTTTTTTTCTCTTCTGTCATTGTCCTACTGTATGTCCTCGTCGTCCAACCGTCCTTATCTTCCTACTATCCTCAGCATCCCAACGTCCTCATCTCTGTCGCTACCGAAGCCCCCTTCTCTGTCTAAAATCACACTACTTATTTATATAATTTCATGTTTCAGTCTAAATCTTTTATTTTGTTTAATCAAAAGAAAATGTCAACATTGTCAGCACGGGTCGTCCATTCTAGCGTGCTTCTTGTGCTTGGTTGGGTGCTTTGCCATTATTTTTCTCAATTAGAGCATAACTACTGTAAACTAGTGGTGAGATGAAAGATTTTCAAACTCTATTAGTCATTTGAATTTTGTTTGGATTAAACAAAGTTCTTTTCCTTAATCTCTATTAGCAAGCAGAGAAGAAAAACTCTCTTCAATGCTTACATTCTAATTAAGACAGCATATTGTAGAGAAGAAAAACTCTCGTCAATGTTTAAATGCAAATTGAAACAATATTGTCAGAAATGCTCTAAGAATGAATTTAATTTGATTATGCTCTGTTTCATAATACTTTCCATGCAGTGGCTGAACCTTAACATAGTGAACTATAATTTTTGTCTATCTATCATTGATTTACAATTTATGGTTTTCGTTGAAATAGATACTGAACTACAAACTTTTGACTTTAAAATAAGTTCAACTATATATATAAATAAGCAATGTGATTTTTCTAAATCAATTTAATCATTGTAATAAAACATTTTTATACCAATTGTAGTCCTTTTAAAATAATGGTGCATTCCTATCAGTTAACTAATTAGCATCATATATTTGTGTTTTAGCATAAATAATATATTTTCTCTGTATTGTATTATATATCAAAACTCAGATTGCCTTATTTTCTGATTTGCTTGCTTTGTTATTTTAAAAATATAACAAAACTACTGAACAAGTTTATTGTATTAAATATGAAATATTCTTTTTCTCAGGCCCTATTTTATGTTAAAGAGCGTCACTCATCCTTCTTCTTTGTTGCCTGTAGTTGTTCGTCCATCTAGGTAAGTCATCCAACTAATGTTTACCATATGCGTTACTTTAATAATACGATTATGATGCGTTTGGGTTTTTTATGAATGTGAAGGAGGTATTGATTTTGTGTTGTTGTTTAGAATATTCTTATAATCATTGATGATTTTTATGTTCTTCTTTAATAGTCTAAGTATTTATGTTTGGGTTTTGTTTGAATCATTGATGAGTAAATGTATGATTACATAAGTATTTACTGTATGTGGAATGAATTTGAGATCTTATAGATGATTTAAGGCATAATAAACCCTTAGGATGATATATAAGCTAGAAACTCGTGATGCAGCTCCTATGAGATTTATCGGTAAAAAATTCCATAAGCCTAGGAGTCACAGCAAAAACTTGCTTTCTTGATTCACAAATGTAAACAATGCCACATACCATAGTATTAAAATCAATTGTAAGTAATTAATTCAATTGATTAATACTTAAGGGATGTTGTGTAAAGCAAATGTTAAATGTTTTATAAACTTATGGGATATGAAGGATACTAACTATGAAATCACTTTTTAAAATCAACATTTTTTGCATAATTAAGTAATATTAATATATCTTGGATGTATAAATGATTAACACCTGATGGTTTCATTAATCCTAAGTTTTTTTAGGGAGTTGACGCTTTTATTCATTATACATGTTCTTAACCTGCATATATGGATGACCCAAAGATCAGAGGTCTATGTAAAAGTGCAAGCATACTCGTTCCCTTCCTATTGATGAAGTAAATGGCCATTTCCTGAGGAAAGGGTTTGTTCCAAATTATTTTGACTGGACACAACATAAGAAGCCATTGATCTGTAGCACCTTAAGGGGTAATGAAGTAATCTCTTCAGTAAATGTGGATGAGTTTGAAGGGGTGATTGGATTTAGAACAAATAATGTGGGTGCAACTGAAAATACTTACATGCAAATGATTTATAATGTAAACTTTCAAGAAAATATAGAAAATCTTAAAGAAGAACCAAACTCACATGAAAAACAATTTTTTGACTTACTGCACTCAACTGACCAAAAATATGGCCAAATTATGAGACAATGACTCAATTGTCTTCAATTACTTGAATATTAAACATAAAGTCTAAAGGGCATATTTCTGATCATAATTTTGATAAAATTCTTTGATGGTATAATGAATCATTGCCTCCTGATCATACAATGGATGATGATTTGTACAATATGAAGAAACTTATTATGGGTCTTGGTTTGCCCATTGAAAAAATTGATTGTTGCAAATTGGGATGTATGTTATATTGGGAAGATGATATGGAATTACAAGAGTGCAAATTTTGTGGTCAATCTAAGTTCAAGCTTAGAAAGTATTCTATGAAACAAAAATTAATACCCTAGAAGTGGATGTATTATTTCCCACTAACTCTGAGACTTCAAAGACTATATGCTTATGATGTTATTGCATCTAACATGAGATGGCATAATGAACATGAACAGGAAGATGGAATAATGAGTCATGCATCAGATGAACTAGCATGGAAATATTTCAATAACACCTATTATGACTTTGCAGTTGAAAGTCGAAATGTTAGGTTAGGATTATTGACGGATGGATTCCAACCTTTTATTCAATCCGACCAATAATATTCATCATGGCCAATCATAATTATTACTCCTTATAATTTGCCTCTATGGATGAATATAAATGAGAAATATATGTTCTTGATAGTGATTGTGCCAGGGCCTACAAATCCAAAACATAAAATTCATATATTCTTACAATTATTGGTATCTAAATTGCGACATCATTGGGAATATGGTGTAGAGACATTTGATATGTTTCTGAAACAAAATTTTATTTTGAAAGCAGCTTTGATATGAACTATTAGTGATTTTCCAGCATATGCTATGTTATTTGGATGGAGCACAGTAGGAAAATTAGCTTGTCTTTATTGTGGCAATGATTCTGATGCGTTTTATCTTTCAAACGGGGCAAAACATGTTAGTTTGACAATTACAGGAAACTTCTTCCTCCAGATCATTCATTTAGATGCAATAAACAAAAGTTCATTAAGAATAAGATGGTATAAACACCTCCTCTCCCTCATAAAGCAAGTGAAGAGATATTGTAAGAGATTGATGAATTAGGTTTGCTGAAAGTTACAAAAGTTGAAGATGATGAAGTTAATACAAGCATTAGTAAAAACTTTGGTTGGAGAAAACGAAGCATCTTTTGGGATTTGCATGTTGGAAAACTAATTTGAAACATCATAATCTAGTTGTGACACATATGGAAAAAAATATTTTTGACAATTTGTTACATACCATAATAAACATTAAAGGGAGGATAAAAGACAATGCAAAATCACGAGCTGATTTAAAACTTTTTTGTAGAATGAATGAATTAGATAAAGATCTTCGTACTTGCAAATATCTGAAAGTATGTTACACTTTAGACAAAAAACAAAGGGAAATATTGTGCGAATGGTTGAAAAGTCTAGAGTTTCCTGATGGTTATGTTTCAACTTGGCAAGATGTCTGGATATGAGGACGTACAAATTATTTGGGATGTAAAGTTATGATTTTCATGTGTTTATACAAAGGATAATTCCAATTGTATTTCAAGAGTTACTACCAAATAAGATTTGGGAAGTTATAATATAATTAAGTTTGCTTTTCAAAAGCTTAACATCATCTAAAATAAAAGTTGGCTGAAATAGAAAAACTAGAAAGGAAAATTCCAGTAATTTTGTACAAATTAGAAGGGATTTCCCTTCAAGCTTCTTTGACTATATGGAGCATCTGCCTGTGCATTTAGCACACGAGGTTAAACTTGCTGGTCTAGTTCAATATTGATGGATGTATCCATTTGAGAAGTAATTATAGTAAATATTTAAATTAAAGTAATAACATGTTTTAATAACATAATTGTAATAACCCTATTCGTTAATGTAGGTATTTGCATCACTTGAAGAAAAATGTCAAAAACAAGGCTAGAGTTGAAAGTTCGATATGTAATACTTATTTAGTTGAGAAAGCAAGTACATTTTGTCTAAATTATTTTGAGCTGCAAATGCACACAAGAGAAAGAAAAGTTCCTCATAATGACGATGGGGAGGAACAGGTGATGCTGGTGGTAATTTATCCATTTTTATATATCCTGGACGAATATATGGATGTTCAACAAAAAGAATGTTAACAGAGGAAGAAATAGAGGCTGCCCATGGGTACATTTTATTGAACTGTTAAGATGTTTAACCTTTCGTTGAGTAAGTTCAAGTTGATTTTTAAATTGATTATTTAGGTTTTAAAATTTAGTGTTATTCACAACTGAAATATATAATAATATTTTTAGATTATACGAGGAATGGTTACGCGAGCTAATGCTTGAGAAAAATAGGATGATATCAATAAAGAAGTTGGAAGACACTTTCCTTGATGGTTTGAGAAATATATAAGTTTTCACTTGCAATTATTAAAATGATTGAATTATAAGATTAAAGTGTTCAAATGACATTATACTATTTAATATGATAATTTCTTTTCTGTAGGCCTTAGAAAATCTAATAGAAAACAAGTTCATATGTGATCTTGTGAAAGAACTTTTGCGAACTGTTAAATCGTATCCAATGTATTTCGTTAATGAATACAAATATCATACAAAACATCATGTTCATAGCATGGCAACAATAAATAGTGGGGCTTACATACAGGAAGAATTGATGAATTACTATGGTAAAATTATTGAGATACTTGAAATTGAGTACCCTACATTGCTAATAAAGTAGAGTGATATTTAAGTATGATTGGTTTGATCCAACTCCTAATGTTGCTAAAAAAGTGCATAGCTGATACAATCTAGTTGAAATCAACTAGCGAAGAAGATTTAGACAATTTGAACTTTTCGTGATGGCGATGCAAACGATCCAGGTGTATTAAGTCCTTTTTCCCAGCTTACGATGAGATAAGTCAGATTAGTTAGCGGTTTGCAAAGTTAAACCTAGAGGTGTTTTTGAATCAAATGCAAAAAGAGAAAAGAGAATTGAAAGTGAAGCATTTCAGTAAGATTATAAAATAAATGCATCTATTATATATGATGAGAATGAACCTTTGAACGATCCAAATAATGAATATGTTGAAATTTCATCTAAAGAAGATGAGAAGGGCGAGAGATCTGAAGAGGAGCCTGAGTTTGATTCTAATTCTTCAGAAAAAGAAGATGATGATTATTTTGATTTACAATTAAGTGATGATATCATTTAGTTTATGTTTGCAATAGAATATTATATTCAATAAATCAATTATTAAACTAATAATATATTATTATATATTGAATTGAAATTGTTATATTTTTGGAATATTCAATAAAATATGAATTTCAGGTTAAAATATGCTACCAAAGAAAAAATAGGATATGATGCAACTAAGGTTTAGACCACGATTTAGAGTCATTAACTTTTCATGTGAAGCATCACATTCTGTAGCTGCAATAAAAATAGATGTTATACCTTTCGCTACTACACATGTAGAAGAGGCATCACCTTCTGTACCTGCTACTACACCATCCAACAACTTTACACCATCCACCATCCCTATACTAATAGAGATATTAAGGTAAATGTTGCAGATGAAGGAGGCAGCCTCCAGTCTGAAGCTAAAGGAGTTTATGGAGAAACTTATATCACAATCACAATTGTTAACAATCTGTAAGTGAAAATACATGAAACACCATATGTTTATAATTAAGATATAGGTTTAAATTTTAAAATGATATAAATTGTTCTTATATTAAGTTGATTCCGTCTGGACCGTGCTCAAGAAACATGACATCCAAATTCAAGGAAAAGATTGATCTTGAGGGTTATATATGGAAGAATATCTCTCAAGCGAAAAAATGTTTTTATTATTAGGAGTTAGAGATATAAAAAATATATTTTTTGTAATTAATTTTTACACATTAATTAGATAAATATTGTAGGTTATAAGTACTTACCATATATTTTTCTTTTTTCCAGAAAGAATTTTTTTAGGATTCTGAATTTGATGCAGTTATTTATAAAGTATGGGGGAGACAAGCTCGTACACATTATAGAGACTTTGGTGGTGAGATACACAAGACTAATGTACAACCTCTTTATATTTCTGAAGAAATATAAAGTCGTTGGCAGCAGTATTAGACATCACTCAAGGCAATGTCTATTTCAGAACGTAATTTTATTGACAGACGTGGAGGACCAGGGGAGAGAGTCTTCTTATACACACTGGAGGATCTATTACCCACTACAAGCATGCAGAGATACTTGTAAGTATGTACACTTTATTTCATGTACTTCAATTTAATTTAATTTGTGAATTTTGAAATAAAAATATGTGTATTATAGAGAATGATACTGTTATAAATGTCCAGTACCATATATGATTGTGTTGTTTAATCACTTTCTTTTTTTAACAGGGATAAATATCATAAAAATAGAGGAAATTCTGTTGAAATCATTGTAAATTGTAGTTTACTTATAACATTTTATTCTAATGTAAGAAAAGTCTATAAGCAAGAAGCCTACACCTCGTTAACTCTTTTTGGACACTCACACTAAAAAGTATTACAGTGTGACCTTCGTCAACACCAGATGTAAAGAACTAAATGTATGTGAAATTTATGCTTTAATATTAATGCTTAATAATTATCACTTATTAACATAAGCATTGCCTTATGATATGACCAAATATAAGAAAGCATGCGATAATCTCAACAATCTGAAGAAGTTGATGAGAGTCCAGCATATCTTCATGCAGTGCTTGCTAGGGACCGTCGTGAAAGGATCTTCAGCTTAGGTCCATTTGCGAACACATGTTATTCGCCATCCTCTACATCTAGTACAATAACATCTGGTAGGTGGCCTGCATCCAATGAAGTCCATGAGCTTCAAAATGCAGTACAGGTACTGACCACTCAGTTACAACAGTAGACGGAGTACATAGCTCAACTCCGTAATGAGATGTATGAGTTGAAGGGAAAGGGCAACACATCATCGCAACATTCAGAGCATCCACATTCACTGAATGAATAGTGTAGTTGTAGTCATTTTGTATGAATTAAATGCTTATTGTTGTAGATAATAAAATTTTTATTATCAATTATACTTTATATCATCAATCAACTTTCTATTTTAACAAATTAAATGTAGAAACAAATCAAAATATTAAAAAACAATATTAGTAAATTTACCGATGGAAAAACAAAATTCACCAATAAAATACAGTGAATTTACTAACAAACCACCAAAATCTGTCGATAAAATATAGTGAATTTATCGACAGACAACTAAGCTGTATCGATAAAATTAGTCATGAATTTACCGGTTGACTTTCCAAATCTATCATTAAAGTTATCAACGAAGGAACCTTGTCCGTCACTACATTTACCGACCGAGACAAACCTTCTGTTACTAAATTTGCTGACAACACAAAAATTACCATCGCTAAATATAGCGACAGAATCGAAAATATTCATTGGTAACTTAGCGACGAGAAATTTGAACTCCATCGCCAATTATTACGTACGGCCTTTTCTCCGATGACTTATTCTGTTGGTAAATTCCGTTGCTAACGTAGCTTGTCGACATAAAACCTTCACATTATGTTGGTAATTTTTTTCGCTAAACCCATTTTTCTTGTAATGCTTGCTTGTGGCATTTAACTCATCTTATAATCTTAGTACTATTTCTTCTTAACAACTGGTCAAGATTCTTTTATACTCTTGGTTTATATTTTAATATAATCATTATGTCAGCATTCTATCTTTAAATCTAGTTTTAGCTTCTTTGGGGCTTGATTATTAATCAAGTGTGTCCGGATTCAAGGTTTCATCATTACGGTTGACATAGTTTGGCATTAGAGTTTCACTTCTAAAATTAAGTTATATCAATCTTTTATTTGCTCTTGTTGTTTTTCTTGATTCCCTCTTTATTTTCCTTTTACGTTCTTTTTCTTTTTCTTGCATCCTTTAATTTTTTCATTATTTCCCTCCTATATGTTTCTTCACGTCTTCATTTTTGTTCAAATATGTTTATGGAGTCTATAAATAATTATTAGAAAAACAAAATTTTTATTGTTATACTTTCCCAACCCTTTTGGAAAATTATAAGTTCATTATAATAACCATAAATTTTGTTTAAAATGTTCTTAACATATTTGAAATTCACTATTATTGTCCACGTAAAACTTTGACTAGACTTTATATTCTATTCAATTATTCGTAATCTTTTAAATTGTTTTATTTTGTTTTTATTGTTGGATTCTTATTTTTCCTTGCTTTCACCAAGATTTGAGAGTGAGTTTTGGTTAGTTTGATAAAGATCAAAAGACAAAAAGAGGGTTAAAGGTAAGAGTATGTTAATAACATCAATAAAGAAAACCTAGAAATTTAAAATAAAACATGATCAAATCAATTGATATTAAATAATAAAAACAAACGAGGGTGTGCTGTAAGGTTATTTCTAACATTCTTTGAATTAGGGCATAGTTATGCTTTAAGTTATATAACAATAGTTTGAATGTAAGCATATGATGTTTGGCGATGTTAGAGATTGATTGGAGTTATAAGATACTAACAAAGTTGATTTTTAAAGTGTACAACCACCACAAATTTCTAATACACATCAACAAAAAAAGTGAGTGCTTTAAGATGATTTCTACGATAGAGAAGAGGGAGATGCTTTACTTAATGATTTCTAACCACTAAGAAATAATATAAGCAAATTTACACATGAAGGTGCTTGGTAAGATAAAGACCATAAAAAGGAAGCCTAGATAAGATAACAACCTTATGAACATTAAAATAAATATTCCTTCATTCTAAGGGAGAAATGACCCTCAGGCCTATGTAAAATGAAAAAAGAAGACGTAGTTGATTTTTTACTACCACTATTACATCAAAGACAAAAAGGTAAAACTCACTATTATTGAGCTTACTGACTATACTATTATTTGGTAGGATCAATTTGTGATAAATAGGCAAATGAGTTACAAGAGGTTTATAGGTAATTTGGAGGTTATGAATGCGATCATGATGAGGCACTTTGTCCCTAATCACCAATGTAGGGATTTGTTATAAAAGTTTCAATGTCTCAATCAAGGGTTAAAGAGTGTATAAGAGTATCACAAGAAGATAGAGATTGTCATAATTCAAACTAATGTAGAGGAGGATCAGGAAGCCACCATGACTAGGTTTCTTGAATAGTAATATTGCTATTATGGTAAAATTGTAACATTATATGGCCATAAGTAATTATATGGCCATAAGCATGAAAAGGCAACTAAAAAGAAAGCACAATTGTTCACAATAGAATTCTATTTCATCCTTGTAAAAAATCAAGCTAGAAAAAGGGGAACAAGAATGTTCTTAAAGTAAAAAATAAACTGCCTAAAGAAAGAGGAAAAGTGCCTAGTAAAGTGAAGGTAAATTTGAAACTCAAACTTGTAGTCATGATATATGATATATTAAGTGCTTTCATTATTTTGGAATAGGGAATATAACTTCACAATGTCATAACAAATGGGCAATAATCGTGAGAAATGATGGGGAGAATGAGATCTAATTTGAGAGTAACAAGGATTTTATGCAACCTTTAGAAAATTGTGATGATGATGATGATTATAATGATGTTTAGTATCTAATGGGTAAGAAGGTGCTTATTATCGGTCGTGCTCTAGATTTTCAAGTACAAAAAATGTTTTTTTAGAAATTAAGTCAAATAAAATGATAATAGTGAGCAACAAGAGAACATTTTCCTTATAAGATGTAACATTAAGAATAAATTAGGTAGCATTATAGAGATAGTTGCACAAATGTAAGCTCTACTTTGGTTAAGAAGTTGACCTTACTTGCTATGAAACATCGTCTACCATATAAGGTTGTAGTTGGATAAAGATCAATAAACAAGTGTCGGCTTTATTCTTAATTGGAAGATATTGCGATAAGGTGTTGTGTGATGTGGTGCATATGCATGTTGGTTATATTGTTTTAGGAGATCTTAGGAATTTTGATAGAAGGGTCATAAAAGAAGGGACAAATAGGTACTCTTTTGTCATAAACCATAAACCCATTCTTCTTGTACCATTAACAGCTAAACAAGTGTACAAGGATAATTTAAAGTTAAGGAAAGAGTGATAAAAAGGAGAGTGAGCTCAAAATTAAAGATAAAAATCAAAAAATGAAAAAAGAGAAAATTTGAGGTAAAATAAAAAGAAAGTACTATGAGAAAAACACATAAACAAGTAAGCTTTTATGCTAAAGAGAGTGAGATTAAGAGAGTCTTTTATTCAAATAAGCTTATTATTATACTCTAATAGAGACTTATTATAATACCAGCACTATTGATGTTTCCTTAAATAGTATTTTTGTTTTCTTGTTACAAAATTTCTAATATTTAGTCTCGATATTGTTCCTAGCGATTTACCACTGATAAGAGAATCGAACATTAAATTGTTTTTATATTTAGTATTACCATTTCTAATTCTTAATTCGTAATTTACTTGAGTTGCATCCAGGTTTTCAAACTCATATTTAAATTAAGATAGGTTGTGAAGTATTAAAGTCATTGTTAATATGAATGTTGCATCATTTAAAAATAATCATAAGAAATGCATTGTTCTTAATATAATATGAGATAGATAGATAGTTGTTACCAAGTATTCTAAATTGTTTCATGTTTACTTTGGGAATAAAAATAGTTGAATATTCAATATCCAATATCAATATCTAATTCATATTTTCAAATTTGCTTTTCAAGAAATTTATATTGACTTCTTAATATATTTAGAGTAGGAGAAGGGAAACACATATACCCAGTTAATAGTTAATACTTTTTTTTCTTTTTATTCATAGGGAAGCAGAACTTACTACTTTTTTCTTTTTCTTTTGTTAAATTTTTGCGATAATAGTCAGAAGGAAATCAGAACTTGCTTCCTACGCAGTAGTTGACGGAAGTAGAACTGATAGCATTGTGAAATAATAGCTAATCTAGGGGATTTTTACGCGTGACATTGGTGTTGATTTGACCTTTGAGCACAAAAGGGAAGAACCGGAGACAGGAAAGGCAAACTCCGCACTCACTCTTCTCAGCCTCTCTTCTTTGATACGCTTTTTCTTTTTCTTATGCTTTTTCTTCTCCAGCTTCTCTCTTCTGATTGTCGAATCTACGCTGTTTCTCCCACTTCAGCCTTATTACTACATTTCCTGTTTCTCCTTCGAATCCACGCTATTTCCTCTTCGAATCGGGATTTCACCTTTTTATAGAATGTCTGTATCTTGTTGAATGTTGTTATGAATACTAGTTTTGTGGCTTAAGTTAATTATTCTGCTGTTTAGTCTCATTTATCCTGTGTTATAATTTAAACTCTTTTTTGGTTCTCCAGATTGTTTCGAGCGTTAATTAAGGTTGCCCAAATGGCTGGTGGTTAGTGTCTCGTCTTCTATTCAATGCGTGCATTGGAAATCTCGAGCTTTATCTAAATGGGTGTATTTCTAATGATCTGTCCTCTCTCATACTAGGTGGGAAAAAAAAGGAGGTGAAGAAAGAGACCGGGTTAGGACTTTCCTTCAAAAAAGAAGACAACTTTGGAGAATGGTATTCTGAGGTATATCTTAATTATGTCATCTTTTCTTTCTAATTTTCAGTCCTTCATTCTTTACTTTCTAATTTTTCAGCGATTCATCTGTCTAAATTTTGGAATTTAGGGATACATCCTGTTGTTGGAAGTGGGTATGTTGAAAGAGGTTCTTGTTTTCGGCCCCTGTTTTTTCCTTGTGAAATAGAGTCTTATTATCTGACAACAGAATGGGTCTTATTGCACCTATTCCTTGGTTTAGTGTGTGTTAATAGGATATTTACTGTGAAATTGTACTAAACACGGTGAACAATACTTGGTTCAAACTCCTTCTATGATGTACTTCCCTGATCTTGTGGTATATGACATTTTGCAATGTTCTACATTTGTTAATTAGCTTTATTTTTGCTTTTTTAGGTGGTTGTCAATGGCGAGATGATTGATTACTATGATATATCTGGTTGTTACATCCTGAGGCCATGGGCAATGTCAATTTGGGAGACCATGCAAGTAAGTTCACAGTTTGTCCGAGTATTTTAACATTTTCTTTCTGATTTTGTTATTCTCCGTGCCATTAGATCTCTTTTGGTTGATTTTCTGATAGGGTTTGGATGTTTGGTAATACATCAGTTCAATGATGCTTGAGTGATCAGATACTTTGCTGGTTTTTTCTGTATTTAAAAATCTTCTGGTTGTTTTCTTTCTTTTCTTAGCAATTTCATGGTTTTCTGTTGGAGCTTATAATAATTGTGCATTAACTAGTGGTGGAGATAATTTACTTTTCCTGTTATGTCAATATGCAGACATTCTTTGATGCAGAAATCAAGAAAATGAGGATTAAAAACTGCTACTTTCCCCTCTTTGTGTCATCCAGTGTTTTGGAAAAGGAGAAAGATCATATTGAAGGCTTTGCTCCAGAGGTTAGAAATAATTGTTATTTTCTTGCCACATTTTGTTTTGGAAGCTTTCTTTGTTGAACTGTTCAAGGATGCTTCAGTAGTTGAGAATTACCTTATTACTATCCTGGGATCATTTTGAGTTGTGTGCAGTGGACTAATTACATTTAACGTAGACATTTAGAGAGGCAAATAGCTCAGAGGAGTAGAATTGTAGAAACAGAGTTCTTCTGATACTTTCTTTTTTTTTTTTTTTCCCCCAAATATGTTGGTATTGATGTTCAATGTTAGATTAAGGTTTAATTTCTACTTATGGGAGTAGAATCTTTGTTTAGACTATGCTAGCAATGTAGCCATCTTTATTTATTCCTGACCTTTTTGTCTGAAATCTGAAAGTCGTGCATTTTTTTTGAAAAATTCGTATAGAAGTTTGGAGCTTTATTTACACCCAAAAATAGAGCAGAAGATACAAAATGTGTGTCATGGTTGTTGAAAGGGTGTTGCTTTGTTGATGTACTTCTAGCATTCACTACCATATGTGAAGTTGTCCACTTCCATGGCACACAAATGGGAACTGAAATATTTTGACAACTTTATGGCTTGCTCTTTCTTCGATTTAGGTCGCTTGGGTGACAAAATCTGGGAAATCTGATTTGGAAATTCCTATTGCGATTCGTCCAACTAGTGAGACAGTCATGTACCCCTATTTCTCTAAGTGGATAAGAGGACACCGTGACTTACCTTTGAAACTTAACCAGTGGTGCAATGTTGTTCGTTGGGAGTTCAGCAATCCTACTCCATTTATTAGGTATGATATTTTTTAAATCAGGTCATACTGAACTTCTGGTTTATTTTTTTCCATATGCTTTTGGTTTAAGTAATCTTTTTTATGTTTTATCTTTTGGGAAATGCTTTTTGTTAAGGTTTATAGCCATTATGTACTAGGTATCTTTTTGTCATGAGGATGCTTGGTTGATACTTGATGTTGATTTTATTGAAGTAAATATTTTTTGAACTTTTCTGATGAGATATAATAACCACCGGTTGCTCTCCATGGTGCACATTTTCCTTACGTTTGGTTTAGTTGTTCCATTACTTGTTGACAGGATATTCTGCAAATATCTTGATATATGCCTCTTCCCCCTTCCATATTCGTGTGCTTGAAGTACTTCACAACATACTTTGCCTTTTCAGGAGCCGTGAGTTCCTTTGGCAGGAAGGGCATACTGCTTTTGCAACAAAGGCAGAAGCTGATGAAGAGGTATATGACTCAGGCATTCAGCTCATTCCTTTTGTACTGGTGACTATATTTTCTGTCTTGTTGTATTCAACTTACAAGTTCCTAACAAAAATCAGTTCACTAATTTTAGAAGAGCCCATCACTTGATAAATTAAGCTAGTTCTTTTATTTATCTTGACACATTGAAGTAAATCATAGAACCTTTAGAGCTTGAAATTGCGTATATATTCAGTCCTTTTCAGACAATGACTTTCATCAGATGTCATTTCTACTTCCAGTTTTTGTTGAAAATGTTTTTTCGCTTTATTTGTTTGATTGAGTTTCTATTTTTGGTTTTCATTTTTCTGTTTCATTGAGTTCCAAGGCATTAAAAAAAGTTCTTCAGGAATGCCCGAGATCTATTTTGTTCTCATTATATTCATTCTAGCCTCAAAACTGATTTTCAGCCACAGCTTCTGTCGATTGTAAATTAGAATTCTTATCAAAGTATAACAATCATGTTCTTCAATTGACCATCTGGTGAAACTTTGTTAGTTAGCATAAACTATATTCTTGTTAATAGGAAGGCTCAAACAATCATACATTAAACACTTTGTTTTCACTATTACCTAAGATTACAAAAGCCAAAGACAAAAATCCAAAATGAAACTTAACAGTCCTTCAGCTAGTTGGTTTTGTTTCTTTTCACCACAAACGAGTTTGTCAGTCTAACTGTTTATGCTCTAACTTGTCAGTGTTTACTTGTATATATAGTAATCTGGATTTGGATTACTCAGCATTCAGATTTTTTTTGTCTTACATCTTATATTTCTATCTGATTTAAAATCATTCCTATGTAAAAGGTGCTTCAAATATTGGAGCTATATAGACGCATATACGAAGAATTCTTGGCTATTCCTGTTATAAAGGGTAAGAAAAGTGAGATGGAAAAGTTCGCTGGTGGACTTTACACAACAAGTGTTGAGGTATTTAATGTACTTATGAATTTGATTGGAATTAGAGATTTATAGTCCATTTATATATTGATGCAATTGATGTAATGCTAGGCATTTATTCCCAACACTGGACGTGGAATACAAGGTGCAACTTCTCATTGTCTGGGGCAGAATTTTGCAAAAATGTTTGAGATAAACTTTGAAAATGAGAAGGGAGAGAAGGGCATGGTCTGGCAGAACTCTTGGGCATATAGCACCAGAACAGTAAGTTAATGATTTATTTTGACTCGGGGTAAGAAGTGCCATTATGATCCAGGACTTGTCTTATTGTAATTAATAAGTCAGTTTTTCCCATTTAACTTTATTGGTTCATATTTGTTTTTGGGCCAAATTTATAAGTACCTGCAGACACTCTTAGACTTGCTTAGATGTACATTATTGATTAATGCATCTTTGGGGAAAACATTTGAATAATTATGTTTGTGACAACTTACCATTGCATTGCTGCTTCCATCTTCTCTAATATATATTTTTTTAATTCTGGTAGATTGGGGTAATGGTGATGGTTCATGGAGATGATAAGGGTTTAGTGCTGCCACCTAAAATAGCATCGGTACAAGTCATTGTGGTTCCTGTGCCTTACAAAGATGCTGATACTCGAGGAATCTTTGATGCATGTGCTGATACTGTGGATGCATTGTCTAAGTCTGGTATTCGTGCTGAGGCAGATTTCAGAGAAAATTATTCACCTGGTTGGAAGTATTCTCACTGGGAGATGAAAGGTGTTCCTTTAAGGATTGAAATAGGACCAAAAGACTTGGCAAATAATCAGGTGAGGAACCCCATATTTTCTGTGCTCTATTACAGCTTGTTTGGTGGTAATTTTATGGTGGAACCTGATTTCATTGTAAAATTAGAATCCGTTATAGAACTCATTAGTAACTTTATTCTTGTATGGTTTAAATTTTGATTTAAGAGAAGTAAATTGTTGTCTTGTTGGATAAGTGATAGACTCAACTGGTTCTGATGCAATTCCTGCAATATTTTTAAATATAGTTAATATTGGGATGAGGGGTTTTGGAGACCTATAGTGTGTATGTTAGTCAGACCACATGGATTAATTTCTTGCAAGTCTGGCTGATATCCTTTCATCTAACTGAATAGACCACATCCTAATCCAAATAAAGAAAGCCAAATAAACAAAGGACTATGTAATGCCATATATAATATATTTTTTTTTTACAGGTACGAGTTGTTCGCCGTGATAATGGAGCAAAAGTGGATATAAGTAGGGTTAGTTTGGTTGAGCAAGTGAAAGATTTGTTGGATAATGTACAACAAAGCTTATTCAATACCGCCAAAGAAAAGCGTGATGCTTGTATTCAAGTTGTGAAAAATTGGGATGAGTTCAAGGATGCTCTTAGCCAAAGGAAAATGATCTTAGCTCCTTGGTGTGATGAAGAGGTAAGATAAGTAATGAATTCTAAATTTTGCTAAGTTGTTGAAATCCTTCTGCTACCAAAATTCTTTGTTTAATGGTTCTTTTGATTTGTATCCTCAAAGTTCTTTTTGCAATGTGTTTTGATAAATGACACCCTTTTTTAATGTAACGGAGGGAATATCATTACTGAAATGTGTTTTGATTTTATTTTCTATTTCACTGTTATAGATACTGAGTTTCAGAACTATGAATGCCAGTTGATTGATCTGCAGTGAACTTATATGAGAGAAACCAACTAATTTGCTAGATATTTATGCTTAGATTTCCTTTTGGTGTGATTTTTATTTACTATTTTTTTTGTTTTATTGATTCTAATGTTAATTGCTATTCTGCAATTGATTTTGTGTAGGCATGAAGCTGGTAACAAACTTTATTGGGCGTTAACTTTGTGCTCATTGAACTCCTATTGTCATGTTGCAGGAGGTGGAAAAGGATGTGAAGGAACGGACAAAAGGTGAAATGGGTGCAGCCAAGTCCCTTTGCAGCCCATTTGATCAGCCAGAGCTCCCTGAAGGTATGTGAAGCTCAATCTTATAGAAATTGGTGGTCATGATATTCTGAAAGTTCATTCTCATTGTTCCTTCAATTTTGCGCATTTTGTTTCATCTGGCTTTTGCAGTTGTCTAAGTTCCAACTTGATATTTAGGCATAAATGTCAAATAGTAATAGTAATGAGTATGTGACTAATTGTGCACCTTGATTTTTCCCTGTTCTGCCGACAGTAGCATGCCATTAACATCAAAACACTTGCTATGCTAAATATTTTCAGGTACAAAATGCTTTGCATCAGGAAAGCCTGCAAAAAAATGGACGTATTGGGGCAGGAGCTACTAGGAGGTTGAGTTGCAATATCCTGCCTGGTCTTGGGCATGCACTTTACTGCAGATGCCTGTATACAACTAATCCCAGAAAAAATTTTGGGGCATACAGATTTTTTACTCGATTGAAACTGTAATTGTTCGACAATTTTGATTTTATGCGATCTTATGTTATTCCACTGATTTGAGATTTTGTTTTTCTCTACAAATTATATCATCGATGACAGATGCCATATTTTCAATTATGCCGGACAATCTTTTATTTCAGATATTTGTATGAGAAATATCTAGTTGTTTCATGTCACTTTTTGTGTAAAGCTTAAAATCTTGTTGGTTAAAATTACACTTTAACAAGAATATGGATGCTTTTGAGGTATATTGACGTCTCTTTGCATTTAACCATAATTTTTAAACCCTTTAAGTGTTTGATGGTTTTTCATTTAGTTCCTGTCATAAATTTGGGTTCTGAAAATTTTTAATTTTGGAGCCCGGGCGTCAAGAGCAGTCATTCTAGCATACTTGTCCATTGGATTTCAGGTTTTAACAAGTTAATTGTCTTGCAAAGGCCTGCAAGTCTTTATAGATATTGGTGGGAAGCTTTTGCAATGGATGTCAGTAGAAGAGGAAATAGAGAAATAGATAGAAGACCCCGGGTAGAGAATGCTAGTGTTTCGCACTTATATTGATAGGAAAGTTAGGACTACCCCATCCCCATGATGCCTCACTCGTAGCCTATTATACCCAACGCCTTTGGTAGGGAATCCTAGCTATCGTGCCACGTCACTCTTAGATGGTACTAACATTCTAACAAAAAACAGTCTTCAGATTGCCGTAAAGCTAGCTGTTGGCACCTTTTTCCTTTCCTATTGAGTGCGAGTTGGAGGCTTTATAATATCGGCCCTATGTACGGTGGGAAATTGTTGGGCAATTGTATCATAAGGCACTCATTATGCTTCAAATTCTAAAAGATCTTTCCATTTAACAAAAATCTTGATTTTCCTTTAGTTGGTGAAAAAGTTGCCTTCCATTTGTATTTAATAGGGCTTATATTTTATTTATGTCTTACTTTAACTCTTCTCTAAAGAAGAAACAAATTCAAGTAAGTTGGAGCGGAGTTGAAGAAGCTTTGACATGATTCTAGATAACCATGAATATAACAAAGATCCATTTTCAAAACACGATTCAAAAATGGTCCCATGTTTTGTCTCTTTTGTTTTTCCTTAGTGCCATACGAAAAACAGAGCCTAAAACATGGACCCTTTGCTCCTAGCCTTCATACATATATGCCCAAGATGAATCCTTAGAAATATGAAGAACATGAGATTAATACGAGTCTGTTAAACCTATCTTGGATGAGACGCTTTGAATATTTTTCATGAAAATAAGGGGAAGCTTTTAGGTTATGTTTACTTGGGGGTTTATTAATGGAACGAAATGAAATGTAATATTATTCCATCGTTTGATAGGAGAGTTTATAATAAAATAAAATAAAATGTGATGCAAGAGGAGAATTTTTTAAGTGAGCAGGAGCACGAATCGCCATGGAGTTGCCATGAATGACACAAGCAAGAGAGGAGAGCTAGCTATGTCAGTGGGGCCCATGACCAGAGCTAGGTCCAAGAGATTTAAGGAGGCACTTCGTGCGCATGTGGGCTATCTTTTGGAGAGAATGGAACAATCCAAGCTTGTGGGAGGAGAGCTTTATTAATCCTAGCCCAAATTGATTCATCTAACTCAAATCCTTGGATCGGACACCCTTGGGACTTGAAGACTTGGACTATTAAGCTCATACATTAGATTTTTAATTATTTTAAGTTAAGACACCTTTTTGTTTCGGGCTAACCCATGTTAAAGCCCGAGGACTTATTATTAAACCTAGGTATAAATAGGTTCATTAGGGTTATGGTGAAAGAACCATTATCTTTTGCTTGAGTCGTCGACCATAGTGAGGTTTATTCCTCTTGTTCTTGTTTCAACATGAATCAATAATTCACTTATCAAATTTTCCCAAATTGTGGCGTGCTTGTTTGATTCAACCTTCTTGGTTTTGTTTCCGATCATCTAGGTTGCTCGAATCACATATTCATGATGTCTAATAGGGATTGAACCTTCCGTATCCTCTGATTTTGCTTTGTTTTTTCTTACCGAAAACTTCCAAACATCCACAAACCTATCAATCCGACGCCATCATTATTATCTTCCAAGGATTTTGGACAACCCTTCATTGAATCACCTCTGTGCGCTCATTAGTTTCATATTACATCTCATTCCATCTTAAACAGTAAAAATTAAAAGCTTCCGATTTGGAACGTTTAGGATAGAATATAAAATGATAAATAACTTTACACTATATTATATTATAAACCCTTTATTCAAATAACATTTCACTATATTATATTATGAACCCTTCCATCCTTCCCAAATAATAATTTTTTAATATTACATCTATTTACACTCCATTCCGTTAAAAATATTACGTCCAACCAAGCATAGCCTTAGGGATTAGACAAAGGAAGATGATTGAAAGCAATCATAAGGGGCCACAATCGTCTTTAGATAAGGACAAAGCAATTTTAGAGACAAAAGGGAATTTCATCGAGATTTAACAAAAGAACATCAAGAATTCAAGATCCACTAAAATGATTTCTTTTATCTTGTTTTCTTTTGTTATTATTATTGGGTTTATTATTCTTACTATGAACTAAAATGGAATAGACGTAGATGTGATGAACCTTAGAGCTGTTATTTTTGATTGATTATTTGATTTAATGAAAGACTTAAAGTTATCTTTTGAATTATTCATGATTACCTATTGTGATTATGTTGGCCCCCGAAATATTTTGTCGAATTAAGCGTTATAGTTAATTTGACTTTTTGCCTTAGCTTATTTAATATGTTCGGAAATGCAATGCACACACAATGGCTCGAGAGTTCCGTGGAACGAAACGGCGAAACCGAAGTTTACACCGTGAGATGAAACGAGTCCAATTTTTCAGGATCTCGTGGCCACAAGCGGGCAGCCGGGAGAAGGCTATAAGTCAACGTGCACGTGACATCGAAACGGATTTCTCTCTCGCCCACATAACAGATTATTCCAATATGCATACATTTCGCATTTTCATGTTTCATC